>LPNX011165255.1:0-100663 GCA_001517045.1 Pseudotsuga menziesii | reverse complement strand
GCTCTGATACCATGTGGAAATTGAACCCAGTGATAGAACAATTACACTCACAACAATTATCAATTGTACATGCAAAATCACTCACAAAAGAGACTAAATATGAAGCTGAACACTATACTGTATTGAATAAGTGTACAATAGCCAACCTTGTGAAGTCATAGGCTGCCACAATAAATATTTACATGAAGGATTCGAATGCATGAAAAGGTAATTCGAATCTAGTCAAAAGCAGGCTTACTAAATCTAAGCAAATCCCCCATAGGTGCATAAAGCAGTTTCCAAAACTGTCAAGGAGCTCACGAATTGGAAAAATCAATTAGGAAAGCTAAAAGGTAATGGAAGGACAACTCATACATGCTTTTCATAGGAGAAAAGAGTGGAGGATGTGGAGGACAAAAAACTAGTTAACCTCACCTAGTCAAACTTTCCCAATTGCCTTAAAGCACTGAAAAAGCAGGCAATAAAGCAGAAAAAGCAGAAGCGTGCTTAGGAGGCCAGGAATAAAGCAGATTTGATTCCAGGAGGTTTCCCAAGTGCTCCATGAGTCAAAATTAGCAAGTTTGACCACTATGGATGTGTAGAAGACAACTTGCATAAGGTGGAACAAGGAAACTAGGCAAATAGGACAAAAATGGGTTAATTAATGTCTAAGGTAGCTAACTATGGGTTGATTATTCTAACAAGATGAATGTTTATGTTTATCATCTATGTAAAAATAGTACAAATAGTTTATCTCTTTTCCTTTAGTGCTAACTAATCTTCCTGCAACTATCTGAACTCTAATTAAGAACTTGATAAATATGACATTATCCTTTTCTTAGTATTAATAACTAAAGGACATTAGTAACTTAGGTTTAAATTAATATTAATAAGAAACTATCCTTATACATTTGCAGACAGTATAGATGTAAAGAATATTGACAGGTAGGAAAGTTCTTATATTCTTTAAGTAAGTCTATAGAAACAATTTAATTAAATAAACACAATCGTTATAGACTGCTCTCAGTCTTATTTAATATACAAATAAATACCAACATAAACTTAAGATGATATATTATACATAGATAATAATATTATAATACAAATAATATTATTATTAACAATAAACAGTGATGTTTATAAATTATTAATTCATAAAAACAAATTGAAGAAAACTGTGTGACAGTAATCAAGTTTACAAGATAATAACACAGAAAATAATACTCTATAAAAGTTAAAAAGGAATAAACCCTAGCTCATATTCTGAGCGTAATCTATATGTATTTTTTCTAAAATACTATAGTAACCTAGGTTAAACATAGGGTAGTTATTTTAAACTATTAAAGAACCAACCAAAAATGTTATGCACAGAAATGAATTACAATACTGATTAACTTGCATAAATGTATTTATAAGAGAAACAATTCTTTTCTTTTGCTAACAGCATACATTTATAGAAATAAACGTCAGGGTTAAAACCCTTAAAAACTATTACATTTACAAGTATCAAAATATTAAACCAAATTTACATAAAATGTGTAATCATTAATACCAGTTTAAAATCTACTCACAGTCCTTTAAGGACCAATAGAATAAAATAGAAAAACTGTATAATTATTATAACAAGAATAGTATAAATCAAAACAAGGGTTTTTATAGGTCAAACCCTAACCCATAACTACAATAAAAAACAAGCAAGATTTAAGTTACGGCTGTAAGTATCAACCTTAAAATTTTAATTATAAAACCCTTACAAAGTACTCAACTGAGTTTAAAACTTCATTATATTCAAGAAGGGTAAAAACCCTAGGATTACACAGAGTATAGTATAAACTTCTGTCAACCAAAACGAGTTTACAATTGTACTACCATTACAAAATTTACAAACTTGAACCCGGCCGTAAAGCCACAACTTCGACTAAATAGAATGCACAATACAAATCAAGTCTACCCTAACAAGGGTTTGATTTAAGTATTTTAACCACAACCTATAAAAACATTAAAACAATAACATAACTCGTGACAAGATGAGAGAGGGTTTTTCAAAACCCTGGGCGAGTCCAATGACCACCATAACACTAGCAGAGTGAAAATCCATCATTTGGACCACGGGGCTTACCCGAGTTTGAACCATGAGCCACGACCTTTGTATGGGGCTGTCTTTCCTTCTTTGTACAAGCTTTACAGTGGCAAGCACCTGCAGCAAGCATCAAACCACTGTCAGCGAAACAATTTACCTATTAAGCATGAATACATTCCATGTATAAACTTGCAGTAAGTAAAAGAAATTCCAAGTATGATAATCACCTGTCAAAGGGAGAACAATGAACAGCTTCACGAAGCACTGTCACCTACAGGCGGTGCAATTGAAAACCCAAACAAACCTCAAGAATATCACACAGTGGCGAGCCACGAGAATAAGAGAAGGAAACCGAAGTAGCCATTAAGCTATGCAGGCAATGGATGAAAGGTTTCACAGGCAGTGAACCAAGGGTAGCAAAAATACAACTCCACTTGTTGCAGAGAAAGAACCAACCACTACAAATGGCATTCAAACCACACACCGGAGAACAAAAGCATCACGAAGTCAAGGCACAAGGCAACTGTAACCAGGAGAAACGATGGCCGCCATGGGAGACAAGCCAAGAAACCCTAGAGCCAGCGTAAACTGCGGGACAAAAATGCTCTTGGTTAGGTTTTAGTAGCTATATATATTTCCCATGCGTGGACAGGAATCGACCACGTAGCAAACAAATTTATCCATGCAACGAGGGTCGTGTCCTATAGTTCCTGCATGGAAACAATACTCCAATTATTTGATCATTGAAGCGTGGAGTAAACCTTATTGTCAACCCAAATAATTCACAATCAAAATTGTTGATCATTTGCACATTGTCTTATGTTAGCATAATGACAAGTTTATCAACATGAGGGTTACATTGACCTAACTAATAGAGTCATTTATAAATCTTAGTTTTAAGCCCGATTTTATTTATTAAACCCTTTTACCAATAATGTTATATTGTTATATAATAACATCACAAAAACGATATAAATGGTTGCATAACTATTCTCTAAACATTGATTATGATAAGATAGAAATCATTTAATTTATGTCTTGTGTATAGATAAGATCAAAGTTTAAGTCTTTAATATAGATATAAGAGAGTTCATGCTAGATATTATATAACTATAGTTTCTCTAGTAACAAAAATAAACTATAGCTTATGCATATTAAACCTGTTGTAATAACGATATTACGAGTCTAAACTTTATAAATAGCATATTGTAATAATGTAAAGGAATTATAAAGTCTAGATTAAAATACGTTTATAATAACAAACTACTTATAGGTTGAATGTCTATTGAACAAATAGATTATGCATATCTATGAAACATACATGAACTGATAAATCAAATAGCATCTTGAAGCTGAATGTAAGAATATTATTACAAAATTCTATTACATAGTTTGAGCGAGAATACCATAATAAAGCTTGGAGTATAACTCAACTTGGTTTTTATTCTCGTTTCAGTATGTCTAGTGGACAGTAAATTAATTATAAAAGTAAACATGATAACTAGAATAGGAATGACCCTATTGAATCCAAAAGTTACTAGAACCACAGAGTTCGACTTGGAAATAAAATAGAGGTAACCATGAGCTCATTTAGAAGGGCATGATGGTTATAGTTATACAATCGAAGGTTTTTTACTATCCAAAAGATAACAGGCTGTAAGTTATCTTGTAGAAACAAAATGAGGGTCAATAATTACACAGGCAAGATAAGATACTATTACATAAATACTGACAATAACAATCATTATAAACATTACAAATTACTTAGACTAAAGTAGAAATACTTGTAATTGAGATTCTAATGTTTAGAGTCGCAAACATGTTGTATGGTCGTTACTTACTTCCGAACTTGTTTACTGGAAAAACTGAAGAAAGACAAATGGTTTTACCTTACAGGAGTTGTCTAGATTTTAGCATCTTATTTACTAGCCTTTTTAAATTGGAAATAAAATACTGCTGACACTTAAAAGATATTTTAATATATACTCGATTGATCATACTTGTAAAGCTGTAAGAATCAGTATTCATCTGTGTTAGCAAAATTGCTAAGTAAGCCCTAGATTCAAAAGTAGATTTCACTTACTTGACATGAAAGGACTAATCAGTAAACTGAAGCAAACAACACACAAGAAGATTTGATCATTGTTACGAAATATAAACTGTTAAGTTATTTATTTAGAATTTTAGTAAAACTGATTACTTGACTGTTTCTTTTATACAAACCGTTAGCTGATAGTAGACCGCAGGTTTTAGCATTTAATGTTATCTCAAAATTTTAAATTTTTGTGAAAATTTGGGGTTTTGACACTGAGGGGTTTTCCAGACTCCCTCTCAAATGAAACAGTGCCAACTCTCTGTGCCTGATATCATGCATCATCACCCAACTCAACGTGGATCCATGTTCCACCCTCCTGCAAGTCTTTGGAGAATCTCTTTCGTCTAGTCATGTGACTAGATGCTCCACTGTCGATGTACCATATGCTGCTCCCTATGGTGCTTTCAATGCAAGCTATCAAGAAAAACTCCTCATCGAAGTTCCTGCTGAACTCATCCACCTCTGCAGATACAACCATTTGAGTGATACTCTTCTTCTTCCTATCTGGGCACTGGGAGGAAAAGTATCCCTGCTTATGGCAGATAAAACACTTGACCTTTGACACATCAAGGTTCTTCTTACCATCCTTCTTCCTCTTTGTCTTCCCCTTGCTCTTCCCTGTAAGGGCTAGAGCCTCCTCATCCACAATCTGTGGGGCAGTGCTGGATGAGCCTGATCCTTGACCCATGCAGGACTCCTCCTGCACAAAGTCATCTCATAGTCTCTGCCAATCAGGGAGCTTCTCCCTAGCCAAAACACCTTTGAAAAAGGTGTCCCACGGCTTAGAGAATCCATCGAGGGCTATCCAAACTAGCTCCTCATCATCTGTCTTAGAGCCAACATTTCCAAGCTCATCCCTGATCTGTGTGAGCCTTGTGAGATAATGCACCACTCCTTATCCCTTGGTCATTTTGGTGATGTGCATCCTCTCTTGCAACACCATCCTTCGGTTCTCATTCTTGCTCTGGTACAGACTCTCCAAATCCTTCCACATTTCTAATGTGGTCTTCTTACCAGAAAGGTGAGGCACTATATGGTCCTTCAATCCATCCATGATAATCAACATGGCTTTGGAATCAATCTTATTCCAAGTTGCTAGATCTGCCAGATCTGTGGGTGCAACCTTCGTGGAGTCAATGTGCTCCTCTGCATCATTGACATCTAGGATCCTTGTGATCCTTTATTTCCATGCAAGAAATTTATGAGCACCCTGGAATCTATCCTCAAATATCAACTGCATGACCATAGTGAATTGTACCTGTCAAACCCTAGATCTGGAAGTCTAGGTTTGTGTCTTCCTATAGATCTGCCCCTGATCTATCACTGCTACTGCAAATCTCTCAGCTTTATCTCACCAGAGTTTTGATACCATGTAAATTTTCCTTTAATATTCAACTAGGGATGAATTGATGTCAACTCGAACCAAAATACTATATTCAAACTTCCCAATTGAACTAGTAAACCGATTCACATCGGCCCTCCTAGGAATAGTTAGGTTCTAAATTAACAGAACCTCTAAACTTAGTTGTCTGATAAGTCCTTCGCGCAATTCTACCTCCGTAAATTCAATCCTCGCAATTCTGTTTCCAAAATTTCCTTCCCACAACAGAGTCTCCGCAACTTTGTTTTCATAATTGTGGGATGCGGGATGCAGGATTCCAAATTTTCTGAACCTTCCTCTCGCAATTTTGATCCCACAATATCCTATCCTGCATGCAGGATGCGGGATGCACGTTCGCATTTTCTAGATTTTGACTCCGCAAATATTCTCCCACAATCTTTTTTCCACACTGTCGATCTTCTACGAGGCGGATCTGGACCGTTATCTTTATTTTGATGCGGATCTAAATTCTGACTGTCAGATCATCGCGGATCTAGTCTCCATCGCCGATCTAGGTTTTCTTCTGATCATTAAACCTACAAACTTCATAATTCATTTTTTTCTTGATCCTTAAAGTGATCGACCTATCCGTTTCTGAATCCTACGACAAGTTTTCTCTGTGCATACATTTCATTTACGAAATATTTCAATTGGATTGATTATCTAATTCTCCGATGCGATTGATCAGAGAATCGATCAATCGATCTCTGTTCTTTCCCGCTTTTAAGAACCCTGAATTAGTACGCAGATTTGTAAGTCTTTTACAGAAATTAGACAAGCATCTAGTTCACGATTTCATACATTCAAAAAAAGATGAAATTTACACACACATAATTATGCCGAAACAGGATTTTCCATTCATCAAATGAAACAATACAGACAATCTGTTTCAAAACTTACGTTCTGATTTCTATCAGGCTAGATATATCTTTATTTGGCCTTTCCTCTGTTTCCTACAGGCCTTATAGACCTCTCTCTTTGTATATATTCTACTTCCTTACTACCTTGTCTACTATGCCTCGTAGGCTTACATTTATACATAATCAGAACTCTGAAACCAATTCTGGTTCAGATCCAATAAACACTCAACAATCATACTAAATTAACTCAACCTTATCCTATGACTCACTCCCTAATTGAGGGATCTGTTACATGACTCATCAATGACTCACCTAATTGACTCACCATTATCTAGAACCAAATAAAACACAGGTTTAATTACAAATTAATGGTTTGAAGACCAAAATACCCCTTCTAGGCTTGATCCAACATTTAACTTGGAATTTGAATGGAGAGGAGGATTCTCCTGCATCAAACTCCCCAGGAAGAAATAAATATGACCTCCAGGTCATAGCCTTCTATCTTTAATATACCTATATTCCAAACTTTATGCTGTAGCTTATCATCCATCTCATCATGTTGCTCTGTCTTTGACATCTTCAGTTCTCCTGGTTTCCAAAATTTATGTTGCAATGCTCCACTAGATTTGCTTTTACATTCTTCCTATGTGATTTGTTTTCTGTCACCATTATGTCTATTTTCTCTGCTGATGCAAATCTTCATTCTTTCCTCATTCCTTCTTTGAGACATATTCACCATTAGCAACCTTTGTCCTTCAATCTCCATATCCAGTCTATCCTTTGGATGGTACACCTACATCTTCTTTTCTTTCTGAAACTGCTGCTGTCCTCTTGACTTTTTTCTGTTGTCCACTAAATTTTAAAATAATTTAGTGCTTTTATCTGTTGTCTAATATTTTCCAAATCTATAATCAAACATTAAACAATCATGTTTATCAACCCTTGGATTATTCAACCAATCTTCTAACATTTTTAATTCCTCATCATATTTTTTGAAGTTAAAAAATTCTTCTTTGTCTTCAGTAGTCAACCCTGCAACAACAAATTCATTCAGGTACTGATCATCCCTTTGAGACAATATAGTCTCTTCTTGTGTCATGACAAATTTCCCGTCTCTGTTAGCAACACATCTATTCAAATATGCAAGTGTTCTTTCTGGTTTACCTTCATGAGACCATGTCATCTCATCCTTCAATTCCAAAACAAAATTTTGGCTTTGACCCATGTCAAGAGTACATGGATACTTTTCTTCTTCCTTTACCCCTGGGAAAACCTCAAAAGGTTTATCAAATGTCACCCCTGCAGATATACACATTTCATTAATTCCAAAAATATTGAAATTTCCATCACTCAACAGCACATTCTTTTGCTAATATGAACTCTCCCAAGAGTTTACGAGACTTCCTTCTAGTTCCTCTTCTACATCATCTTCATTATCTTGGAATTCATTTTCAACCAAGAACTCTTTTATCTCAATCATCTCTTCTAGCAGCTTCATTTCTTCACTGAACTCTGTCTCTCCTATAGTCTGAGCTACAAGTTGTATACAACTTTTATCCTCCTTCACAACAGGATTATGTTCTATTGTCATGCTTTTAAAAATCATTTCTCCCCTTCCTTCATTATCTTTGAAAGCCCAAGATAATTGTTCAGCTTCTCCCTGCATAAGCACATCACTCAAGAGTTCTTCAATACCTACAAACATACACCAATAATTAGTTTCAAAAAGATGAGACTCTGAAGTCCCTGTTGATATCTCCTTTGGCATCCTCTTTTTGTGTTGGTCTGAACATAACATAAACTCCATACAATCTATAACAGAATTATACTCCGTTATCATGCTTTTGAAAAGTACATTTTCTTCTTTTTCAGACTTCATGACAGTCCAAGGTGACTTTTCAAATTTTTCTTTTATCAGAATGCAATTCTAATCCCGCCCTGTATAAATGAATTTGCACATTTCTTCTTCTGCCTTCATCCTTGGATCATCTTTAATTGACTGTGTTCCTCCATCAGGAAACTCATCAATGAGTTCCTTTTGCTGCAATACTTCATTCCTTTCTGCATTTGAGAGACTATCTTCATCATATTTGACTTCATCATTTTTTAAGATAGTTTCAAAGGACTTTCCATTATTTGCAACAAAACTTGCAATCACAAACAAATCATCAGTCTCAAAAACATAAGACCTCTTGGTCTCATAAGACCCCTTTACAGAATTCATGAGACTCTTAATTGGCCTCTCCTTTTCTGCTTCATCATCTTCTCCAAGCAAAGGACCCTATTCAAGTTCACAATATGAAACCTCCATCTCAGATTCAACTTCTCTAAGTTCTTTCTTCAAATAAGCAAACATATTTTGTTGTAGCTTCACCTGTAGTGAATGCCATCTTACCTTCTTTTTCATGATCCAACCATACCTCTGGTTTTCTTCTTTAGCAACTTGCATCTGCTTCTCCAAGCACAAAATGTCTTTTGCTAATTCTAACAACTCTCTGTCATTTTCTTGTTTTCTTTTGTCCTTTCTTCGGCTGTGGATTTTCTCTGAACCTATGAAATGACCTTCAATAGTCATTGTCCTTGTTTTCTTCTTCTCTTTTGTGAACTCCATCCTGTTCACCTGTGGGATGCTTTCCTAAGCCTCCCTCAACAAGTCTCCACACTTGTGTATTATACCTCAACAAGCTATCTCTCCTTGAGCTTGTCCTTTTGGTATCTCTGGTTCTTATCCTCTAGAACATTTTGAGCATCTCCTTTTATATTTTTGATTCTGTAGGTCCACTTGTATTTTGAGAACATGCACTAGTCCTCTCTTTTCCAACCTTTGTTGGATTTATGGGTTCTACCACTGCTTTCTCAAGAACTTCTTTGTTCCTTGCTGCTGTAAATTCACATAACCAGAATTAAATACAAAAATTAATCAATTAATACCTTTAAGACTATCAACGGTATTTTTACACTCATACAGTTGGCTGAAAATACTTCCATCGTTATCTTCAAAAGACACTCCTCTTCATCAATAACATAATTGTCCTTGCGCACAGATCTCCCAGTTGTTATTTCTGCAATCTTTCATCAATTTGTAGGACTGTCAAATACTTTCAAGGATTCTTCTGCATTGCTCTATGGATTAATCAACAACTTTAACCATGCATCCTCTGTTTGCAATCAATCCTGAACACCCTCTCACTTGACTAGCCTTCTCATAAAATCGTCAGTATTCAATTTTAAAATAAATACTGAAATCAGAGATTGATTTACCTTTCATGCATAATACCTTTAACTTTCTCTGATACAAAATGTTATCAACATGAATATTCATAAAAACATACTAGACTTATTATCTGATACCAAATGATGCCAACACGAACCAGGATACTGTATTCCAACTTCCCAATTGAACCAGTAAACCGATTCACATCGACCCTCCTAGGAATAGTTAGGTTCTAAATTAGCATAACCTCTAAACTTAGTTGTCTGATAAGTCCTTCCCGCAATGCTGCCTCTGCAAATTCAATCCCCGTAATTCTGTTTCCGTAATTTCCTTCCCGTAACAGAGTTTCCGCAACTCTATTTCCGCAATTGTGGGATGCGAGATTCCAAATTTTCTGAACCTTCCTCCTGCAATTCTGATCCCGCAATAGCCTATCCTGCATGTGGGATGCGGGATGCAAGATACGCGTTCTCATTTTCCGGATTTTGACTCCCGCAAATTTTCTCCCACAATCTTTTGTCCGCACCATCGATATTCTATGGGGTGGATCTGGACCGTTGAGCTTTATTTTGATGCGGATTAAATTTTGACCGTCCGATCATCACGGATCTAGTCTCCATCATTGATCTAGGGTTTCTTCTGATCATTAAACCTACAAACTTCAAACTTTGATTTTTTCTCGATCCTTACAGCGATCCATCTATCTGTTTCTAAATCCCATGACAAGTTTTCTCTGCTCATACATTTCATTTACGAAATCCTTCAATTGGATTGATTATCTAATTCTCCCATGCAATTGATCAGAGAATCGATCAATTGATCTCTTTTCTTTCCCACTTTCAAGAACCCTGAATTCATACACATATTTTTAAGTCTTTTACAGAAATTAGACAAGCATCTAGTTCACGATTTCATACATTCAAACAGAGATGAAATTTACACACACAAAATTATGCTGAAACAGGATTTTTCATTCATCAAATGAAACTGTATAGACAATCCGTTTCAGAACCTGCGTTCTGATTTCTATTAGGCCAGATATATATTTAGTTGGCCTTTCCTCTATTTCCTATAGGCCTTATAGACCTCTCTCTCTGTCTATTTTCTTCTCTCTATATTATACTTCCGTACTACCTTGTCTACTATGCCTCGTAGGATTACATTTATACGTAATCAGAACTCTGAAACCAATTCTAGTTCAGATCCAATAAACACTCAACAATAATACTAAATTAAATCAATTCTATCCTATGACTCGCTGCCCTAATTGAGGGATCTGTTACATGACTCATCAACAACTCATCACTCACCCAGGGACTCACCTAATTGACTCACCATTATCTAGAACCAAATAAAACATAGGTTTAATTACAAAGTAATGGTTTGAAGACCAAAAGACCCCTTCTAGGCCTGATCCAACATTTAACTAGGAATTTGAATGGAAAGTAGGATGCTCCTACATCATAAACAGTGCATGCAAAATATCAACTGATAACCACACATGAATATCTTTTACAGTATGCAGCGGAATATAAAATTGAGAAATAAATCACAACATCACATCACAATATTGGCACTATTATTTTGGGTATGGAAACCCCCGGAAAAACCCAAGATGGGAAAACTGGTACAGCGGTTAGATATAGATTTTATTATGAGAAAATATGGAACTTTTACAATCACTGTAAGTTCACACAAACCTGGCGAATACAGTACCCAGAAGAATCATTGGGAAAATCCCAGCTAAACCTCAACACCCTCTTGCGTGAGTGTACAACCTAGCTGTACAAAGCTTGATGATCCTGCTGCTCACTCCTCCATATTCTTAGCTAAATCCTCTGTCTGACTTTCTCTCCCTGTCTGTATCCTGTCTTTGTCAGATTACAAGTGTGTGTGTTCTCTCCACCAATTGATCTCTCTTTTATAACTTTAGGTGAAGAGAAAACCCTAATTTCACTTTCACTTAACTAGTGGTTCACTAAAGCTAATTTAGATCACTTTAATTTATTTTCCAAAGTAAACTTAGGAAAATTAAATTAAATGCAAATGGTTTCCTAATTTAAGTCTTCTGCATGCATGAACACATGCATGCAGGAAGACCTTCCTTATTGCTACTAGTTTAACAATTTTCCCATCTAAAGACATATTATGAATTTGATAATGAAATTACAAAACTTGAAGAGGGGATCCTGATATTAGATTAGGATCAATCTTTGGAATTTCCTTTTGAAGCACCAACACCCCCTCATGAAGAAATTCATGAAGAAGAAGTTCCCACCACTTCACTTGAACTAGATGATGTTATTGATAGGATTGGAAGATTGAATCTTGAAGAAAATGTAGCACCTCCAATTGATCAACCTGGACCATAAAAGAATATTCCAAAATAGGCCATAGAGACACTTGAAAGTGTCCATCCATATGAATTTGGAAAGAGAGGAACAAGAAATTCAACAAGACAAGATGATGGAGGAGAAGCATATAACTCAGATTATGACATGGATGTCTCATTTAATTGTGAATTGAATTTATCTGCTAATTTGAGCCAACTTCCTTTATATAAATTGTTGTATGTGGTGAATGGAAATAGGCTATACAAAATGAATATGATGCACTCATAAAGAATGGAACCTGGAAGCTAGTTGACCCTTCAGTTGGAACCAAACCAATTCGTTGCAAGTGGGTATAAGAGAACAAATACAAATCAGATGGCTCACTTGACAAAACAAAGTAAGGATTGTGGTTGAAGATTATGCACAAAAAGAAGGAGTTGACTATGAAGAAACATCCCCCCCCGGACAACAAAATGGGATACCATCCACACTTTTCTCTCCATGGAAGCACAAAATGTGTGGAAAGTCCACCAAATGGATGTAAAATTTTCTTTCTTGAATGGAGACTTGAAAGAAAATGTCTTCATGTCTCAACCAGAAGGTTTTTATGTTTAGGGACAAGAACACAAGGTATGCAAGCTTGTCAAATCCTTGTATGGCCTAAAACAAGCACCACGAGTATGGTATGAAAAGCTAGCTGAGCATGTTCTAAATCTACATTTCAAACATTATAAGCTTGATGATGAAACATTTTTTGTGAAGAAAGTTGGAATATATATTGTATTTCTTGTGGTATATGTAAATGATCTCTTCATGATAGGGAATAATCAATATTATATAGCATCCATGGAGAAAGACTTGAGAAAATGTTTTGAAATTTCTTATTTAGGACACCTTTATTACTACTTAGGAATTGAAGTAAATCAACATCCTAAGTACATATTCATATCTCAGAAAAAAATATGTTGAAGAATTGTTGAAGATATTTTGCATGATAGAATGCAACCCTCTCTCAAATCCAATGGAACAAAAGCTGAAGCTCACATCAAGTGAAGGAAAATAATTTGGATGCGACAAAGTACCGAAACCTTGTAGAAGCCTTATCTACCTTACCACTACTAAACCAGATGTTTCTTATGTTGTTGGTATTATTTTGAGATACATTGACAAACCTTGTGAAGGACATTGGTCTACAACAAATAGAGTTCTAAGTTACTTGAAGGGGACTCAAGAATTTGGACTCAAGTACACTAAGGTATAAGACCTTAATCTTATTGGGTACATTGATGTAGACTTTGATGGTGACAAAGAGACAGGAGTTCCCACTTCTGGATAGAAAATGAGTCTTGAATTAACAACTATTTCCTATATATCACCCAAGCGGTCAATTCTAGCAGATTCGACAATAGAAGTAGAATATGTGGATGCTGCAAAAGCATCAAAGGAGATCGTGTGGCTCAGGAAGATACTTGAGGATTTGCAGGAGAAGCAAGAAAATTCCACTCCCTTATTGATCGACAACAGTTTTTCAATCAATTTGGAAAAGAACCCAAGATTCCATGTTCGAACCAAGCACATCAAGACAAAAGTACCATTTGATTCGACATCATGTAGAGACCAAGACAGTTCATTTAGGACATTGCTACACAAATGAGAAAATTTCCAACATGTTTAACAAAGCACTTGGACGAGATCAAAAGTTTGAAAGATTTAGAACCATGCTCGGAATCACAAACAAAACACCCCTTCGGATTAAGAGGGAGGATGTTGAAAACCTAATCCTCATGATTATGGTTCCACACTAAATGTAAATATTGTAAATAAATTGAGAATATGAATAGTCACGTAGGGAGATCAAAAGGTTGGTTGAAAGATGAAGAGCAACCACAATATACATTGTTTAGATAAAGTCTTCACCATTGATTAAAATTGAATCAAGAGCTATTCATTTAAACAAGTATTGACAATAGCACCATAAATTGTTAGGATGAGTTAGCTATCTAATGTTTCTAAACGTTACATATCACTAACCTATACATAAACATTATAAGAGTTTGCAGTTTGTTCCTCCAACAACTCCCCTTGAAAAAGAGCTCAAAAAATTGCTCTCAACAAAATCATGTCTATTAGTTCCATAAAGTAGTGTTGGTGATTTATAGACTGCATTGTAAGTGGCGATGCTTGGAATAGTTTGTGGTGGAGGTTTAGAAGAGCCTTGGATTGATGGAGCATCATGGATGAGGGTTTTGGGACAAAACATAATAGACTCCAAAGTGGTGATTAGTATGTTATTGAGACAATGAATTAATTGTCAACGTGGAGATGTTGATTGAAGAGAGACATAATTTTTAGAGGCATTGATCAATCTTGAAAAATAAAAGCATTGGAAAAGTAGTTGTCCTCGGATTAAGAGAAATCCTACTAAAGGAATAGATCACAAATAAGCGGTGAGTTAGTTCGTAGGCAACGCAAAAAAATATTTATATATTTGGATTTGGTTGGGTGTCATGATTGGATCTCTTGGCCCTCCATGAGGTAACGATTGCATTTGTTTGTTGATTTGTTGGCCCAATTTATATGGGTGGTATACCCTATTATTGCGAAAAAAAATTCAATAGATTCAATGTCAAAACTAAGGAAAATGGATGGAGAGGGAAGAGAAGATACACCTACCTTCCTCTTATCCTTATAGTCCTTATGGTAAACCTACTAGGGTATCACTTGCATAGAAAGCTTGCTATGTTTGTTACTATATAGAGTTGGCAGGTGGCTTCTAAGGGGTGAGGAGATGATCCCTAGCACCAATTATGCATAGGTTAGTTATTTTTTGTGATTAAGGGATTCAACATTGCTAAGTTCATTCTCGAGGGCATATTCAATGTCTCCATGTGATGGTTTCATTTAGTACTTATAACCAAAAAGTCCATCACATTTAATCTAAAAGATTGATAACTTAACCTATATCAAGACTATAAATGATAATTTAACATATATGTAAACTATAAATGATAACTTAACATATATAAGAAAATATAAATGAACTATCAAATCTACTAGTAAGTTCATCTTTGAAGGACATTTTCAATGTCCATGTTGAAGGTTTCAATAAGGACTTGCAGCAAACAAGTACATCACATTTAACAACATTCATAACCTATCCTAGGAAAAAGTATAAATTTTATTAGGAAGTGATTGTGTCTCCTTTTGTTATTTTTGCATTGTTTACGGTCAAAATAGTGTCTTTTCAAAGATGTATATTATCATATTACAATCATAAAAGTTACAATAAAAATGTGCATCTTTTAAAATTGAGTCATATTTGCACACAATTTAAATGCCATTCTTGTAGTTTGAACCTATCATTGACAAGAGTAAAAATTCACAACCTTACAAGAAAATTCATAACTTGACTACGAAGGGAATTCTTAGGCCCTATATATTGTGAGATTACATTTCTATTATTATCTTAGTATTGTATTTATTGCCTTGTTAGTACCTTAATTGTAATTGTATGGTTGGTATGGTCAATTAGGACTGTGAAGTGGTGAATAAAATAATCAGATACATGCTTCGTTATGTTTATGCAAGAAATGAAATCTGAGTAAACCTTATTTATGACCTTTTCAATTACAATTGATTGTTGAAATTGCTAAGATTTGATGACTTTGGAGAATTTAAGGTGAATCAAAATACCCTACGATCTAGTTAAGTGGTTAAGAACATCACTAATCATTATTCAAGTGTGGTGTGAATATTGTGGCCTTTGGAAAATTTATACATGTACATAGATGCAAGGTCTCAAGATTTTCAAAGACCAAAATGAACCTCTTTTTTTTTAATTATCTAACAGACAAGGATTAAGCTAGTTGCAAACCCGATTTCTTAATGTGTCACATCTTAAGCACTCCAATTGCACAAAATACATCAAAAGATTGTGGAATATTTTACCATGATCAAAAGGTGGAGATGAATGAATTTAAAGCTGGGGTATTCCATGAAACAATTTATTGCATACTTTTGATTTTTGGGGAGGAAAATGGTAGCCACCATGTGTAAATATAATAACACTATAAGAGATTGATTGGATTAGTTGAGCCAAAAACTTTAGTTTAGCTTGTATGATGAAGAGCTCTAGACACAAGTGAGCAATATTCGACCCTTCATAAAGACTTATGAGTTCTGTAGAACTTTAGTTACCCAACTATGATCTAGACTACACCAATAGATTACATTTCAAGATAGGATAAAGAAGCCTTTTTTTTAGAGTTTTGTTCTCCAAACAAGACACGAAGAAAATGGAAACTCTCAACTTGGTCTACGGTGCATCACCAAATAATAAGGTTGGAGATATTATTTTTATCTTAGTAGGACCATATTTTCATTCAATGAACTTATAGAGTAGTGAAAAGGGGGGATTTGTTGGCACCCTATTTTTTGCTCTTCTATGGTTCATGGATCCCTATGTTGAATTGATTAACACTCCCTTTCTGAATCAATGCACAAGAGATTGTGCTCTATTTTGTAATTAGTTGTAAATGTATCGGATAAAAGGTATATTCCTTATATATGTATAAATATGTATTTTGTAAGAAAGATGAGGTTGAAATTTATGAAGGCGGTTATGAAGGTGTTTAGGGCTAGAGGAATCGACCATGTATAGGGATTTTGTAGGATTTGTAAGAAAAATTTACTCTATTGGATCTTATGAGTATCAATGGAAAGATGGTTGGCTTGGTTCACCCTTATAAACTTGTTATTTAATGATGTGTTGAATGTTGATTCCTAATTTGGTCATTGAAAACCAACATTTGTATCCCCGCCAACGATGTTGTGCAATGAAAGTTGGAAATGGAACCCGCTACTTAATACATTTATTATATTTAATTAATGTATTTTAATGAGTTTTATAATCAACTTTACTAAAATTAGATATGATTCCTTTATTTTAAAGTTGGGGATATCAACCCTAGGTCTTGGGAGGAACTTATTGGAGTCAGATTTTTAAGTGTTGGAACATCTCAATCCATCATATTTACCTCGATTAGATGAATATTTTATTTTGAAGTAAATGAAAGAATAAACATGACAACAATTAACTATCAAGATCGAACACACAACTAAATACAAATACCTTATGAAAATGACAAGGTGTAACATGAACCAAGATATTCAATAAGAAAAATGTTTAAACAAAATACAGTTGTTGTGTAATTTTTTTTATGTTTCTTTGTATAATTTTCTAACGATTTCTCTATGTTAATGCGGGTTGCATGAAGTAACAATAAAAATATAAATGAAACCGACAAGTAGAGAAACTTAAAACTGTTGAAAAAGGGGTCAATAAAACTATGCACTCAATATTATTTTTCCAGAGTACTCCAATAGGGGAATAGTTTAAAATTAAAATGAAGATGAGACCAAGAATGAATACATCAAAAGTATTATGATAGCATCAAGATTCCAAGAACAACACTAAAACAAGGCACCTATTTGGGATGTTTTCGAAACTACATGCAAATAAGTTCACACGCTATGACTTCCACTTGGGAATTTTGGAAATCACACACAAGCTACGATCAAACAATCTGACTAAACTAATTATGTATTATAAGGATGTAATAGAGCCTCTAAAGTTAGAACCACCAAAAGAAACTGATAGGTAGCGATGATATTTTACTCTCCTTTCCTTCTCAATTTAAAGATAATTAGGATCCCTTAGGTAGTTGTAGGTTCCCTAATTAATAACTAGCCTAAGGGAAGGCAGTTGTAGGTTTTCCTTATTTTTGTTCTCGTTACTGTAAGTGGCCCATTCTAGATTTTGGTGGTTCCAAGGAAAGTGACATGAATCAATAACTTAGGTATTTAAATTTAATTGTATGGATTTTGATTGGATTGATAGTATAGATCCTCTTTGTTTTCCCCATTCCACTACACAATTCCATTTCCACAATCCTCATTTTTCTTACTCCTACTTTTCTTTCACTACCCATTTCATTCGTCAGCGATCTGCATTAGAGGAAATTTGGGGTCTAAAATGGGCCTTATAAGAAAACGCACCAACAATAAATTTTGTGATTTGGAATTCAAGAACCTATAGAATTTCAATAAAATGATTCAACCATAATGGTTGAATTGACAAATTTGTCATAAAATAAAACTACTTTTTTGTTCGTATTTTCGACATATCTCCTTGTGTTTTTACTCAAATTTCAGGCGGGAGAGCTTGTTGGATGTACAATTTAATTCCACATCCAACGAGTACACACACTCCATACTTTTGATGGACCCCTCTACCCCAAAAATAAGAAATACCTGAAAAAACGTGATGATGATGTCATCATCACGTTTTTTCAGGAATTTCTTGTCTTTGGGGTAGGAGAGTCATCATCATCACGTTTTTTCAGGTATTTCTTATTTTTGCGGTAGCGGGGTCCGTCAAAATTATGCAGTGTGGGTACTTGTTGGATTTGGAATTAAATTATGCATCCAACGAGCTCTCCCTCTCAAAATTTGAGTAAAAACACAGGGAGATATGTCGAAAATACGAATAAAAAAAGTAGTTTTCTTCATTCTTCCTCCAAAATTAATAACTATTATTTTTATTATTTTAACTATTATTTTATCACTTTCCTTAGGAGGCCCATTTTAGACCTCAAATTTCCTCTAATAGTGGCATTATTTCAGTGTTTGGTTAATTCATCACGACGAATCTGCAAAAACTGGTGAATGATATCTAGACACGACCTCACCTCTTTACAAGATGGTGTTTATCTCTTCTACATGAACTGAAGTCTTTAACTTACTGTGTGTTCTTAACAAGAAATTCACAAAATGTGATTTTGTAACACCTCGGTTTTGACCTCGTTTTCATTAATACATATGTTGTAAATAATCATGGTGATGAGCTAAGGGAAAAGGCCCCACCATTGATTTAGTTATGTTATGCTTCGGATTGGAATGGTCACCGATGGTATATCGGGACATACGACATATATTAAATTGTGGCATCATGTAAACACACATTTTAATTAAATAACCCAACCAGCTATGTTCACTGCAACTAATTTGAGAAGGGGCATGATTCCAAAGGATAAGGAAGGGGAATGTTGAACATTGAGTCATGGGGGAAGCATTAGAGGAAATTTCAACTCAAAATGGGCCTTTTAACTTTTATTCAAATTCCATGTCATCATGTGTTAGCCAATGAAATTACTTTAAATTTGAAATACCGTATAGGTCTTAAACACTTTTTTAATATAAATTTGGGGATAGGTATCATAAAAAAAACTACTTTTTTTGTTTGTATTTTTGACATATCTCCCTGTGTTTTTACTCAAATTTCGATCGGGAGATCTCGTTGGATGCAGAATTAAATTCTGCATCCAACGAGTACCCACTCGGCATACTTTTGACAGAACCCGCTACCCCAAAAACAAGAAATACCTGAAAAAATGAAATGATGACATCATCATTTCATTTTTTTCAGGTATTTCTTGTTTTTGGGGTAGCGGGGTCCGTCAAAAGTATGCCGAGTGGGTACTCGTCGGATGCAGAATTTAATTCCGCATCCAACGAGCTCTCCCGATCAAAATTTGAGTAAAAAAACAGGGAGATATGCCAAAAATACAAACAAAAAAGTAGTTTTTTTCTTTTCTTCCTACAAAATTAATAAATATTATTTTAACTATTATTTTATTAGTTCATTTTAGGAGGCCCATTTTGAGTTGAAATTTCCTCTAATGAGCCATGTGTCACCCCTCTCTTTTGCTCACCACCACCTTAGTTATTCCATTGTTAGTTGGGGGCAACAATTGGCTGGCAGAAATACCACTACGCTCACACTCTCTCCACGACGTGCCTTGGGGTAGCAGACGGTCTGTCCACTATGGGGATCAAGAGTCTGTTTGTTTCCCTCACGCTGGGCGGAGTTAAAAGGTTCCACATTCCATTGTTTGGGGGTTCTCCTTCCCTCTCTCACGTCGATTGCTAGCCTGTGATTTTTCTTCCCCTTTCACGTAGAAAGATAGTTCTCCTCTGCCTCATGGATTTGTTGGCCTGCGGATCAATTCTTTCCTCTATTCACGCAAAGTTTTGTGTCTTTTTCCACCATTGTCAGACTGTATAATGGTTCTATTATTTACATTGCTGAATCGTGGTTGTAATGGCATCAATAGTTCTATGGGTTGCGTCTTTATCCATCATGCGAAGTTGGGAGTTGTTCTTTCCCCATTTTTTTCCCTGTGCAATTTCTCCAATGATTGCATTGAGGATCGGGTGTTGTGGGTTCATAGTCGTTTGTGGGCTGCTGTTTGCCCATGTTTTACTTGGCTGTGTTTTCCCTTTTTGTGGTGGTATCGCTTGAAGAATTGCTGGGAGTTCCTAAGTTCTGGTCGATTGTGTTTTTCCCCTATAATAGCTTGAATAGTTGTTTGGCTGCTTGCATGCATTGGTTTTGTCCTCGGACTGCATTGGAGTGGTGAATAAGGGCCTGAGGTGCTTGATAAACCTGGTGGATTGAGAACCACACAGATAGAGCTACTGAGCTGGTTTTCTTCTCCACAACCCCTGAACAGCATTGGAAGGGAGATCAGGGTATGAGGGACTGCGTTGCAGAGAAGGGATTGATTTCCTTGTTTTGGGTGTGTGTGGGTGTTCTAGAAGCCAGGCTGGCTCTAGTGTTGGTGTCTGTAGCTATTCAATGAGCTCACCATCTTAGCATTTAGCCCTTCCCAGCTCCCGGATGGCTTGATAAACCCAACTTTGTTGGCTTGGCTGATCTGTTGTTCGCTTGATAAACCCAACTGTGTTGGCTTGGATGAACTGTGTACGCTTGTGGTGTTGTTATCCTTGGCCATGTGTGAGTTTGTTAGTTCCTTATTCCTTGGGGAATCATGCTTGGCTCGGGGGTGGCAGTGTTGCTGAGATATTGAGGAGCATGCTGGCCTATGGTTGGGTGGAACGTTGCAGTGACGTAGCTAGTTGATGAATGATGATCAATTATATTTACCATTGATGAATGATGATATACATGTTAAATGTTGATCTATATACGCATGAGTGTTGATTGATATGTTTTTATTTCATTGTGTATATGAATGATTATGCTTCATAATATGTTTTATGTTTTAAGTATCATGCTTTAGCACTACATATATGTATGTTCACGTTGGTTGGTCTAGATGCCTAGATGATTTGATGTATGGTAGCGCCCTCTTCGTCGGTCGGAGGGTCGGGGATGTTATAGTGTGGTATCAGAGCTATGGTTGCAGCATGGGCCTGAATGGGTCATGAAGATGCAGTGACAGAGCTTATGTTGCATCATTTGGGCCTCAGAGGGCCATGAGAAACAATTAACAGAGGCAGGTTGCCTGCTTCCCAGAAGAAAGCAGGAAAATGGGTGAAGACAAGAAAATTCACAAAAATTTCTAAGTAACGAAATCATCGGCGATTGGTGGAAGTTAGTGGTATTGATCGCCGATGAAAATAGGAAAGAATTAGTTGAATGGATTGCTGCCGTTGTGGGTGACTAGGGAACTAGCCATATGATGCAGCAGTTGCTAGTTGTTCCGACAGCCGACGCGGCGGAAGAAAGTGAAAAGAGAAAAGTTTTGTAAATTTTTCTAATTCATAAAATCATCGGTGAAATTTAGATGATGAAACCACCGATGCGGCGGTGAACCTTGGGAGAAATTAGTTGTTTGAACCGTCGATTCCATTAGTGGAAAATAGTTGTTGGTATCACTGACACCATAGAAGAATTTAACTATTTGTCAGTCCACCGTTGCAGCTGCCGTGTGGACTAAAACGCCGACGCGTAGCACTTAGTGGTTCCGACCGTCGACAGAAGAAGAAAGTTTCAAAATTTTGTTTAAGTGTGGAAACAATCGGTGGAATTTAGTTGATGAGACCGTCGATGGATGTCGGTGAAAAATAGTTGGTCGAGTGCCCACCATTGCGGAAGCCTTGACAACTATCCCACCGATGCATTAGTCTCTCCACTTGCTGATGCCGAGGCGTTTAGTGAATAGTGGTTTCGAGTTCCGATAACATAACTATAGTGGCGTGTAGTGCTCGGGAGTGCCGACAATGTGAAAGAGTTAATGCCTGTGGAACCGTCGTTGCGGACGTCTAGAGGACTAGGTGTCCGACGCCACAACAGGATGTCGCCCCGACCACCGACAAAGTCGTGAGCTGCGAAAGACTTAGTGTTGTAGCTGCAACGATCTCCCAAAATTCCAAAAAAATTTAGGACCCTCATTTTGCTTGGATTAGTTTGATTTTATTCTTCGATTTGGTCTGAGAACTTTTCAAGAAGACTTTTCTTATGCTTGGATTGATCTACTGTTGGTTTTCAATCTTTCTAATGCTTAAAAACTTCAATGATTGATCAAACTTCATCATTTTCCTTTTAATTGCGTTTTCATCATGGATGAATCGGAAGGTATTTGCTTTTCCTCCCGTCGTTGCGGATGGATAATCGGTATTGACTTCGACTTCCTTTCCGATTTGGTTGTTTTTACCTCAGCTGTTTTTGAGTTTTACATCAGAACTATTTATCATTTCTTTCTCCGCCGTTGCGGGAGGAAAACTGCTTCCTCTTCCGATCATTTCTTTAACATTTCGGACCCATTTGTTATTTCCATTGATTCCATAAGTCGTGGGCTTCCACCCTTGCGGTTGCGGGAAGCCTTTTCCTTCCGACCGTCTAAGTCATTTAAAACTGGTCATTGCGGAAGGTTGCGCCCTTTGTGCTTCCGCCGTTGCAGCTGCCGAAAGCATTAGCTTTTCCGATCCTCTAATGTTTCCACTTCCGATTTTGGAACTCATTTTGTGGAGCGGTTTATCCTTTGTTCTTCTGCCGTTGAGGTTGTGGTTTTGCTTTTGTTCCGATGTTAGAAGTCCGACGCGCGGTTATTTTTTTCACCCGGTTATTCCCCGCCATTGCGGATGGATCTATGGTTTGGTCTTCCACCGTTGCAGAAAGAAATGCACTTCCGTCTTCCGATCCAAATGTCTCCGACGTCCGATCTTTTAACTTTTCCCCGCCACGCATGTTGACTATATATAGATGGGGTTGGGATTGTTGGATTATCTTATTATTCTATGCATTTTCAACTGTTTCCATTCCGTCTGTCATTAACACGTGTTGTCGACCGCTCGCGCTCGCCCGGTCCCCCATTTTCGGTACACGCAGTCCAGGTGTCGCCACCGCGAAGCTTGATAGGCCTCCCCACTACGGTTATGAGCCGTGGCCAGGTAGGCTCGTTGTTGCCCTTTCCCCGTTCCGTTGAAATTTTGATTGATGCTTGCCATGGTTAAGTTTTTTCGTGTCTGTTTACCTTCACCCCGTTAATTGCACACCTATATAGTTTGGATTGTTATCATAGTGGTTCGTGGTAGGGCGTTTTTTACTCTGCGGCCTGTCATTTTTTGTAACCCTGTGCTTAATGTAAGGGGGTTTGGTGCAGACGGCCATTACGCCGTCTGCACCAAGCGGCCCGGTATGATAAGGTTTGATAGGGGAGATTTCAGGGCATCCCTATGGTTTTGGGTGGTCACCTCCCCCGTTCGTTTTACGCTGTCCGTATCCCGCAGACTCAACCGTAATTCACTGCGTCTTTCTGTACGCTCGGTTCATGGCCACGTTTTGAACCTAAACCGGTGGTGGGGGTTTTTCATTATATAGCAATGCGCAGCGTTTTGAGTGAACATTAGATTGCACAGGTAGTTTTGTTTATAAGGTGCCATTGAAAAGGATTGCATGGTTTTCCCTTTGTCCTTCCCGCGCAGCGCATGATAACATCACCCGCAGAGAGCGGGAGTTTTCTTCGCGTTAATGTAGATGTTTTCCCATCCGATTATATTGTTAGAATTGTTGGTATTGGAAAGTAGTGGTAGCTTGCACAATTTACTGCATATAACTATTTTCCCATCATGCTAGATATAGACTAAATCACTGAACACTGCACATTGTGTTTCAATGGTTCTGTTAGTTAGGCCATTTCTGCTTATATACATGCATATATTTGCTTCATTGACTGATTGATATCATGTTAAACATAGAAGAAATGACACACTGCCCACTGATGTATATAATTTTGTCACTCAGCCAAAATGGCTTAATGTTTACAATGTTGTGTGTGGTAGGAAGATTTCGAATCCACAATGTCAAAGAGGCAAAAGAAGAAGGCCCCGGTGATCGAGGAAGAGCCCGAAGTAGAAACTGTTACCAAAACGGAATATATATATGAGGACACTAAGTGTATTTCTGGTGTTGAACCTGAATACCAGTGGGGGAAATATATAGACTGATCACACATATAGAGGTTCCTGACATGGGCTTAGAAGAAGAATCCATATATGCCAACATAGAAAGATCTTCACTAATGAAGATCGCCACCAGACCAGAGCTGTTCCCGTGTTCTGAAGTAATCGGTTGGATTCTGCCTCGGGCAGATGTCACAACAATGATTCTGGAAAATGTTGAAAGACAGGGCTATGCTACATATAGACCTGGATATGTAGCGTTGGCTTACCATCTTCCAGAAACCCAAGTATTTTTAACTAATGATTGGTTGAACAACATTAGAATGGACTTGGTAGAGACTCTCAAAAAAATGCTGTTGCAAGGAAAACATTACAGATATAGACCGATGGGTGATTACGATACGACAAGCTTAAGGGCCCCCTATAGGTTCATAGCTTTGATGCTGAACAGGATTTTTGGAAGAGCACATGGTAGGTTCTTCAAGTTAGAATGGATCCCAATCATTTTTTATGTTGCGACCCAGGGGACAATTTTCAACTGGGCCAGCATTGTATCTAACAGTCTTTCAGCTTGCATGGCCTCGGCTTTAGGAGGAGTGCTACAAAAGAGATCGGAATTCTATATGAGTTCCATACTCATCGATTGCATATTGTGTAATCAGCCTTTCCCCGGACTCAGGTGCATCTGGGATAGGGAAAGAATGCCTGTCTATGCTTCCTATAAACCGTTGTAGGCACACAAATATCACAACCATTATCGAGAAGTATGTGAACACTTTATCATGCCCTTGTACACACTCATTTTCCTGAAGGAGTGTGATTGTATGTCAGAGGAGGCACTGCAAGTAGTAGAGGAGTATGCAGACTACTATTTGACTGAAAATGGCCTGTACTTCAGGATGTTCGGAGGGTCGAGAGCACCTTCCCTGCTGCCCAAATACGCAATTGATTACATTATTCACAAGGAGGCAGTCAGACAAGTTTTCTTGGATGGCATAGGGAGTTTTCTGTTTGAGCATAAGAAGACCGCCTATCCTCCTTTGCCCTTCAGGTTAGGAAGCTACAAGTTTACCAGAGTGAAAAAGGCTGATGAATTTGTAGAAGAGCTGGAAAAGTTCCATTTTGGAGAGATGCCCTTCTGTAGAAATGATACTCACGGCAAAGTAGCTGAGCATTGCAAAGCAAACAACGTGCATTTTGAGTATTCCCACCATTGGGATCGGGAAGAATCCATATTCCGAAATGCAGTAAACATGACAGCCTTGAGAAGAAGGTTCAAGAAGAAGATTACCACCAAAGGTGGGAAGGGAGATGAACAAGCAAAGGCTGAGGAAGAAGCAAAGAGAAGAAATGAGGAAGCCCAGAGGTTGGCATAAGAAGCTACAGGGTGGCTACACATAGAAGAAGAAGAAAAAAGGAAAGCTGTGCAAGAGGCAGCTAGGAAGGCAGAAGAAGATGCAAGGAAAGAAGAAGAAGAAAATAAAGAGAAGCTGGATGAGGAGCTCCAAAAGCAAGAAGCTGAAAGGCTAAAGCTGACACAGACAGAGCAATCAGCTTCTGAAACAGTTGCAGGGCAGACCCAGGACGTGGAGAACCCCGAGGTTTAGGACTCACAAGTACCTACTGCCAGCACACCCATGGTCCCCACTCTCAAGCTGGTCCCTTTTGTGCAGAAAAAAGGAGAAGAAATCCCTGATTTCAATACTATTTTCTACGACAGGGCAACAAAGAGGATAGTGAAGAGAACAGAAAGGAGGATTGAAACAGGAGGTCTACCTGGTAAAATGATAACGGATACAGCTGTTGTGTTGGGAACAGACCAGGATCCGAGGTTCACCATTAGAGCCAGAGCAGTACTGATTCAAGCTTCGAAAGATAATGTGGAAAGGATCATGACAGACTTGGAGCTATCTAAGAAGTCCTCTGCTCAATTGAAAGACACCTCGAGGAAAGAGAGAGAGGAAGGCAATCGGCTGAAGCGGAAGTATGAAGACATGCAGAAGGAGATAAAGGATTCTAAGGCTGAATTGCAGGCCCTCCAAGTAGAAAGACAAGTCAAAGAAACAACACAAGAATGCCTGGAAAAAGTGCAGAAAGAATATCAAGAGCTGAAGATGGAAAAGGAATGGCTGCAGGAGAAGGTAGAAGAGCTAGAAGAGCAGCAAAAGATCATCCTGGAGGCCAGTGAGATGCACACCCAAGAGCAGGGAAAGAAAAATCAAGAGCAGATTGCTTCTCTAACAGCTGCTCTGGAGGAAGCAAGGGAGCAGCAGGTTAACCTCCAACCGTTCAAAGAGCATGTCTTGGCCCAGAAGGCTAAGATGCTGCAGCTACAGATTGCTATAGAAGGAGAGAGGTGAAAAGTGTTGCAGGTAGATAGCAGATTGGAAAAAATCCTGGAGACCTCCTCTTAATTTGTAGATCGATCTCAAGACGTCCTTGAAGTCCTGACTACCAGAATGGCAAGGCTGGAAAACAATGAAGAAACTCCAGCAGAACTGCCATCAAAGGATACACAGGCCCTCAAGCGGGATTATGACTTGCTGGAATTTGCTATAAATACCGCAGAGGATTTCAAAAAAGTAGTTAAGAAGATGAAAGCAGCATGCACTGAGTTTTTCAGAAGGCTTCTCATTACCTACAACCGGTGCCAGATAGAGGCTGAGCAGAGGCTTGGGGATTTCCCGGATCACAACGCCTTTGTGGAGCTGCTGCAGAAGAGATACCAGGAGGAGGAAGCTAAAGTACAGCATATTAAAGCCCTGGATGATCATATCTTGAGGAGAGAAGTATATCATTCAGCTATCAGCGTGCAGCTTCTAGAGGATCAACTTCGATTGAGTGCAGCCAGGATTGAGGCTATAAAGAACCAGGCTGCTAAGGTTGAGATCAATATTTAGTTTTTAGAGCCTTGTGCGTTTGAGGGCATTGCCTCTGAAGCTTCGACATGGAAGAAATTTCTAGATGCCCAAGTGGGACCCTCCTCGTAAAGGATTGGTCACTTTTTGTAATGTGTAACATTTTGTAAAAACATTTGAGAAAAGTCAAGCGTTGGGAAACGAAGAGTTGGGAAGCCCAAAGGGTTGGGAAGCCCAAAGGTTACTTTGGGCAGCCCAACCGTCTCACCCTTTTGTATAATTGTAGAAAGCTTAGAAAGGAGAAGGGACTTTTTCCCAGTTAGACATGAAAAGCTATATTGTAAGAAGAACTATTTCTCTTTGCAATAAAGAAGTATTGTTTGCCTGTTGGAGGAAGATTGGTGGCACTTTCAAATGTTATGCTATGGATGGTTGAAAGATGAACTATTTTGTTTTTCTAGCTTTTTGTCCATTAACCGTGAGATCATTCTAACTCTTAGAACCTATGTTCTTGTTTAAATGATTTCTGGTTTATTTTGTGGAATTACCACCATGAGTAATGTATGCTGTTCATAAAACAATTAGCTATCTGATTGTTGAAATATCTTTAATCATTCATGTGTTGTAGGAAGAAATATCAACTATCTGTAATTTCTCTTTATGATACATGCACAATTCACATTACTCACAAATAAGTTAAAGTTTGCTCCCTGGGGATAGATAGATAGATAGATAGGTAGATAGTTAGTTTTATTTCTGCATATGTGATTTAGATGCTTGCGAGTCCTAAGACGAGAGGTAAGAACCTGCGCATCACATTGTGAACGGTCCTTGTATCTTTATCATCCTGCATGGTTAATTAGGCATTTGCATATCATACTTAAGTCAAAAAATACAAAATATACACGGTGGACCGAGCCGCAACCGGTAAAACCTTTTGTTTCTGTTACTTTGACCTACGGTAGCCGGACCACAAACCGGACGGATTCCCCATACCAAACAGCCACGGGCTAGTTGGGAACGTTGACTGGGGAGAATCCCTTTCTGTTGTTGCCTGCGAATTTCCAGGCCTCAACACTTAGGAAGATTGTTGGTCGTCGTTGTGGAAAGCTTGACAACTAGCAATCTGTTGTGCAGAACCTCTGACCGCCGACACAACAATTAGTCTACGTCATCGTCGATGAATTTTGGAAGCAATAAACGATTATGCACCGATATGGCGGACGAAATCAAACCAATGAATCGTCGATGAATTTTGGAAGCAATAAACGATTATGCACCAATATGGTGGACGAAATCAGACCAATGAAACGCCGATGAGACTCAGGACAGTAGACCACTGCAGGCCCGATACGGAGGAAGGAAATAGACGAGCAACTCGCTGATACAGCGGAAGAAATTAGAGGTTTCACCCGCCGAAACGTTGGGGAGTTAGTAGGGAAGAGACCCGATTAGAAGAAAACTTTGATGAGTATAAAGTCATCGAAAATTTATTGATGATCAGGCCGCCGATCGGAAGTTTAGTTGGTTTGACCACCGAAGTGTCGGAAAGATAGCTGGGAAGAGGTCTGATTGGGCCAAAGGAGATTTGGTTTTTTCAAAGGAATTTCTCAGCAATTTTTCAAGAAGTTTCCAACTATTTCAGTAGATCTTAGCAGACTATCAGGGGATTACAGAGCTGAATAAGAAATAAAGAAAAATCCCATGTTTTAGCATAATTGTTGTTTTATAAATTTCCAAAAGAGGAAGGTAAGTAGTTTTGATTTATATTAATGTTATGCATATAACAGTTTTCTACTAACACATTGTAGAGTTATAGACAACTTCCAAGAGCAGTACTCCAAAAAGAATAGTGTGGTAAAGTAAGAGGTGGTTCATTCATGAGAACCCATGATGGGTATGATGCTCGGGATTCTTATGAGCGAATAGAAGGTGCCATGGGAGAAAATGTCCATAATGGAAATGATGACATAGAGTCTAATGGAAGAAGATTCCAGGGGACACCGTCCGAGGTTGCAGCCACCATGAGAAGTTTGGTTAAAGCCCAGGAAGAGCAGCATCAATTGAATGCTTCCATATTGCAGAGTTTGACAGACTTGCAGAAAAAGATAGATTCTGGACGGGGTACATCAAGACCAGAAGGAAGTAAGAGAAGCACTAGGAGAAGGAGAAGGAATTCTAGTGGACCATCTGATTCTGAAGAATCCAATGGAGATACAAGTTCATCTTCTCATAAGAGGAAAAGAAGAAGACACCATAGGAATCACTCTCGAGATGAATTTAGGAAAGCTAAACCTCCTACATTTGATGGTAAGATAAAGACGGGACAAGAAGCTGAAGCTTGGCTTCTTGGGATAAAGAAGTACTTTCAAGTGCATGATTAATCAGGAAACATAAAGGCATGAGTTGCCATATTCAATCTAAATGGAAGAGCATCCATTTGGTGGGAACACTTCAAGCAAGTAAAGAGGATCAGTGAAAGGAGACTGAAGTGGAAATAGTTCAAGAAGTATTTCAGGCAGAAATACCTCTCTGACAGGTATTATGATGACAATATTAAGGATTTCCATGAGTTGAGATTGGGACAATAGACCATGGATGAATATGCAAACAAGTTTTTGGAACTGTTGAGGTATGTCTGGTACATCAGAGATGAAAAAGTGAAGGTCCAGCAGTTTCTGAGTGGATTGCCTCAATCCTACAAATATAGAATTGAGATTTATGAACCTAGGACCCTTGAAGAAGCAATAAGGAAGGCTAAGTATTTCTATGAACAAAGCAAAGGTAAACTTGATTACCATAAGGCATGGAGGGACAAGAAGAATGAGAAGTTTGACCAAAGAAGGAAAGGTTTCAAACCTTCTAGATTCAGGAATCAGCAGAAGCAGCCATCCCAAGCTGCGAGTAATCCAGTTGGAGTGATAGGTGGAAAGTCTAAAGAGACACATCAGAATAAAGGTCCACTCAAATGTTGGAAATGTGAAGGACCTCACTTGTGTAGATATTGTCCACTTGAGAAGGAAAGTGCAAGGCCAGCTTATAACATCCAGCGAGAAGAAACAGTGGGTCAAGTAGCAAGAGCAGTCCCTAGAATTTATGCAGCAATAGAGGACCACCAGGCAGATCACCAGTCAACCGTGGTTGAAGTTGCAGGTAAGATTGTTGAACAATCAATTTCTATTTTGATTGACCATGGTTCTACTCACAGTTATATCACTCCTAGGGTAGTGGATATTTGTGATTTTGAGAAGGTAAAGCGTGGAAAATCTTGGTTAGTTCAGCTAGCCACTGGAACTAAGAGAAAAGTCAGTGAAGTGGTAGAGTAATGTACATTGGTTATGAATGGATTGATCACTTGTGTAGATTTGAATGTTCTACCACTTGGCTCCTATGATGTTCTCATTGGAATGGATTGGTTAGAATCTCATTGAGTGAAGCTTGACTGTTATAACAAGACTTTTGAATGCATGTATGAAGGAGGAAACCCAATGGTTGTGAAGGGTATTCCGAAGGTAATTTCAATAAGACAGGTTTTAGCAATACAGCTAAATAACTTCTGTAGGAAAGGTTGCCAGCTGTATCCAACTCATATTCTGGAACCAACAGGAGATGGAACTCCTAGGTTGGAGGACTGTCAGGTGTTACAGGAATTCAAGGATGTGTTTCCTGATGAGATTCCAGGACTTCCTCCAAAGAGGGACATTGATTTCACCATTGAACTTGTGCCAGGAGTAGCACTAGTGTCCAAGACACCCTAAAGGTTGAGTATACCGAAGATGCTAGAGTTGAAGAGGCAACTGCAAGAGTTGTTGGAAAAGAAGTATATCAGACTGAGTGTGTCTCCATGGGGAGCACCAGTTCTATTTGTAAAGAAGAAAGATGGTACATTCAGGTTGTGTATTGATTACAGACAGTTGAAAAAGGTTATTGTGAAGAATAAATACACTTTACCTAGGATTGATGACCTCTTTGATCAAATGAGAGGAGAAAAGTTATTTTCCAAGATTGACTTGAGGTCTGGTTATCATCAGGTGAGAATCAAGGATGAAGACATTCATAAGACAACCTTCAGAACAAGGTATGGACATTATGAGTTTGTAGTGGTACCATTTGGCCTCACAAATGCACCAGCTACATTTATGTGCCTTATGAATAGTGTCTTCAGCAGGTATTTGGACAAGTTTGTTCTTCTTTTCCTTGATGACATTCTTGTTTATTTTAAGAATGAGAAAGAACATGAAGAGCATTTGAGAATGACATTACAATTGCTCAGGGAAAATCAACTGTATGCAAAACTGAGCAAGTGTGACTTCTACAGAGATAGAATATAGTATTTGGGTCACATTATCTCATAAGAGGGTATATCTATGGACCCTGAGAAGATTGAAGCCATTATGAATTGGCCTAGCCCCAGAAATATTTCCGGATGTAAGATCTTTTATGGGACTTGCAGGATACTACTAGAGATTCATTGAAGGATTTTCCAATGTTGCACATGCCATCACTTCCTTGCAAAATAAGGGGATAACATTTGAATGGAATTCGAAGTGTGAAGAAAGCTTCTAGCAATTGAAGAATCTTCTCACCAGTGCACCAGTATTGAAAGTTGCAGATCCAGAGAAATATTTTGTGGTATGTACCGATGCATGTGGACAAGGGCTGGGAGGAGTCCTTATGCAGGACAACCACGTGATATGTTATGAGTCAAGAAAGCTGAAGGAGCATGAGAAGAACTATGCCACTCATGATCTAGAGCTTGCAACCATAGTACATGCACTCTAGATGTGGAGACATTACTTGATGGGTAGAAGATTTGTACTTAGAACAGATCATTGTGGGCTGAAGTATTTGTTTGATAAGCCTACTCTGAATGCTAGGAAAGCGAGATGGCTGGAATTTTTATGTGAGTTTGATTTCGAAATCAAGCACATAAAAGGGAAAGAGAATAAGGTAGCTGATGCACTCAGTAGGAAGGTACAGGAAATGCATGTGGCATCTCTTAGTATTTTCCAATCAGATTTAAGGCAGCAGATTGTTAATCATGTTGCCGGAGATGAATTATACGAGTAGGTAAAAGAAAAATTGCAGCAGTAAAGTCTTGAGAAGCAGTATGAGGGATATAAATTGGAAGAAGATAGACTTATTACTTATTAAGGTAGAGTTTATTTTCCGAATGTAGTATATTTGAGGAGAGTTTTTATGGATGAAATCCATCAATCTCTGTATTCTGGTCACCCAGGATATCAAAAGACAATTGCTACAGCTAGAAAGCAGTATTTTTGGCCAAGAATGAAAAGGGACATGGCTGAATACATTTCAAGGTGCATGAAATGTCAACAGGTAAATGTTGAGCATCAACATCCAGTAGGGTTGTTGCATCCTTTGCCAGTTCCAGAATGGAAATGGGAAGTTATTTCCATGGATTTTATTACAGGATTGCCGATGACTTGGAGACAACATGATTCCATCATGGTTGTGGTAGACAAGTTGAAAAAAAGTAGCACATTTTAGACCAGTGAAATCTATGCACAAGACTGATGACATTGCAAAGATCTTCATGAAGGAGATTTTCAAATTGCATGGATTGTCGAAGGCAATAGTTTCTGACAGAGATGTCAAGTTCACTTCCAATTTTTGGAAAGGATTGTTTGCAGATTTGGGTACAAAGCTAAACTTCAGCACTGCCTACCATCCTCAGACAGATGGGCAGATAGAAAGAGTTAATCAGGTGCTTGAAGATATGCTCCACATGTATGTGATGGATAAACCAACCAAATGGGAAGATTACTTACACTTGGTAGAATTTGCTTACAACAATGGACAATAGACATCCTTGGGGATGAGTCCGTATGAAGTTTTGTATGGAATAAGGTGTAGGACACCAGTGACTTGGGATAACCCAGTGAACAGAGTTGTGCTTGGACCAGAATTGCTCAAGGAAATTGAGCAAGAGGTTGTAAAGATTAGGCAGAATATGAAAGCAACACAGGATAGATAGAAAAGCTATGCAGATAAGCATAGGATGAATAGAGAGTTCAGTGTTGGGGATCATGTTTACCTCAAAGTGAAAGCAAAGAAAAATTCCTTGAAGCTTGGAATTTGTGCCAAGCTGTCACCTAGATACTGTGGGCCGTTTGAAGTGCTTGAAAGAATAGGGCCTATTGCATATATACTTGCATTGCCTGCTAGTACTAGAGCTCATAATATTTTTCATGTTTCTTTGCTTAAGAAATATGTACATGATCCTAACCATGTGATAAATTTGGATGTGATTCAGGTGGAACCCGAGGGAGAGTTCCAAATCGAGCCAATGCGCATCCTCGACAGGAAGGTCACAATGCTCCAGAACCGAGTCATAGGGCAGGTAAAGGTTCAATGGGAGCATTACAGACCTGAAGAGGCTACGTGGGAGCTGGAGGATGCCATGCGATTGACACATTCATTTTTGTTCAATCCTGCGAAACACTGAGGTGATACCAGTGTAACATTTTGTTCAATTTTGTAAAGCACAGAGGACAGTGCTATTGAAGGGGGATGGGAATGTAACACCCCGGTTTTGACCCCGTTTTCATTAATACATATGTTGTAAATAATCATGGTGAGGAGCTAAGGGAAAATGCCCCACCATTGATTTAGTTATGTTATGCTTCGGATTGGAATGGTCACCGATGGTATATCGGGACATACGTCATATATTAAATTGTAGCATCATGTAAACACGCATTTTAATTAAATATCCCAAACAGCTATGTTCACTGCAACTAATTTGAGAAGGGGCATGATTCCAAAGGATAACGAAGGGGAATGTTAAACATTGAGTCATGGGGGAAGAGCCATGTGTCACCCCTCTCTTTTGCTCACCACCACCTTAGTTATTTCGTTGTTAGTTGGGGGCAGCAATTGGCTGACAGAAATACCACTACGCTCACACTCTCTCCATGACGTTCCTTGGGGTAGCAGATGGTCTGTCCACTATGGGGATCAAGAGTCCGTTCGTTTCCCTCATGCTGGGCAGAGTTAAAAGATTCCACATTCCATTGTTTGGGGGTTCACCTTCCCTCTCTCATGTCGATTGCTAGCCTGTGATTTTTCTTCCCTGTTCATGCAGAAAGATAGTTCTCCTCTGCCTCATGGATTTGTTGGCCTGCAGATCAATTCTTTCCTCTGTTCACGCAGAGTTTTGTGTCTTTTTCCACCATTGTTAGACTGCATAATGGTTATGTTATTTCCATCGCTGAATCATGGCTGTAATGGAATCAATAGTTATGTGGGTTGCGTCTTTATCCATCACGCATAGTTGGGAGTTGTTCTTTCCCCATTTTTCTTCTTGTGCAATTTATCCAGCGATTGCATTGAGGATCGGGTGCTGTGGGTTCATAGTCATTTGTGGGCTGCTGTTTTCCCACGTTTTACTTGGCTGTGTTTTCCCTTTTTGTGGTGGTATTGCTTGAAGAATTGTTGGGAGTTCCTAAGTTCTGGTCGATTGTGTTTTTCCCCTGTAATAGCTTGAATAGCTGTTTGGCTGCTTGCATGCAATGGTTTTGTCCTCGGACTACATTGGAGTGGTGAATAAGGGCCTGAGGTGCTTGATAAACCTGGTGGGTTGAGAACCACACAGACGGAGCTACTGTTATAGCTGATTTCACTACTCCAGGTGAATCACACTTATATGGCCTTCCCCTGTCCCGCTGCAGACTCCTTAGACCCCTTGGACCATTTTTTGTCCTTTGATGTTTCCTTGACCATCCCTAAAAACATGTGAAAAATGATACAGGCGACTTTTAAACCCTTAATCGCGTATATACGTAGATTTGACCACTAAAACCGCGTACGTCAGGATGTGTACAAAATCCAAATCCTTTTGGAGTTTTCCTTGACATGGATTCGACTCCTGGCCTTCCCTATGCCTTGAGATCGCTCGAATTCGACCTTTCATTACCCCTTTGAAAAGATATATAAGGAAATCTATGGTACATTGAAGGCATATGAGAGAATTGAGAGCAAAGAAACTATAGTCCATTATTGCCAGAACTTATGTTTGAGTCTGCATCCCTTTGTCCCTTGGAGCACTTTTTTGTTCTTCCCAAGCTTGCCTTTTGCTTGTGAGCTTGCTATTGAGAGATGGAGGATTGAGGTGGTGGAGGCCCAAGTGGGGGATTCAGTTTCTCCGATTCCCAGACGTGCCGATAGAGGTTGTATCTATTGTAATCTATGATTTTATATTAATAGAAATATCTTTTCTTGTCCAATAATGTGTGTTTGAATGAATATTTTATCCATGGATGTTTTCAAATGCTTATACATTGTTGATTATATATGATAGAATAGATCTAACACCAATATATATAGTATGCTTGTATTGTTTACTTGTTGTTGAGGAAGTAATCTATCAATTCAAGCTGAAGTTGGAAAGCTCAACGGGGATATACTTCAACTGTCTAGAATACGGTACGAGATCTGATCCTTGAGTGTTAGACATTTAATTTCTATTTCATATTGGAAAGGATTGATTTCTAGAGTCAAGCTGTCTGTTGTGGTACCCCAAGCCATAGGAATTTCTCTCTGTAACAGAATTGGCGACTATGCTGGGGAGTTCCTAGTAGTTGTCCTTTGGGGGTTTTCTATCAGCATTCAATGACTTTGAATTGCTCTTTCTCTCTTGTTTTTGTGTCGGGTCTGAGGGTATGTTTTCCTGGTAGTGTCTGATTGGTGTGAATTTTGTCTCAGCTTGTCTGTTTGCCTTGATTTTTATGCACCTTTCTTCATGTACGTGAGTTTTTAACTCAGAGTCCGGTATACATGCAGGTTTCTCTGCGATTTCCGTGCATACACGCGGGTTTACTGCGAACAGTCGCGTATGCCCTTAGTTTTTCATTTTAGTGGAAGTTAAATGGTTGATGGGTGAGTTGTGATGATTTTTGAGTCTCCTTTGATACTACCTGAGTCTGTATACGCCTCTGTTTCTGACCAGAGACGGTTTTTTTTAGGATATTTTTTTTTTAAAGAAGGTTCTTGTCATGGCATTTTCGATTTTTTGTTTGGGATTAGTGCATTATATTTCTTTTACCTTAGTGCTTTGCTTGAGTACTGCTTGAGTGTGCTTGCAGAGTCTGGGGGTTGTAGAATCATTCTTTTGCTTTTTGTATCTCATTTTATTTCAAAAAATCCAAAAAAAAATGCTCATCATCATGCATTGCATTTTGCATTTTGCATAGTACTTGCACTAGATTTGCTTTGGAGTATTAGTCAAGATTTCATATAGGAAAGCTTGCATTCATCATTTGAATAAAAATTGTGCATTTCACGTAGTAGCATACCCTATTTTCATGGACACAATGCATTTGCATTGATTGTTAGGTGTGCATTTTACTTCATGTTGTGTCATAACACCATTAGTTGCACGGCCATATCCCTCTTTTGAGTAATAAAGACAATTAAAATCAATGCTTAATTAAAATGAATTACACTCTTTTCTTTTATAGGGTACACCAACAATATTAGGTTTTAGGGTCTTGGAATAGTTCATTGTGGGTAAATTCTCCAAGACCACTAAACAATAACATGTATGTGTCTGTCCAGGTGAGTGTGTGAAATTCTTGGTATAACCAGTGTTTCTCAAGATCCTCCTCTCAAAAGGGAGTTAAGCACGAGGCAGTGTGAGCGGTTATTGATTGGGATGACCCCTAGTCATAACTGAGTAGCACCAGGCTCTGGGGGCTCTTTCAAAAGTTTCGGTCTTTGCTACCCTGCCCATACGGTCAATCCCACATGCGACTGTCCGCCTGAGCATTGATTATATTGAGGTGACCTTAGTGACCTTACCTAGGATATCGAGGGGGTACTTCAGAGGGGTTATTCTGCAGGTGTTCTAGCCAGCTTGGGGTTGGACAGCACAATCGCTTTATGTGTTGAAGCTGAGGGCCATAATAAGTGGTTACGTACCTCCGCTTGTTGTGTATGGAAGTCTCAAGCCTCTCCTAGGTGAGACATACCTGCTTCATTCGGGAGCTCACTTATCTTGCCCTTGATTGCTTGCATTTGGCTTTAGATTTTATTAGTGATTGCTCTGTGCATGATAGCTTTCCTAGGGTTTGCGTAAATAGAGAGTCTTTTATATTTTTTGACTCATTGTGGATTCGGGTGCGGCTCCTCGCTGCTCTCATCGTTTAGCAGGACTTCCACCTTCTACATCTCCTCCTCCTTTGGGAGAGAGACATAGACATTCCAGGAGGACTACTTCACACATTGATTCACACACCATGGGAGACCATATAGAAGGTATTCCTAAACCACCTTCTCCCATTCATGTGGAAGATGGGGAGTTCACTCCTACCTATGATCCTTCACCCGACTTGGCTGAGTTAGGTCCTGTGATTTTTGAGATAGGAACCTTTCATGATAGACCTACTCACTCTAGGGTTGATTCCCCATTGATGCATTACTGGTATGGAATGCCGGAGGATGCTGAGACTCATTTTGAACCCGCTAGCACTAATTATGGTAGTTATGGTATCCCTGGTTTTCCTACACATGATTTTGCATTTCATGTCAAATCCGAGTTCAAGCCTAACACTATGCCTGGGGGCACTCTCATTCCTTACCATGCAGAGAGGTTTGGGAGCACTAGTCACATTGCACCTTCCATCCCGGTGGTGGATGTTACATCACATATTTCTCCTAGGTCTAGGGTTAGTGATCCTATTAGGATACCAGATCTGAGATGAGTGACTATAGGGAATAGTACGTACTTAATTACATAGATCCCTTCGTCCTTTGTCCCTAGTTCTTTGAATGTTCACCCTCCACCTTATTCACGTGGTCCTTCGGGCTGAAACGTTGCTATGAGTTATGTTCATACTGCGGTTACTAGACCGGTTGTGTCTCAGCTTCATGTACCGCCCATTGTTTCGGGAGGTCATGTTCATACTTCTAGAGGTCACATTCATACTTCTAGAATGCATATGTATATTACTACTTTCGGAGTGTATGTTCCTACTTACGGAGTGTCACATGGGACATCTCATGCGATGACTTATGGACCCTATTATGGGGCACAGTATGGATAGGGTTCTTCACCTTATGGGGGCAGGTATCAACAACCTGCTTACTCTCCAAATTATGACTTTGTAGCTCCTAATAGTCAAGGTCCACCACACTATGGTGCTTCCATGCCACCCTATACGGGTCAAATGGGAGGAGGGCACTATGGCCAAGGCCATGGTGGTAATCAGACCTATGTGAATCAGAACTATTAGGGAGCGGTCCATTGAACTCATCATCCTAGGCTCCCTTTCCTTGCGATGTTGAAACTTCGTAACTTGTCGATATTGACAAACGATCGTGTAGCTCATGACTCGGCTTGGCCGACTGTCCCTACTAAGCTTCCCTTGGACATACCCAAATTTGAGGGAAAACCTAGAGAGAATCCGAGTGAACATGTTACTACCTTTCACCTATGGTGCTCTTCAAATTCCTTACACTAGGACTCCATCCGTTTAAGGCTATTTCAATGCACCCTTACAGGGCCTGCTGTGAAATGGTATATAGAGCTACCTAGGGGGGCATTCGCTTTGTTCGACGACCTAGTGATGAATTTTCGTAACCACTTCCAGCCACCAATGTGTTATGACGTTGGTACTGAACTCTTATTGACATTTCGGCAGGATAAAGCCACACATATCTCGGATCACATTCAAGAGTGGCATAGATGGAAGAGGTTAATTAAAGCCTTTATACCGCCGGAATTCCTCCTCGAATGGTTCCTTAAGTCGTTATTGCCATATATAGCAAAGGACATTTCTACATCCGGAGTGTAGAATGAGGAACAAGCGATTTTTAGGGCACAGGAACTGGACTTGATTTATGCTTAGTCCGGTTTGTTATATGAGATTATTCCCAACACTCCATGTTCAAGTTTCGACCCCAAAGTCAAACCTGGACCACATGCCGATGGCATTGTTGGTTGTGCAAGTGCTAAACCTGCGGATTCGGTTGCAAAACAAGTTAGTCAATTGTCTATCAACCAATCTACTTTGGGATAAGCCACGGCTTCATTTCAACTCGCCCAAACGGCGAGTGTACTTTTGGTGCAATCGTCGGACGAGAAGGGTAACCAGCAGCCCGGACGAAATAAAAAGAAGGGTAAGAATAATCGTAAGGGTGGGAATAAGAATGAGAATGCTAATAATAATGATAAGAAATCCTATAATGCCGGGGGGGAACAAGCAAGCTAAACGTAAGGTTAAGTTCCCTTGCAAGTTGTGTAAGGACGATGACCTCACTTACTTGTGCCCTCGTATCGATGAAGCCTCGAGATTCTTGGCACATGGCCCAGCTATGCTAACTAACCCTTTACCTCACAATCAAAATATGAACTTGAGGACCCATGATCAGTCTGGTGGTGATCAAGATCCACCGGAGGGTAGTGGTCGTGGTTGCATTAACATGGTACGTGCTACGAAAGTTGTGACCCGTGCGAAGGACTATGGTTCGTCACAACCCATCCCAAGAAAGGAACCTGATCCACTAGGGTCTCCTTTGCATATCGAGAAACCTGTGGATAAACATGAAGTTGCACCTCACATTCCTAAGGGAGTCCTTAAGCATTTGGGGCACAATCCTAATGCCCGAGCCGCCGAACACTATTCAGTTATCGAGGATTTGGGTGACACTCCTTGTGCGATGTCTGCATTGGAAGTGATTCAGAGTTGTCCTTCGCAAAGGAAGGCTTTGCTTTTTGCCCTTGGTGTGAATGATGATGATTCTTCCTCCGTGATTAAATTTGAAACCGCAGGACTTCAGCCTCGCTTGCCTTACTATGTGTCTCTTTTGATTCACGTAGAATGTCTTAATATGACCATCAAGTGCACTGTGATTGACAAAGGCACTGCCGCTCTGTGATGTCTTTATCGTGTTGGAAGGGTTTAGGTTCCCCTGAGCTATCTAAATCAGCGACCATGTTAACTGCATTTGATGGGAGATCGTTTAGGCCGCACGGCATACTTCCTTCCCTTAAGGTCCGTTTGGGAGGGAAGACCATTGCGATAGAGGTCGAGGTGGTTGATGCGCCCCTTGACTACAATCTCTTGCTGGGTAGGAATTGGGTGTATAGTATGCAAGCCGTTGCTTCTTCCCTATTTCTCATTGTATGCTTACCATTTAACAGGAAGATAGTCATGATTGATCAAACGACATTCAAGAATCCGTTTGTTACCGCATCTTTGGGAGCTTCGATCCTGATCATTGAACACTCTCAGCCGACACTGGGAGTGTGGGTGTAGGCATGTATCCATCTCTCATGGGAAGCTTTAGTTGTCCTGCACCGATCCTTATGATAGGGTCTAGTTCTGGTGAGGCTTCAACATCTATGAGGTCGGTGTCTTTTTGCATGAGTCATATGGAATATCCTTGGATTCTTCCTACACCGAGTACTCTGAGTGAGCCCATCATGACAGACGTGCCGTTGCCTGCAACTATGATAGCTTATCAAGCTAATATTAAGTCTATTGCAAAGCCCAGTCCTTCCTCTTCGCGGATGGAGGAGTAGGAACCTTATGTGCTACCAACATGGGCAGTAGAGTCTTCTCATGCACACGACTGCCTTGATACTATTTTCCCTTCAGATGAAGCGATTATTGAGGCTATGTCGGGAGTTGAGCCACCATGGCAAGAACTCCATCATAGATCTTACTTTCTTCCTGAGCTTGACTGCTTAGAGCGTGAGGACTTTAGGGTGGTTCTTAGTGAGAGAGTAGGTAGTCCTATGGTTCCATTAAGCTCTCCTGGTCCGATGGCTGATGGAAACATGGCGAACATATCTTCAACGATTCCTATCAATATCTCTCACGATCCTGGCAGGATAGAGAATGTCTATATTGGGGTAGAATGTTCCCATGTTGAGATTCAAGAATACACCAAGCAATTTAAAGAATTCCATGATATCTTTGCTTGGTCTTACAACGAAATGCCAGGTATTGACCCTCGTATTGTCGAACACGAGATTAAGACTTATCCCAACGCTAAGCATATTCGACAACACTTGCGTGCGGAGAATCATAGGAAATCACCCGCGATTAAGGTAGAGATAGAGAAACTGTTGAAAGCCGATTTTATCTATCCCATTCCCTTGACAAAGTGGGTTTCAAACCCCGTTCCGGTGGATAAGAAGCAGGGGGAAATCCGCATATGTACTGATTTCTATGATTTGAATCGTGCCTGTCCTAAGGACAATTTCCCCACACCATTTATTGATCATATTTTGGATGAGTGTGCAGGTAGCGAGGTTTTTTCCTTCATGGATGGCTTTTCCGGATATAATCAGATACAAATTAAACCTGGGGACCAACATAAGATTGCATTTATTTGTCCTTGGGGAATGTTTGCATATCGAAAAATGCCTTCTGGCCTTAAGAACGCTGGAGCTACTTTTCAGCGGGAAATGACCTTGATCTTCCACGATCTCAAGTCAATTATTGAGTATTTTTGGATGACCTTGCTGCTCATTCTTGTATGAGAATGCGTCATTCCTATCACTTGAGATTGGTATTCAAAAGATGCCGGCATTATTTGGTTAGGTTAAGTCCTCATAAGTGCATATTTTGTGTGAAGTCAGGTCGCTTGTTAGGATTCATCGTTTCTAAAGAGGGTATAAGAGTCGACCCTTTGAAGGTTGAGGCAATACTTCAGTTGTCTCCCCCGAAGAATATTCGTCATCTTCAATATTTGCAAGGCATGGAAAAATTCTTACGGAGATTTGTTGTCAACTTTGCCAATTTGACTAGAGGATTCATGCATCTTTTGAAGAAGGACACCACCTTTTGTTGGGGTGAGTGAGCCCAGAAGTCCTTTGATGCACTCAAGCGAGCCCTAGCATCGACCCCCGTGATTAGTCCCCCAGACTATAGCCATGATTTTCTACTTTATGTGGCCGCGTCCATGGAGATGGTTGGTATGGTTTTGTTTCAAGAGGATGAGGAGCTCCAAGAGCATGTCATATATTAGCTGAGCCGAAACCTTATTGACGCAGATATTCGTTATTCTCATGTCGAGAAGCTTGCTTTAGCTATCATACATGCGGTTCAATGGTTGAGACATTATATTATCCTTCGCCATACCTTGGTGGTAGCCCATGTCAATCTGTTTCAATTTGTCCTCACTTGAAGGATGATTGGGGGGAAATATAATAAATGGATTGTCAGCCTGCAAGAATTTGATCTCGAATTTGTTTCGGCAAAATCGAAGAAGTCTTTAATTTTTGCAGAGCTTATATCGAATTTCCCAGGCGAGGCTGAGGAGTTGGTTTGTGAAGATACGTTTTTTGATGAACACATCTTCTTAATCTCAAATTTAGACCCATGGTATGGGGATTGTTTGTGCCAGAAATTGTTTCCAGGCCACAAAGAAACAAGCCAACACAATCTCAAATATTCAATCAAGTAAAACTAGGGTTTAGAGTTTCTTGAAAGGTTTTTCTAGTTATAAAGTTTGGTGACTGAAGGGAATACATTCATAAGCCAAGCAGGAACTAAATCATAAATAAATGAGAACAGATATGCATAATATAATCACCATGTACCAATCAGAATATAATCTTAAAGTTCATTCATAACTGACAAGCATTACAAGCAAAGAAAACCATAAACCAGCAATGAATATATCAGTCAAGTAGCTAAACAAGCTAACAATGAAGCTAAAACACTGACTGAAGGGTGATATAGATCATATATTTCATAATTATGTTCAACAAATACAAATGACAGTTATGTACTTAGCTCATAATCAAGTCAAAGACCTCCTTAAGCCAGCCAAAAATCGAACCCCTCTTCTGTACCCTTGTCCCTCTTTTATAATCACAAAGAAGTAATTTTATCCTCCCTTCATTAGGTCGAAATTGAAACTACCCAGCAGTTACATTAACTAACTTTCAACTAATTAACTAAAAATAGCAAATCGGATTCCTGGCAAATATGGCGAATTTATGGAAACTAGGTGTCAAAGAAGCTTCCATATCTCTCAATTCTTGACACCTGTATAAAAACTGAGAGAGGTTTTTGTGAATGGGTCCGTGATCAAAAAAAACCTCTCTTGTTTTTTAAAAATTCATCTCCAAACAATCAGAATATTTCCCGCAAGATGAATACTAAAACAGGAAAATATTAAATATTAAAAACCCTGAAAAATAGGCTGCAAAGATTAAATTGGATCTTTCAAACCTTGATAGCTGTTGTAAAACTGAGAGAGGTTTTTATGAAGGGGTCTCTTATTAACAAAAAACTCTTTTTGTTTTTTAAAATTCATCTCCATCAGCTTGTGGCATACATTCAACTTCAGTAACCCAAAACAGGAAAAAACATAGCAGAATTCTCAATAAATTGCATTTCAATATCATTGGTTAATTCTGCTTCAAGCATCTCAACAGCACCTATGCAAACATGAAAAAAATTTGTACATATCCCCTGATGCAGCAGCAACTTTCCTTGCACAAAGCTCCAATGCCTCAGGTTGAAATACTTGGCATGGTAGACCCATTAGCCTTTGCTGGAGTATGTTTAGTATCTGATCTTTTGAATAGGCACGGAATGTTATAACCAGAGGTTGACAATTTAAGGACTGCAACTTGGGAAGAAACCAATCAGTCAAGTCTATTGCATTTAAAATTCCTATCAGCATACACTGTGAATTTGGGAATGTAGGAAGCCTGAAGAGATCATAAAGCACTGCTTGGTCTTTTAAAATCAAATAATCCATCTCATCAATAATCAACAACTGTATGCAAATTTATTGAAAACATATAGACATGAATGAGGGCTATAAATGGATGTTTGGCTTTAGAGTTGCATATTTTATATCATCTTTTTGGCATATGACTGTTTCGTTTCACATAAAGACTTTTTAACTCTTGAAATGGAGAGCAATTAGCCGAGCATTTTTTCTTTCCTTGGCATTGCCCCAATATCTTGCTGAACTGAATTTAATATTTAAAAAAGGATGAAACGTCATCTGCCAATATTTCCCTTAGTTCTTTAAAATCACCAGTTGTTTTATCCTCATTGATCCTTGACATAAGAAATTCTGCACTTGTATCAATCAAAAGCCATTGGTTCAGGACTAGCCATAAATCTAGATGATGACCCTGAAATCCATGGACAAAGACTACCACCCTCAATGCTCTTCTCATCAGAACATGATTGGATGTCTTTGGAGGAAAACTATTTATTGTTGCATTTGGCATAATAGTAGCTTTTGGTTTTTCTAAGGGTCCATCAAGGCCCAAAGAGGCGACATCTTCAATAACACCAGATCTCTGGCACTGGATCATATGCTGTTCAACATAAATGACTGGAAACTGAGATAGACTACCACATATTTGCAAATCTTCAAGAGAACAACTGTTTATCTTCATTTTCTCAATGCTCTTCCTATGCAGATTAGCACAGGAAGCTATAGCTACTGCTGGATCTTCATTTGAGTTTCTTGTAAGTGATTCTTTAGCAATTTTGTTGAAATAGTAAATTCTAGAGATTGTGGCTGATTATTACTAATAGCACAAGGATTTTGCTTGTAGTCTGTCCCTACACTTGAATGTGACCAATCAAAGGAATTTACAGTTGACTTTACTGGAGCTTCACATTCTTCCCAGTTGGGCACACCAATCAACTCAACTGCTACTCGAGGCTCTTCTTTACTTATATCCCTTCCACCAACCAGAGGACTTCCATCCTGAGAACATGAATATTGCTGTCTATAACCAGCATGTAAGCAAGGATGATTGAGATGTAATTGATCACCAGAGAACTTCTCACTTCCAGTTCTTGAATTTTTTCTGAGTAGAAGTACAATTGAGTTTTCAAAGGCATCATTTAGGCCATAACCTGTAAGAGAATATGCATTTAGATAGCGTTCCATTTTTCCAATACTCAGATTCAAGCCATTTTGTATAGCTTCAAATGTGACCTGTAATGAGGAACCTCCTAAGTCAAGTGCACCAAAAGTATCCAGCATTGGTATATTTTGCAATCTTCTCTTCATATAATTAAGAGCGGGGATAATTTTAGGGGCGAATTTTAGCCCAGTGGGCTATTTTCCCATGTTTTTATCCCAAAAAAGATTCGTCATTTTGCATTTTTTGAAGTCCTGTTTCGCCCAATGTTGATGGGGTAAAATTTTTTCATCCTAAAAATCACCAAATTATTATATAAACGATATAAAATCCTTGGAAATTAAAACATTTTTTGAAAAATATCGCCAATCATTTTATAGTTGCCGTTTTAATAATTTGTAATATTCGCCAAAATTTATACACTTTTAAATAAATATGGTTTCTTAAAATTATCCCTGATTAAGAGCTACCCATCCAAAGTAAGCCTCTTATACTCCGGTACTATTACATCTAAACTGAAGGCAACCATCACTAACAAGTAAACATCCTCCTGTGCATATTTGATTCGAAAAAGACGAGTGCAAAAAACTATGATCTTCGTCATTGATTTGCTAGACTGCTACACTATCTTCTAAACCTGAACCTGGCACATCATATTGCACCACACGAGCAGGTGTGCCAAAATTAGTATTTCAGAATCTTCCCATCTTGTATTTACTTTTATTTGATACCATCTCACTCCCAGTTTGTTGCAGGTGTCTTCAAGTCTTCAGCTTACTCCCAACTGTCACGCTGGCGAAACCCTGATTTTCTTCAACTGCCAATTTCTGATTTTTAGCAATGTGTCTTCATTCCAGCGTCTCCACCAGCTTCATAATATTTAATTTAGAACCTCTTTCCCGAAAATCTTGCCTTATTTCGCTCACTATCATCATTTTCCATAAATTTGCATACAGTTGCCAGAATCTCCCTCACATGAGACCAGACACCTGTTTACATGAAAAAACTTGGCAAAACACATATCAAATGTGTCCAATGATGTAGTTAACACTTTAGGAATGAAATCCCCAAAAAAACCGGACTGAAAAATGACCATTTTGGCAAAAACGATTTTCTTGTAGCGACGTAGTGTAACTTTTTCGCTGTTGCGCTACAAGAATATTTTAAAACCAATTTTGGCACTTTTTAGTCATTAATTCCATTTTGAATGAGGTTTTAATGGTAAACTTTGATCATGGTGTTATTTGTGAACCAATTAATCCACATAATGTCCTATAGAACCCTTCAAAACCATAAGAAAAAACAAAAATGAAAACCTAAAGGCAAAAATCAAAATTTCACTTTAAACCAAAATATTTCTAAAATAAGAAAATGAGCAAACTTAAAATAAAAATCACAAGCAAAATATAAAACTGAAGAAAACAAGATCATGACTTAACAGGGATATCATTATATATTTACAAACATTGAAGGTCCCTACTCACCTCTCACGGGATGAACGACGACGATTACGTCACGTGTCTAAGAATTACCTCATAGTGGATAACACTTTGTACCGTCGTGGGGTAGATTCCATTTTACGACGTTGTTTAACTCATGAAGAGACTGAGGTAGTGATGAATGATTGCCATGGAGGGGCGTGTGGTGGTCATTTATCTGGGCTTTCTACAGCCCAAAAGATCTTAAGAACGGGTTATTTCTGGCCGTCGATCTTTAAGGATTATGTAGATGCAGTCAAGAGGTGCCACCCTTGCCAGGTGTTCGCATGTAATATGTGCTGAAAACCTGCCCCGTTACATCCCATTATCACCACCGGTCCCTTCACTAAGTGGGGGCTTGATTTTATGGATTGCAACCTAGCTTCGGCTAGGGGGCATCATCATATCAAACTGGATGTTGATTACTTCACGAAATGGGCTAAGGCTATGCCTACAGTTAAATTCGACGGTGAGACAGCCGCCCACTTCGTATTCAACTAGATTATTACTCAGTTCAGAATTTCGAAAGAGCTTGTCACTGACCATGGCTCACACTTTCATGATTGTATGATCGAAGAGTTGGCATCAAAGTTAGGGTACAAGCAAGAGCATTCCTCCTCTTACTACCCTCAAGTGAATGGACAGGTAGAAGCAATGAATAAATCACTCAAATCCATTCTCCAACGAACCATCACACATAGCAAGAATAATTGGCACATCATGTTATATCCTGCTTTGTGGGCATATAGAACCGCTGCTAAGACTGCCACAGGTTTTTCTCCATATCAACTTGTACATGGAGTGGAGTTGATATTGTCGGTTGAATGCGAGATTCCTTCTTTGAAGCTAGCCATAGAACTCTTACCAGACACTTCACCATTGGAGGAGTATTTGGTCCACCTTGAGCAACTTGATGAGCAACGTCGAGATGCCTTGGTGGCTCTAGAAGTAAATAAACGTCGCGTAAAGGTCCAGTACAATAATTCTGTCCATCCAAGGAGGTTTAGTGAGGGAGACTTGGTCATTTTGTGGGATCAGCCGAAAGAACCCTTTGGGGCAGGAAAGTTTAACCCCATGTGGCATGGTCCTTATGTCATCAAACGTGTGTTAGAGAAGGGTGCTTATGAGTTAGTGGATTATGAGGGAACAACCTTGGTGGAGCCTAGAAATGGGATCTATCTCAAGAAGTACTATGCATGATTCTCATCCAAGGCTGGTTATTGTATATTATTGTACAGCTTTGCATAGTTAGGTATTTTTCTTATCGTGATCGGGTTTGTGATTAGTTTCCATTTCTTTTGGCAGATGTCAATGGAATCTTCCACCTACATAGGATTCATGGATGGTGCGAGCCGTCACACTCAACACTCAGCCTCTGCTGCTTGGGTGATTTATACTCCTATGGGTTAGGTACTGTCTTCAGGAGGCATATATTTGCGACCATCTTCCAACAATGTTGCTGAATATAGCGCCGTTATTGAGCTTCTATGGGATGCCATTTCACATGGCGTTCTCTCTCTTGAGGTACGTCTTGATTCAGAGTTAGTTGTGTCACAACTTAATGGTTTGTACCATGTTAGAGATCCGACATTATTAAGAAGATTCTTGCGTGTGAGATTATTAGAATGACAATTTGACAATATAACATACATACATATTCCAAGAATTAATAATCAAGTTGCTGACTCATATGCTAACTACATGTTAGATTGGCATTTGTTTCATACACAATAAATCCATCACAAAAACAAATTTTTACAAATGTAAATAAATAAACCGATCACCATAAAAAAAATTATAACATCCAAAATGTGGTAATACATAGTGTCATGATACAAAAATGGGGCTCTTGAGCCACCAACATATAATACACGGTAGTACAAAATGTATAGACTCCCAGGTATCTAGTCCTGTGGAGGAGGAGGGGGGTTGTGATCATGGAAGGTCACTACGGCTCTAGCTAGCCGTTAGAATAATCGCACCCATGCTCATGGTACACCCACCACCTGGTGCTGCATAGCCTCAGGCAAGTCCTCGACTTGCGCCATGGGAACCCTGTGTGTCAGCCTCACAAAATTGGTATGAATGCTCTGGAGCATCCGCTCCGCATCCACACTCGTGAATTCATCTCTTCTTCTCCTCCGTCTATGACGAGGGAAGCCTTTCGACCGCCGTACGTGGTCCCACATCTGCATACAAATGGTAGATGTCACTATGTATTGTCACGCAAAAATATGTCTTTTGATTCCATATGATCAGAAAACACAAAAAAATTAAATAACTCAAAAATTAAAAGAGAGGGTCGAGATTCGTTACCTATATCGCCATATGCCGATCCTGGTGGTAGCGGCATGTCCGGGTCCCCCCAGAAATCTATCCCCGCATAGGGGTAGTCATCGATGGCAAGTATCTGTCGTCACCACCACAGAAATAAATCAGTTGGATAGGGGTTGGCCACTCTACCTCCGCCTAGTCTACGCATCACATCTGCCCAACGACGTTGGGCCGGATCTCGAACCCCGTGAAGAGGAACGTCAACTCTGGGGCTCAATCCTGGAACACGCTCGAAGAAAAATGTACTCAATATACTGCTGAACCCGAAGTTTTGCACTTTTCCCGCCTTACACTCACTGAGCTGATGTTTCATGTTGCTCAGTAGTGTAGTGCTCCAGTCATAAATCGTGGGTCTCATGCACTCCACTGCATAGAACATCAGAAGCCGCGAGGCCTAGTGGAGTGATGCCAAGCTTGCTATCCTTCCCAATGTCAATAGTATGGCCTTTAGTCCCAGCACCTGTATAGCATTGGTAGGGACCTGACTCCCCACCTTCTCTGTGTTTGGATAGCAGTACACCGCAATGTACTCATCGATAGTCAGGCCACCTCCTGGCCCACCATGAGAACGAAGGTTCACTACTTCCCCCCATCGAGAAAGCCCAGTAATGAAGTATATGTCCTCCACCTCTATAGTGAGGGACATTCCATCTATCTGGAAGGACTCATAGTCTAGATCCCAGTAATCCACCAGCATCTGCAATAGTCTTGGTTTGGCCCTCAAGCCACCAAGACACCAAAAATTATAGATTCCACATGCACGTATAGCTTGTTGATCCATTAGATTGGCCCTTAATACCTCCTCTACCTCACCATGTTCACATTCTCTCCATTCTAGGACCATCCTGCATAAAAAATTGCAAGTTTTCCCATTAGATTACTTGAAAAACCTTATGCGAGGCCTCATACGCGACTGTTTTCCAAACAACCGCGTATGTACGTGACTGTGGGGGCATTTTCCACGTATATATAGCCCTATACGTGGAAAAACCCTCTATTTCCACGTGGGCCACAACGCCTTTTTAAGTTTGGCCTAGAAACCTCAAATGACCATGGAATTTGATAAAAATTGCATCAAAATGGAAGAGAAGAACATGGGTAAGTACCTGGAAGAAACGATAGTGGATTCCGCTGGCTGGATCTCTTGGAATTCGCTGTTGAAAATATGAGCTCAATTGGGTAAAAATTTCAAATGTTTTATAATGTTTTGAATTATTTACTATTTATAGAAATTTTTCAAATTTTTGAAAATTTTTACCCCCTTTCCTATAGTTTCGACAATTTCTAATCATTTTGGACCATTTTTTACCTAACTCATGATGTAGGAGGCCTTTTTCAGTGCTGTTTCAGCCGTTGGATTGACCCATTCGTGCCGATCTCAGGTATCATGTCTAAACTAGCATATAGGTTAGGTTTCATCACCGTTTGCATTTTTCATGACCTTATGACCATTTCATCATAACCTTAGGTACGAACCCACTCTATTATGTCACAGAACCTTCTTGCTGCTTTAGAAGTGGCATGATATGAGTGGTAGAGCATGACCTTACATGGGTACCCTAGTTAGTGCCTTATTTGCATCTGGTTCCCATGCTGACGTTTCGTCCCTTAGGGAGTGGGAGTCCGTTGTATAGTACTGCCATGACATTTCGCAAGAGCCTCATACTCCTCTTGATCTTTTGCTGGCCTATTTCCCTCAGGACTCCCTTATGTCAAGTTGTAATTTCATTATCATGAGCTTTTCCTGCCTTATTGAGCTTTATGGACTTCCCTAACATTGCACTTCATCCATATAGCCCGAGCTTATCTCATGTCTAGCCATGCAGAGACATTTTATATATCCTTTGCAGTTGATTCCCTTTTTACCGAGAGGGGATTTCCCCCCGAGTGTCGATATCCTACACATGTATCCTTGCATTGAGCATAGGTATGTTCCACTGCTTGGAACTAGTTTGTTTTCCCTTATGACACTCATCTCCTCCTAGTCTGTAACTATAAAGAAATTTTATTCTTTTTCAAGCTTTTTAAATATTTGAAAAAGTCCAAAAAAATAAAAAAAACAAAAAGTTGGACAAGGAAAATGTTATCTTTGGTAGCTATCGAGTCGTGTCGCCTTTGAACAGAGCACTGTATATCACATCCATTGGTTGGGTTTATAGTTTGACTTTAGGAGCTGTACTCATTTATCTTAGTTTATCTCCACTGACTGGTTAAGCTTCCAGTCCCTATGGAGCCTCTGTCAATGCCTCCTATGTCGCAGAGATGTCCCAGTTTGTATATCGAGTCTATGCTACCTTTATTCAGTCACCATACATCATTATGCTCTTGTTCGAAGGAAGTTGAAACCTGAGTCGACCATTCCTCAGTTATCTTGACTTTGCATGTCAGCCATTCCCGGTATAGTTACTGGTTCGTGTACCTTATGATCGAGTCCTTCCACATTATACAACTTTGTTGAGTACCTCATGTTGGATGATGGGGGATGCCTTAATGCCCTCCTTCTAGCAGATTTCATCCCATCAACTTCAGATCATTTATTCTGGGATTGGAATCTAGAGTCATTTTGAGTGCCTTGAGACTTGCAGTCATTAGTGGCAGGTTCTCTCACCATCGACAGTATTTGGGAATACATCAATTTCCCCTGATTGATGGATCCTCTCAAGTGTTCGACCTCAACACATTTATTCACACTTGTTAGTTTGCACTCTAGTACCTTGATTCCCATTTTCATTATAGGTGGGTGATCTCACGTCTATTAATGGTATACATCAATGACTGGTAATCGGACGATGGACTACTATGTTCGACCTCGACACCTCTATTCACATAGTAGGACATGTACTCATAGCAGTTTGTGCAGAAGACTTTCCAGATTGGTGGCATCTCTTATATGCTACCTCCTTGATCGTGCCAGTGTTCATGAGATTTCAGCTCTCATGACTTGATTCCAGTATATGTCAGACATTTCCAACCATTATGGAGATCTTGATCCATTGTATATCTTCAGCCATTATGGAGATAATGGTCCTTTATATATCTTCATCATGGAGATTCTGATCTATGTACATTGTACGTGGCAATGACCACTTATGTGATATCTTGTATCATGCCTATTCATGGCCATTGTACTCTTATGTATCTGGGACTGCTATATGTATTTGCAGTTATGTGTAGAGTTGTATTATTGTACTATGCTGATTCGGTGGCTGGTCTTCCATTTGGGATTCTTCATCACTCCACTTCTGGGATGGACTTATAATGTATTTCAGCCATCGTATGACCCCTCTGACCTCACACATTAGGGGGCATCTATTATAGATGATTTCACCACTCCAGGTGAATCGCACTTATATGGCCTTCCCCTGTCCCGCTGCAGACTCCTTAGACCCCTTGGACCATTTTTTGTCCTTTGATATTTCCTTGACCATCCCTAAAAACATGTGAAAAATTATACACACGAATTTTAAACCCTTAATTATGTATATACGCGGGTTTGACCACTAAAGTTGCGTACATCGGGATGTGTACAAAATCCAAATCCTTTTGGAGTTTTCCTTGACATGGATCTGACTCATTCGACTCCTGGCCTTCCCTATGCCTTGAGATCGCTCGGATTCGACCTTTCATTACCCCTTTCAAAAGCTATATAAGGAACTCTATGGTACATTGAAGGCATATGAGAGAATTGAGAGCAAAGAAACTATAGTCCATGGTTGCCGGAACTTGTGCTTGAGTCTGCATCCCTTTGTCCCTTGGAGCACTTTTGTGTTCTTCCCAAGCTTGCCTTTTGCTTGTGAGCTTGCTATCGAGAGATGGAGGATTGAGGTGGTGGAGGCCCAAGTGGGGGATTCAGTTTCTTCGATTCGCAGATGTGCCGACAGAGGTTGTATCTATTGTAATCTTTGATTTTATATTAATAGAAATATCTTTTCCTGTCCAATAATGTGTGTTTGAATGAATATTTTATCCATGGATGTTTTCAAATGCTTATACATTGTTTATTATATATGCTAGAATATATCTAACACCAATATATATATTATGTTGGTATTGTTTACTTGTTGTTGAGGAAGTAATCTATCAATTCAAGCTGAAGTTGGAAAGCTCAACAGGGATCTACTTCAACCATCCAGAATAAGGTACGAGGTCTGATCCTTTAGTGTTAGACATTTAATTTATATTGCATATTGGAAAGGATTGATTTCTGGAGTCAAGTTGTCTATTGTGGTACCCCAAGCCATAGGAATTTCTCTCCGTAACAGTTACTGAGCTGGTTTTCTTCTCCCCAACCCCTGAACAACACTGGAAGGGAGATCAGGGTCCGAGGGACTACGTTGTAGAGAAGGGACTGATTTCCTTGTGTTGGGTGTGTGTGGGTGTTCTAGAAGCCAGGCTAGCTCTGGTGTTGGTGTCTGCAGCTCTTCAATGAGCTCACCAGCTTAGCATTTAGCCCTTCCCAGCTCCTGGATGGCTTGGCTGATCTGTTGTTCACCTAATAAACCCAATTGTGTTGGCTTGGATGAACTGTGTACCCTTGTGGTGTTGTTATCCTTGGCCATGTGTGATTTTGTTAGTTCCTTATTCCTTGGGGAATCATGCCCAGCTCGGGGGTGGCAGCGTTTCTGAGAAATTGAGGAGCACACAGGCCTATGGTTGGGTGGAATGTTGCAGCGACGTAGCTGGTTGCGGAACAAGTTCTCTATAAGATAAGTACTCTTTCCTGACTTGTGTCTGCAATTATATTTACCATTGATGAATGATGATATACATGTTAAATGCTGATCTGTATATGCATGCGTGTTGATTGATATGTTTTGCTTCCGTTGTGTATATGAATGGCTATGATTCGTAATATGTTTTATGTTTTAAGTATCGTGCTTCAGCACTACATATATGTATGTTCACGTTGGTTGGGATAGATGCTCGGATGATTTGATGTATGGTAGCGTCCTCTTCGTCGGTCGGAGGGTCAGGGACGTTACAGATTTATAAAATAGTAGGAATTTCACTTGTAAATATGACGTTAAAAATCATTCTCCAATATCTAAAAAAAGAAGAAGCTGAAATGAGATAATCATGATTAAAAATGTGCCTAAAAGTAGTGTAACGACAAATACACATCTTCCAAGAGATAACTTAACCCAAGGGCACACAATATGCTGTTTTAAGAACACTTTTACCAAATACATTTGAAAAAAATGATTTGATGAAGTTATAAGCATATACTAAAAAATATAACAAAGATATAAGAATCAATTTATAACTCATAATACTTGGATTATCAATACTTATGAGAAAACAAGAGGTTAAAAAGTGGCATCATTTTTTGATGAAATAAGATGATCTAGTAGAAACTTATTTTAATTCCCTTAATGTTTGTTACCTTTGCCAAAATAGAAGTAACAACTGATTTAAAACAATCACAAGTGAAATTTCACTCTTTATTTGTTAAATTTGTCAATCCATGAAAATAATAAGCTTGAGAAAAAAGAATAACATGAGTTTATTTTGAATTGCCAAAATGTAAGCGGTCCATCCCTCAAGCAAGGTATTCGGATGTATTTACATTATGAGAAGTTTTCATAATTTTAAGGATACAACAAGATCAAATGAAATGATTTATATACGCGAGCCTTAAATACATGTATAAAATGTCACCATGAAAATCATCACCTAAACGATTTAAGTAAATGTTCATTATTAGTTTTAGAGAAAAACATATAATTTCTCAAAAAAAATGGATCTATGTTTAAAATGTTCATTAGATAGTAAAATGTTTTCAAATTCCAATTTATTTGGAAATCTAGATTTTAGAATTTTGCATGGGTTATTTTACTCATTAACTAGCGTGAATATACACTATTAGTTTTAAAGGAAAACAAGTAAATCATTTTTTCTTAAAACATTTGGATATATGTTTAAAATATTCATTTGATGGTAAAATGTTTTCAAATTCCAATTTAATCTCGAAATTCAGATTTTAGAATTTTGAACGGTTATTTTAATCATTAAATAGGTTAAATAGTCATTATTAGTTTTAAAGAAAAATGAGTAAAGTAATTTTTGGAAAACTTTTGATTATATGATGTTTATATGTTTAAACTATATATTTTTTTTAAATTTCCAATCCAATATAGAAATATGGGATCTAAATCCAAATTTTACTCAACTCATTCTTCTCGTGGACTTTAAATTATTTTGAAATAGCTTTAGCAACGCGGCTATTCCCCTTCCAAGTAGGAATATTTATTAGACATTTTTTGTAAATTATTATATACTAGCTTATATCTATCTTAACTTTGGCTCTACCAAATGCCATCAAATTTCTTCAAATGCAAACTTTTCCTCAAGTTTAGCACTTTAAAAGGGGTTTGCAGCTTAAGATATTTTATCCCTCTCTGCGCTTGGTAGAGCCATAGTTAAGATGGATACATACTGGTGATATACTCCAACATACACAAGCATTATAAAACATGGGGTATGAAACCATGATTACATTCCATGCCACGGTCAATGGGGAGGATGCAACCAAGAAATGATAACGATCAACATGGTAATGCGACATGAGGGAAATCCAAGGATGACACTTACAAGTTCCTGCCAGATTTGGAATTTAATTCTCCACACATATTGTCGCAATTCCATTTAAATCTGCACAATCGTAAAACATTATGAAACTTTACATCAACTACATTTTTGTGAAAAATGTTGATGGTTTCTTGATAGGTGTAATTGGTAGAACTTGGTTGGAAAAAGCGGCCAAACGAAGACCATATCTCCGACGACAAATTTCTTTTTCAGGTGTTGCTAGATCAATTTTTTGTTTGATGTGAATGCATACCATGGAAACATTGTCCTTGAACACTTTAACGATAGTTTTCATAGAAATGATGACTATGACATTACAAAATACCCAGTACTAGGGTTGTGGCGAGTGATTTATCACTCACATGTCCAAGAAGCACGTACTAGAGGGTTGTGTGATCTCTAGAAGTAGTATAATAGTTCTATGAGTGTATGATATGAATCAATATAAATGGTGAGACTATGAGGGTTGTATTTATAGAAAATATGGTGGACATTAATGATATCTAGTTCTAATATGGATCCTCTCCATTTCATTTATGACTTAGTGGAGAGGTTATGGCATGGAAGACATAACCAATAGTTATAACAAATCATGCAAGGAGTTATAACGGAGCACTTATTGCATAAGCTTAAAGTCGTTCCTTGATCGCATGCTTGTGTTGACATTTCAGTTTACTGATCATGATCTTGAGTTTATTGCAGAACTTACGAAGTTAGGGGGTAGAGGATTATAGCCCCCATTTAATACTATTTTCCCTCCTCCTAATTTTATCCTTGTATTTGCTCAAATGTCACCTTGATAAGTCAATAACATCTCTACCTCATTGTACCTCCTGCCCTTTCCACCCTTTGATTACCTTTTGATACTCCATGAAAGAACATCAAATGCTTCCTTTTGTTGAAACTTTCTATTCCTTAATTGGATATTCCATTTATTGTGCTGCTTGGGTTCCCTTATTTAATTTTTTGGTTAGACTGTTCCAATTGAGATTAACTCCCTTAGCCAAAGATTCTATTATTTCTTGTATTGAAGCTATATATTTTTGTTGTATACTCTTTAGCTCAAATAATTGTCCTCTCTCTTGGTTTTCCACTACATTTCGGAGGAAGGATTATGGGCACGTTGATGGCCCAAGGATTCCTCTTCTTTTCAAATCCTCAAATGTTAGATTTTTACCATGTAATAACATACAAAAAATTATATGTACTTACAAAACACTCACCCCCTCAAACCTTCTTCCATATATCAGACCTGGGAGGCAGATTATTTTTTGAGTGCTTGAGGACGTATCCTCATTTTATAATGTAAGTACCTCCCTTTGGACCCTGACATCTAAATATTTAATTGGTTTCCTTAATGGCACAACTCCTTGAAGGGGACAAATTAATTATGCATATTTTTCCTTAAGGGGTTTTGGAAGTTGGAGCTACTTTTGTCTCATCCACTTCTCATTTTCTTTTGGTTGCCACTACAATAGTTTATCAAGAGTCTGAATTCCATTAGCAGGGAACCACAATTCCCTTATTTCTTGAAGGTTTAGGTCATTTAAGTGTTTCTAAATTCCTAAACGCGGACATATTTTAAATGAAAGGAAAAATAATCTAAATGCAAAATGCAACCTAATCTAAGTGCAACTTAGTAGCATTAGAAAAAAACTTCAATAGATACATAAACAATGTCAAATTTATTTAAGAAAAACCTATCCTAGGACTGTGATTTAATATGAATATAAAGCATAAAATAACGATTTACTTGATGATTTCTTAAAGGAATTTAAGAAAACAAAAACCATTCAAACACAACAACATATAAAGGATAAATAATAAACATTTAACATTAACGATCATTTTATATTATCTATGCATCAAATTTTACAATAATTTCAGATAATCAAATACATAAAATTAAACACAAACAATCAAATATTTGTATCCAAACCACATTCAAAGGTGTTAGTATAAAGAACCATATTATAGGAACAATTGAATGTGAGAAACAGTTGCAACAATTATTCCCGGTATCCAAATTTCTCCATAAGAAAGATCACATATTTTTGTACATATCCAGAAATCACCCATGTCATCACCTCCTCCTCCTTGATTTTAAATACAAATGAAACAAAAAAAATTACATTACTCAAGAAGAATTATTTCCTTAATATCTATGGAGACCCCCTGATATAGGAGCATTAGTCCTTCGATTCAAATTATGAGTGTCAAGTCAGACCTAGAGGTCTTAACATTAGCCCAAGGAGGGGCCATTGTAAAATCTCATGCACAAAGTACTTTATTCTCTAGTGAAGATAGATAGGGAATATGTTTAGTGGTTAGATGTTAATGAGTAATGAGTTATGTAACCTATCCCTAAATTGGAGGGATGACTCGAGTCTTGCAGTTAGATGAGTCATAGAAGATATGAATACAGTTTTCTAAGAAAGAATTAGGGGTTGATTTATAGGAAATTAGTTGAAGAGTTGGGGAGGCTCTGACTTGTAAATATCTAATTAGAGAGTCTCGAGGGAGGAAGGAAGAGTTGGGTGAAAGAACTCAGTGAGGAGTTTAGAGTGAAAAAGAAGGCCATTGAAAGAGTATCAGGCCATAAATAGAGTAGCTTAGGGTTTTTGAAATGAAGCATGCACCATTTTCATTGTATTAATGAAGATAGCAGATTCACCATACTGTGTGTTGATTGTTCTTAATTGCATTCTATGTATAATGTTTTTGAAAAATACAGGTGAATGTTTTGTATTTCTATGTATAGCTACAGTGTACATGTAAGCCCATGTAAGCCCTGACAGAAGAGGACAGAAGAGGACTAGGAAGAATCATTGTTTGACTCCAGTTCTACAGTTAGAAGAGACTAGGCAGAATATCTACATATGGGATTACAGTCATTGAATGAATGAGTGAGGGTAGAACTAATAGAACTCTGGAGATCCGAGTACCAATAAATAAATTGAAACATGGAAGCATTGGAGGAAAGCATTAGTGCTTCGAGTCTATAACAATATTGAGCATGATGCCATGTGTAAACTGGATTTTGTGTGAAGTCATAATGAGGAAATAGAGAGAGCATAGGATCTGAGTTTACATAAGTGACAAGCGATATATGGTCATTTTGTATGCAGAGTTAATTAGAGAATAATGGTAAATGAGGGTGACAGTCACCTGATGTTGGTGAAATCGAGAATTGCAAATAGAGTCCGTGTATGACTTCCTAGGAAGAGTTGGTTGAATGTATTGGAAACAGGAAATGAACGGTTCTTATAGGTCAATTTGTGAGAGGGGAAATTGTGAATACTTCATTTCTAAGAGGCAATAATGATGTACTTCCATTGAGATTGACTGTCGGGCCTGGATTTACTATTCTTGTCATTATATTTCGATTCCATGTGGTAAATCATAAAAAAATATAACTGACAGTTTGAATGAGCTGAAACATATACTATGCTAAAGGACCTTATGTCTGATAAACTTGAATGTATGCAGAGGAAGACCTCAGTAGAAATCAAAGAGTGCTTAGAAGATTCAATACTAAGCAATTTTGGAATGAAAGAATAAAATGCAAAGAAAAGTAATAATCTAAAAAAAAAATTACCAAGGAAAATAACATATTCCAAATATATTGGCTACATGTTGTGCCCAAAATGAACATTTCCATCGCAATAATGCTCTTATGAATCGATACAAATGCACACAATCACAATTAAAACAACATCTCACACTGCATCTATTATACACGCATACAAATAAAAACTCTAGCATTGTATTGTAAATTGTAATTGCCATAGCCCTTCAGTCCATGATAAAGCAGGTCGTAAGACTAGTGCATATCTTAAACACAATGGATTCATCATTTGGAAACTATGGATTGAATTGATATCCGACTCTTCCAGAATAAAGAGTACAATGTTGACCAAATTTGTCAAAAAAATAGTAATGGCTCAACAGTGAATGACATGGATTAAAACGAGTCAAGCAGAGTTCAGTGTGTTGTCTAAAGAGCGCGACAAGAGAAACTGGTCCCACCAGAGAAGAGGCATTGCAACTGATGTGTGATCTCTCGGGATCTGTATATATTAAGAAGTTCCCAGGTTCCAAACCTATGTATTTGTTCACACAATGTCAAATATAAAATCATCTGAAATCAGAGACATACTTCATTTTCTAGAATTGCGGGTGCATGAAAAACATTATAACTCCCAAGGAAGACACTACTTATTCAAAGAATTATTATTCCTAGACCAAACCAGTTTAAGGAAAAGTTCTTATCTTATTGTGTAAACAAATAAAATCAGTAGAGAAGAAGCAAATAAAATTACTCTTGTTGTGTGGTCCATGGAAGCAAAATAAAGTATGTTTGCCCCTGAGACCAATGAGACAACAGGAAATGTATGCCCTACAAGGGAAGCTGTAGGATCAGAGGTATTGGTTGTTGTGTTAAAAATCCACACCAAAACAAATCCATCATGTGGAATGGAAAGCCAAAAAATGTCAGCAAGGTTATAAGGTGTAATAAAGCATGTAAGTGGTCAGCAGGCCAAACGATCACCCTCGTCTCTTCATAATTTTCTATGGTAGAGACTCTGATTCTCATCCTTGCTGGTTATTTTCACTAAGATCTTATTCTCTTGCCATCCGTGTATAGATTATATTAAGGAGTTGTTCATGTAGGATTTATGAGCATGGGTCAATTTCACTGTTGACATGAAGGATTGGCAACGGTGGCTTTTCAACTTGTGGCTGATGATTACAACAGAAGTTGCATAGTAGTATTTTATCTTGAGGCCTTTGATTATAGGCTCTTTCATCCTCTCAGGGTGTCTAGGTATCCCATTTCCATACTTTAATTTCACCCCTTCCATCACCAGTGAAAAAATTCACCAGGTCCAACCTGAAATGATCGCACCTCGTTTGTTGAGAATGCCCTGCCTCATTCGTGGAACCTGAAACAAAACCTATACATGAATTATACATCTAATAAAAAACAACCAATAGGAGAAAATTTGGGCACATGACTGACAGACTCTCCACCAATTACAGGACTAACATTATGAATACATAAATGAGTGATTGCAAGATTTCCTAGTGCTTGAAATGTTTTTATAACAAAAAGAAAATGACCCTCTAATAGCCTAGAGGATTTCTAAAATCCAACCTACTGCCATTCTCAGAAAATATATATATATTATAATTTATAAACCCAACATGGGAAATGGCCATCTGAGGGAACATATCAAAGCATCTTTCATGTATTTGAGCACAATTGTAACAAGTATATGGTACAAAGTTGTGTGAGAAATCTATAAGGCTGCAAAGTGTGAAGTACATGAATGTGCAGTGTCATAGTAGGAAGGTTTAGTGAGATAGTATAATATCTTAACACTTGTGTCACGTACATTCAATACATTATGTTTTAAATATTTTTGAAATACCCATTTAAGAAATTCTGAGCTTTTTACCATTTCAGGCAACTAGGAATTTGGATCTATGAAAGTTTAAAATAATATTATAAACTATGAAAAAAGTGATCCAACTTATAGCATGCACTTGAGTACATGTACACTTACGTAGGAAGTTGATAAAGGCACACTCTATTATCATTGCAAGAACAAAGCAGAATAGGGTTGGCTTGTTCATTATTCATTCCACACAGTGCAAGAACACCCTGCCATAAGGGAAACCAAAAAAATAAAATTAGCTTCCCTTAATTATGAGAAAAGAAATATAAATGTTGCATTATTCGGTGACTCGAGAGAACATAAAACCTATTGCATTAGAACAAAAAGTATTAAAATAAACCAGTTCAATTCAGAAAATATGTGTAGTTAATATTCCAACTAAAGTTGAGATGGCTCTCCACATCCATACTATATCTCTTCCGGATACGAACCCCTGAAGAACTCAATACCCTGTCCAAGAAGAACCCTTATCTGATATTGACATGTCCAGGGAGGAGGGGACAAGGATCTAGCAACGGAAGATACAAACACAAATTGTAAGTTCTCAACCTAGTTATTTAGGTTTTAAAGAATTCCAGAAATTCCCAAAGGAAGTAATTCTTGTATCTAGTTCCTTATTCACAATGATCTTGACTTAGGTCCATCAACTGCAACGGTCGATTAATCATAAAAGTGAAGAGTTGCAGTAGACTGGAACATGTATAATAAAACTAAATAAATTATGTAGAACCTGCTTTGGGCTAAAAGATTAAAGAAACGAAAGAGACGACACCAATCCCGTTGATTGGTTACCCATCTCTAAGTTCATATCCTAAGGCTACCTTGGAAGTGCACTGCAATGCAACTCAGTTGATAAATCATAAACATAGGACAAATTTAAACATAGAAAACATTGCAATGTAGCTTAGTAAACATGCCCATCCATGAGTGAAAACTATTCAAGGGCTCCACTTGACGTAGCAGACCAGACCTGCATTTAATGAAGTAAAAAATTTAGATGAGGTCCGTCCACCATTTTATTTCCAGAGAGATACAAACAATAGATATCAACAAATATTCCTCACCTTCACTGTGCCATCTAAAGAGCATGTCAAGAGAAACTATTCCCAGCAAAGAAGAGACATTACAATTGACGTGTTATCTCTCAGGGTCTGTATACATTGAAAAGTTCTTAGGTCCCAAACCTGTGAATTTGTTTACACAATGTCAAATATAAAATCATCGGAAATCTAAGGCATACTACATTTTCTAGAAACACAGCTGCACAAAAAACATCAAAGCTTGCGAGGAAGTCAGTAATTATTCAGAGCACAGTTATTTCTAAACTAAACCAGTTAAAGGAAAACAAATCCTCTTCTTGTATAAACAAATAAAAGTGTATTTGCAAGAAGCAAACAAACTTAGTCTTATTATGTCATCCATGGAAGCAGAGTAAAGTTTGTTTGCCACCGAGATTCATGAGACAACATGCAGGGTATGCCCTCCGAGGGAAGCTGCAAGCTCAAAGGTATTGTCTGCAACATTAAACTTCCATGCTAGAACAGTGCCATCCTGTGTAATGGAAAGTAAAGAAAAATTAAAATCAACAAGGCTATAAAATGTAATAAAATCATTACCTAAATTTTATTTAATTGAGAAAAACTCATGACAAAGATGATTATAGAAGGCAAGGCAAGAAACTTACTTGTGTTCCATCCAAAAGAATTTGATTAGTGACAACCAGAGCATGCACTTGTCCCTTGGGGCCATCTAAATATAGCTCTGTTGAGGTGAGAGTATTCCAAGCCTGAAATGTAAGTCCAATGTTTTAGCTTAAGAAAATCATGTCATTTAAATCAATTTTGAGGCTAAGGCTAAGCCTGCTAAATCACCCTGACGGCATTACAAAGGCCAACGAAACCCATGGATCTTCGGCCATTATGCATCCAACTTCGCCATTGCCGCCTAACGGGATATGTGTACCCTGTTTAAGAATGACAGACGATGGTAAGTTTCGATGAAGACATCTTCAAAGAGAAGTGGAGGTGAGTTTAAGTGAAAGATTTAAGTACCTGCCCTGTATGGCAGTCCCAAGCTACAAGCTTCTTGTCTTGGCAAACAAAAGTAGAATAGAGTTTGGGAGTGGTTGAATAGGAAGGAAAAGAAATCCCTCAAATAGGCTACGAGAAGGAGTTAAGTTACCAAATGCATGTGCAGAGAAAACAAGGAAACTAAGAAACAACCAAATTATCCTTAACAAACCAAGAAACAGAGTAAATAATAAGGAAACATCATGATCAAATGAATATGCAGAGCCAAAAAAGGAAAACAAGAAATGACCAAACCAAGAATATGTAGAGAAAAAAACAACTAAACCAGGAATATGCAGAGAAAATGAGGAAACTTACCTTGTTGTCGTGGCCAACAAGCTTAGTCAAGTGACTTCGTAACCTCCAATAACATGGGAGTGCAAATATTTGTTGTCTCCTCCTGTGTGCTTGCAATTACCTGTAAGCCATAAATTGCATTGACGTTGAATCTCTCTCTCCCCCATCTGTTATTATTCCTTCTGTCGTTGGCTTTTTCATCTCTCTGTGTAGCTCCAACCCTTTTGGAGTTGTGGATGTAGGAGTAGGTATAGTTGTTTGAGCTTCTTTCATCTCCTCCTGTGGGTATTTGCATGTCCATTTCCATGGGTATTTGCATTTCCATTTCCATGACTACTAGCGAGAGACAAAAACGAGATGAAACAAACATAAATCCCACAGAATATCGTTGTTAAATCAACTATACATATTCCATTTCATTAAATCAAAACTAAAATTAGTTTATGAAGCCGAACCGAGTTGTTTTTCTATTATCTGTATCTGCTTCTTCTGTGTTAGATTGAAGGTCAAAAGCTCGATTCAGCTTTCTCAAAGTGCCAAAAACTCAAAACATCAAAACCTCTATTAAGTTCTTGCTGGATTCAAACGCCAAAACCTTGATTCAACTTGGCTTTGCTTGCTACAAATTCTTGCTAGCTTCAAATGGATTCAATTATTGCTCGCTTGACTTAGCTTTGCTTACTGCAAATTCTTGCTGACTTCAAATGGATTCACTTCTTGCTAGCTTGAATTGGCGTTGCTTGCTGCAAATTCACCTATCGGGAAGGGAAAACACCGGATAGAAGGTTGGAAACTTGAAATAGTATGTCGCTGATTAAATAATTGATCCGTCCGTATATTATGAATTTAGAGAAAATATTTCCACAAAAGTTCTTATCTATTTATAGTGGGGATGTTCCTATTCACTTACTTCCAGCAAGAGACGAAAACGAAAATGAGATTAAACAAACAAACTATCCCTATTAAATCAACTATACATATTCCATTTCATTAATTCAAAACTAAAATTAGTTTCTGAAGCCGGACAAAGTTGTTTGTCTAATCTTTGTATCTGCTTCCGCTCTGCTGGATTGAAGGTTAAAAGCTTGATTCAATTCTACTTCCTCGAAGCACCAAAAGATCTATTCAATTATGCTTGCTCGAAGTGCCAAAACCTCGATTCAATTCTTACTGGCTTGAAATGCCAAAACCTCGATTCAACTTGGCTTTGCTTGTTGCAAATTTACCTATCACATCTCAGGCTACACGTACTTCAAATGTTATTCAATGTACTTCTATGGAAAACTGAAGCTAACTAGACCTAGTCTAAATATGGTTTTCAAATGTTTTCCAACGTATTTTTATGGGCAACTGAAGCTAAGTGACTTAGTCTAAATATGGTAAACCATGGGTAGCTATGGGTAAATGAAGCGATTTCCTGCAAGCTAGAAACTACATTGACGTTGTATCTAATTCCAAATCTTCCCTCTCCCTCTCCCCCACATGTTATTATTCCTTCGGTCGTTGTCTTATTCATCTCTCTTTGTAGCTCCAACCCTTTTGGAGTTGTGGATGTAGGAGTAAGTATAGGTGTTAGAGCTTCTTGTTTGTTAGGTGTTAGTTTGTGGGTATTTGCATGTCCATTTCCATGACTCCCAGTGAGAGACAAAAATGAGATGAAACAAACAAACTATCCCTATGAAATCCCACAAACTATCCCTATTAAATCAACTATACATATCCCATTTCATTAAATCAAAACTAAAATTCATTTTTGAAGCCGAACAAAGTTGTTTGTGTATTCTTTGTATATGCTTCTGCTCTGCTCGATTGAAGGTCAAAATCTCGATTCTGCTTTGCTCTCTACTCCATTGAAGGTCAAAAGCTTGATTCTTCTCTGCTCAAAGCACCAAAATCTTGATTCAATTTTTGCTGGCTTGAGTTGGCTTTGCTTGCTACAAATTCACCTATCGAGAGGGGAAAACACCGGATAGAAGGTTGGAAACTTGAAACAGTATGCTGCTGATTAAATAGTTTTCCCAGTCCATATATTATAAATTTTGAGAAAATATTTGCACCGAAATTTCTTATCTATTTATAGTGGGGATGTTCCTATTCACCATTTACCAGATCGGGGTTGGTTCGTTTTCTTTCTAACATAAAAATGATGAATAGTTATTATTATTATTTAAATGTTAAGAGAGAGACAGAATATGTGTGGGCTCCAGGGAGGAAAGTTAGCAAATATCACTCAAATGTACTTTTATGGGCAACTGAAGTTGAAGTTAACTAGACCTAGTCTAAATATGGTAAACCACTAGTAACTATGTGTAAATGAAGCTATGTTCTAACTATCTTAGACTATTAATTAGTTGAATACCATTAGTCAGTTGAACCGTGAAGCTACGTTGGGAACCTTTCATGGAATTGACATTCTTAATGATTCTAGCATGCTTTGTTTCGTAGCTTCGGCTTCGATTGGGTTAATATTTAACATGTGTCTGGGATTGAAGGTCAAAATCTTGATTCAATTTTTCTTTCTTCAAGCACCAAAACCTTGATTCAACTTGGCTTTACTCGCTGCAAATTTACCTATCCAAAGTTGGATTGAAGGTCAAAAGCTCGATACAATTCTGCTTGCTCGAAGCGCAAAAACATCGATTCAATTCTTGCTACCTTAAAATTCCAAAACCTCGATTCAACTTGGTTTTGCTTGCTGAAAATTTACCTGTCCCATCCCATGCTACATGTACTTCAAATGTTCTCAAACGTACTTCTATGGACAATTGAAGCTAACTAGACCTAGTCTAAATATGGTAAACCAAACCACAGGTAACTATGTGTAAATGAAGTTATGTTCTAACTATCTTAGACTATTGCTTAGTTGAAGACCATTAGTTAGTTGAACCATGAAGCTACATTGGGCACCTTTCATGGAATCGGCATTCTTAATGATTCTAGCATGGTTTGTTGTGTAGCTTATGCTTTGGTTGGTTCAATGTTTGACATGTGTCGATTTGTTTGGTAGCTTCGGCTTCGGTTGGGTTGATGTTTAACATGTGTCTAGGATTGCCTCTTACATTTTAGCACAAGAGTGGAATCAACTTCAAATTTCAAATATATAATGTAATACCCCGGTTTTGACCTCGTTTGCATTTAAATAATATGATGTAAATAATCATGGTGTGGAGCTCAAGGAAAAATCCCCACCATCGATTTAGTGTTTATGTTTTGGCGATTAATATTTAGGTCGATGGTGTTTTTATGCTAGTTGAACGTTATAAGTTTTGACATCATATTAAATTGGCAAATTTTAATTAAAATCCTACAGCCAGCTATGTCAATGCAACAAAATGAGACGGGGGCATAATTTTTCCTAAGGATAAGGTGGGGATTGGAAGAGTGGTCATAAATTCGAAATGGGCAGAGCACCATTTATGGGAAAAAGGTTTTTTTAATTTTCTTGGGCAAGAAAACACCAAAAAAAAATGCTTGCCTTTCCCTCATGCAGTCGCGTTTCACCTTCCCCTCATGATTTTGGACTATGTTGAACATTTTGGCAAGGGGATTCTGGCATTCACGCAACAAGAAAAACCGCTCTGAGTCTTGATCCTTCATGGATTTTCCTGTTCTGTGAATTGTTTTTATTTTTTATGATTTTCTTGTCTGTTAGTCGTTTCCTGAATGCGAATTCCCAGAATCCGATTTGTGTTTTTGAATTGAATGACCAACAAACAATTTCTTTTTTGGTAATTGCAGTAGTCCATCTGGCTTAGGAAATGCTCATAAATTCGTAATTGTTGTGTGTGTGTATTCCTTGGCTTCTGTTACATTTTGTTAATCCCAGAACTAAGATCGGTGTGTGTATATCCTCGTTTGACATTTGAACTAATTTGGGGAATGGAAATAGAGTCTGGACTTGCTTGATAAACCTAGTGTGTGAAGGAACCTCACAAACCAATCTAGAGGGTTAGTTTTCTTCTTTGCATACTATGAATAAAACTGGAAGGGAAGACATGGCCTGAGGTGTTGATGTATTTGTAACTTCGGAATGTATTCACTTGTATATCTTATGTATTGTACCCCGATGTTTATTTCGGGAAGTATCTATAATGTAATTGAGTCATGTCATGCCCCAATGTTCCGATTGGGAGATTCAATAATGTAAACAAGTCATGTAAAGTCATTGAGGTTAACCCTCCATTGTAATTCGAGGCAATAGTCCCCACAATTGTGTCAAGGTTAACCCTCCTTATTGATTGGAGGGAAAAGTCCCGACAATTGTGGGGCACTAGGGTTATTAGACTCTCCTAGAGATGTCAGCCCTAGTAAGTAATTGTTAAGTGGGGCCGACATGTTGAAGTGGACATCAAGTGAATGAAAGAATATAAATAGAGAGTGAGCCTCTCTATTTAACACACACACTCACTCACTGGGGTGCATGAGTGAGAGAGAGAGAACAAGATGTTGGAGATCATATTTATGTTTTTGGGTTTTACTGCTGCCATTGGTGCTCATTCTATCTCTGAGGAAGTTGTGGGGTTTTCTCCTTTATGGTTTCCCCGAGGAAAATTCTTTGTGTCTCTTGTCTCTTGTGTTTATTGCCGTGCATGTTATTCTCTCAAATAAGATCCTAAGATCATATTGCTTAAATGATAAAAATCTAACATGGTATCAGAGCTAACCTGAGAAGAATACATTGTGCAGTTGTAGAAGCTAGGGATTATTATTAATATTTGGGTCTCTCTCCATAATCCATTGGTAAAAGTATGCTAGGATGACTCTCCATTTAAGGGTGCATCTTTCTGTCGAAGTGGAATTCGATTCCGAGCATTTTCAGTTTTTGGTGCGGGAAATTAGGGATTTTTACAAAAGAGGAATTTTTGAGTGAGCCTGGCATAGGATTTATCTCCTCATCAAAATCTAAGTTTAGAGACCTAGGTCGATATTTTTGGTTGGGTGTAACTTTGGGAAAGTCAAACCCTAGTTTGACCTCGGGCTGGAAAAACCCTAAATACTAAAACTAATAAGTTTTGGTACATTCACTATATCTCAGGATTGTAGAAGTCTTAGGGGCCAAACCTTTTGCAAGTCGAAGATAAATTCCTGATGTACACTGTGTCCAATTTTAAGCCTTAGATTCAATATATTCTAGGAGATATGATTCCTCCAAGTTAGGGTTCCATTCTCTCCCAAAATTTATCCTTAAACAGGACACCTGGGGATAATTTCTATATCTCAGGATACAAAGGTCCAAATGCAATTTATCAAGAATTTATAGAAAGGGCACGGACGGTACTTTCTGTGGTCAAAGTTTCAGACTCTAAATATAAAACAATGACACGTGGCAGTCCATACAACTTCGCTATTTGGAACAGTCCTTAAACAGGTCACCTTGGGAAACCGCTCATAAGTCCCAATTTGTGAAACAACTTCTGATGAAATCTAGGGTGTTTGCACAGGGACAGGTGAGGCTACCTCAGTGAGAATTTTTAGACAAATAGGATCTGTAATTGCGGAGACACCTCAAAAACAGTATCAAGCATTTCTGTAGAAGAAATAGGAAAACTAGGGCTTCCTGTTCCGGGAGCTTCCCTCCACTTTTTTCAGAAAAGGAGTACATTGGACAACTCAACTTGAAGAGGTCTATATTTCTATCCAATTAGATCTGAAAGATTCCAAGTTTTTAAAATTAGGGTTTCTCTGACAAACTCTACATCAACTAGCTCCGGAACTAGGATAGACACCTCAAATCGGTAAGATCTAATCTTTTGCTATTTTCATTTGAGGTTCTCATTTCAAAGTGATCTATCACATCAGCTTGATGATAAGCTTGGTGAATTTGAAAACTTCCAAGCATGGAAGTATATGATCTCTCTGAAGAAAATGAATTGGACACCTTCATAAGTAGATAGGTTCTAGTTCCAGAGGGAGATGAGGCTAAAATCCTTACACCAGAAGAACTTAGTCAAGGCCAAGAAGATCATTGTTGATTCAATCATGGATCACCTTATACCACAAGTGTCTTCCCTAAAGACACCAAAAGAGATTTTTGATTCCTTGACCAAGCTATTTAAAGGGAAGAACATAAATTGGAAGATGAATTTCAGAAAACAGTTAAAGAATGTGAAGATCCAGAATGCAGAGACCATACAGTCATACTTTACAAGGGTCTCTCAAATCAAAGAATAATTGAAGCAGTAGAAGAAGAAGTGGAGAATATAGAAGTTGTGATAACCACCTTGAATGGCCTCCCAGTATCATGGGATTCATTCATTCAAGGAATGTGTGCCAGAAGGAAGTGATTACTTTCAACAGACTCTGGGAAGAGCACACAGAAGAAGAAGCTCGACTCATAATAAGAGAAAAGAATATGGGAGAAACTAAAGATCAATATTTCATGATTCAAAGAAGATACCTCAAGCGATGAGGAATATGAAGAACTCAATTCTTGAAGAGCCTCTTATCCATCTTAGCATTTGGATAAGAAACTATGCTATTATGAATGAAGAATTTGATGAAGCTGAAGGCTGAAGAAGGAGTCTACCCACAAAACAAATAAAGATAAGTATTCAATTGTCATTTCATGATATTGTTTTGTTATGCATTTTTCTATATTCAGTTGATTTATTATGCATGATAGAATGTTTGCATTAATGACAATATACTACTAATATGCATGTAATGGGTAAGTAGCTCATGGTGCTATACAACTCTCCATTGCTACTTATCTAGAATGAAACCTCTTTGCTGACATATTGGATTAGTGCACAATCTCAATGTTGTCTTGGTAGAGATGGAAGGCATCTAGAAAGTTTCCGTGAGATATGGATGAATGTTGTATTGGCTAAAATAGTTGCATAATCATATATCTTGATGCAAAATAATTTTTCATTATGAATATACCTTATGAAATGTTTCTAACCATACAACTAATGCATTTGACTTGTAGAAAAGATCGATGAGACTTGTTTCGAAGAACAAGTAATGACAGTTCAAGATGAAGAATAATATGACAAATGCAACGACATCATTGATGCAAAACCTTCTAGCTATGAAGAAGTAACTAAGAAGAAAGGGGAGAGAAGTTCAAGAAGAATGATGTCTAGGATGCAGTATCGATACGTGAAGGGAAGTTCGTAGTTCCATCATGCAGTAGATGGAAACATCGTGGGATACAAGGCAACATTCGTAGCACGAGGCTTCCCACGAAAAGAAGGCATATACTACGAAGAGACATTTGCAGCTAGTGGGAGTTGAGACACATGACAGGAAGAATCATGTGTGCAAATCAAAGAAGGCCTTGTACGAGCTCAGAAGACACCCATGGGATAACACATACATGAGGAGCTTGATGAATATCTGGACCTTTGCTACAAGGTTGAAGATGAAAGTCTATAGAGGATGACAAGCTCACAGATGGGTGTGAGAAGAAATTTTGAAAAAGTTCAAGATAGAGGATATTGGTATCCAATGATCCTAGATGGATACATAGAATATTAATAGCAAAGGAAGCTACTTGTCACTCTGGTACATAATGTTTCAGTGCATAGAGTACAAAAGACAGAGGGAGAATGATGCTCCGCTTCAGAGGGAGTGACTACAGAAGATCCTGAGGTTCATGATGATGGACCACAAGGCCATGACCACACCTATGGCATCGAACTTGAAGCTTCTAAGTGATGCTTCATGAGATTCGGTTGATGCTACGATGTATCGTCACATGATTGGTTCCTTGCTGTACCCAACGAATACGAGACCAAATGTTTGCTTTGTTGTGAACACATTGATACATGTTCACCTGATGGTTGCAAAGCATGCAGTGAGGTACTTGAAGGGTACAGTTGATTATGGGCTCAAGTATAAGTCTAATCAGAAGATTAACCTGGAAGGTTATGTTGATTCATATTAGGTAGGTAGTGCCATCGATAGGAAGAGCACTTCAAGGTGCTACTTTAGTATGGGATCAGGTGTGATCTCTTGGTTTAGTATGAAGTAGTCCTGTGTGGCACTGAGTACAGCTAAAGCAGAGTATGTCATAGCTTGTTCAACTAGTTGTGAGGTAGTATGGATGAGGAAGATATTGTCTGATTTATTTGATCTTCAGTTGAATGCTACTTGTATATATTGTGACAACTAGAGTTGTGTGAAGTTGTCTGAGAACCCGATGTTCCATGACAAGTCGAAGCATATCGAGATAAAATATCACTATATCAGGGATATGGTGTAGAGAGGAGCAGTGAAGCTCCAGTATGTTACGATGGGCGAATAGATAGCTGAGGTTTTGACTAAGCCATTAGCCAGAGTGAAGTTTGAATACTTCAAGGAGAAGCTTGGTGTTCTCCAGATCGAGGTTCCCTCCAAGGGGAAGTGATGAGTCTTTAAGCCATTCTGACATGGTGATAGGATTGGTTCCTTCTATGGTTAGATGTAAGGGCTAAGCCATTATGTCATGGTGAGAGGATTGGTTCATTCCATGGTCAGATGTGAGTGCTAAGCCATTCTAAGGTGACTGTGAGATGTGTTCTCACATGATCATATATAAGCACTGAATGTCATTCTCTGAATGGAGGAGCCTGGTCAGTTACCAGGAATTTCAGTCTGGGACTAAAGCTCAGCTTAAGTGCTGAGATGCCATCTCTAAGAGAATGGAGGCAGCTGGTTAGTTACCAGGAATTTCAGTCTGGGATTGAAGCTTAGCTTAAGTGATGAGATGCCATTCTCTAGGAGAATGGAGGCACCTGGTTAGTTACCAGGAATTTCAGTCTAGGACTGAAGCTCAGTTTAAGTGTCGAGATTCCATTCTCTGGGAGAATGGAGGCACCTGGTTAGTTACCAGGAATTTCAATCTGGGACTGAAGCTCATCTTAAGTGCTGAGATGCCATTCTCTGGGAGAATGGAGGCACCTGGTCAGTTACCAGGAATTTTAGTCTGGGACTGAGAGCCATTCTGACATGATGTGTGATGAGTTTCCTATCATGGTCATATGTAAGTGCAAAGCCTTTCTGACATGATGTGTGATGGGTTTCCTATCATGGTCAGATGTAAGTGCAGAGCCTTTCTGACATGATGTGTGATGATTTTCCTATCATGGCCAGATGTAAGTGCAGAGCCTTTCTGACATGGTGTGCTATGAGTTTCCTACCATGGTTAGATGTGAGTGTTGAGGCCTTTTGACATGGTTTGCGATGAGCTTCTGACCATGGTCAGATGTGAGTGTTGGGCGGTCCTTTCTGACATAGTTGTGATGTGTTTTTTACCATGGTTAGATATAAGCATTGAAGAAGATGAAGACCTACATGGAGGCTAGGCCTACAACCAGCATGAAAAAGGGTTCGCTCTGTATAACTTCCTGTGACGAGAAGAATGAAGAGATAACACCATTTGATTGAGATAGCGGAAGCAGTGATGATGATGATGATCTAGTGATGATCGAACTTTGATGATGATCCAGTAATGATCTAGTTTTGATGATGATCCAGTGATGATCCAGACTTGATGAAGATGACCTGAGGATGAAGATGACTTGATGATGATCCAGATGATACAGAGAAGAAGACTTGGGCTGATAAATTGTGTTGAGAGAATACCTTCCTGGTTAAAAGGGAATGTTGATGTATTTGTAACTTCGGAATGTATTCACTTGTATATCTTATGTATTTTACCCCGATGTTTATTTCAGGAAGTATCTATAATTTAATTGAGTCATGTCATGCCCCAATGTTTCGATCGGGAGATTCAATAATGTAAGCAAGTCATGTAAAGTCATTGAGGTCAACCCTCCATTGTAAGTCGGGGCAATAGTCCCCACAATTGTGTCAAGGTTAACCCTCCTTATTGATTGGAGGGAAAAGTATCCACAGTTGTGGGGCACTAGGGTTATTAGACTCTCCTAGAGATGTCGGCCCTAGTAAGTAATTGTTAAGTGGGGCTGACATGTTGAAGTGGACATCAATTGAACGAAAGAATATAAATAAAGAGTGAGCCTCTCTATTTAACACACACACTCACTCACTAGGGCGCATGAGTGAGAGAGGAGAAGCTCTCTCAAGTGAGAGAGAGAGAAAAATATGTTGGATATCATCTTTATGTTTTCGGGTTTTACTGCTGCCATTGGTGCTCATTCTATCTCTGAGGAAGTTGTGGGGTTTTCTCCTTTTTGGTTTCCCCGAGGAAAATTCTTTGTGTCTCTTGTCTCTTTTGTTTATTCCTATGCATGTTATTCTCTCAGATAAGATCCTAAGATCATACTGCTTAAATGATAAAAATCTAACATGAGGGACTATGTAGAAGAGAAAGGGATGCTTCCTAGTGTTGGGTGTGTAAATGTTTAGAATTCAGGCTAGATCCAGTGTAGATGTCCAGAGCTCTGGGATTGAGCTCACTAGCTTAGCAGTCAATATTTCCACCTCCTTTGCAGCCTGATAAGCCCATCTGTTGGCTTGGCTATGTCTCATGTGAATTTTGGTTAAGTGTAAATCACTGCATGTGTAAGTATGATAAACCCAACTAGAAGGATGGCTTGGCTGGTAGCCTGATAAACCCATTTGTTGGCTTGGATGTGACTTGTATAAACTTTGGCTATCTATAAATCACTGCATGTGTAAGTCTGATAAACCCAACTGGAAGGATGGCTTGGATGGAAGCCTAATAAACCCATATGTTGGCTTGGCTATGACTTGTATAAACTTTGGCTATGTGTAAATCACTGCCTGTGTAAGTCTGAGAAACCCAACTGTGCTGGCTTGGATGAGTTTTATTGTATCCTTGGCTATGGGGAATTCTACTAGTGTTCCTTATTCCTTGGGGAAATCATGCCCAGCTCGGAGTGGCAGTGTTGCTGAGAGATTGATGACCAAAATGGCCTATGGTTGGGTGAAACATTGTAGTGACATAGCTGGTTGTGGGAAAAGCGTCTGATAAAGATAATTATATCTTGTGTTTCAATCCCTGCAACTATACTTGTTTGTAAATTAATATGAAATGATGAATGTTTGAATGAAATGTGTTGTGTTTCAGTTGTATGTTTCATGAATGATGCATCTATGAGTGTAATTACTTCAATGAATTTTCTAAGTTGTTATGAAGTTAGATCGATCGGATTGGTGATGGCCTGGATGTTGGAAACCAGTTTTATACTTAGAAATTTTCATGAACAGATCGAATTTCCACATATTTTCCCTTCCACAACTTCCTTTGCGTAACCTACAGTATGCAGGATGTGGAAATATGCCTTGCAGAATTTTGGACTCTGCATTTTCCCTTTCTTCAATTCCCTTTCTGCAACTTGTAGGATGTGGAAATGTCATTTGGCGAAATATGCTTTCCACATTTTCCCTTCCGCAATTCCCATTCTGCAACTTATGGGATACAGGATGCGGGATGCAGAAATGTCGTTTGGCGAAATCTGCTTTCCACATTTCCCTTCCGCAATTCGCGGGATGCGGAAATGTCGTTTGGCGAATTTTGATTTCTGCAACTTTGATATCCGCAATGGTCATTTCGTATGTGGGATGCGGAATATGGAATGTGACATGCGGCATGCGGGGTGCGAGAATGAAATTTTGATATGTTTCTTATTCTACAAGTGAAGCTCTCCACACTGTTGTTTTTTTTCAGGATGATTCTCCACCGTTCGATCTCTCTACAATTAGGGAAGATAAAGAGTTATACACAATCGGGATCAGAATGTTAGCAGGAGAAATTCATGCTTGTGTAGATCTTTAAAGAAAAAAGAATCGAGAATCATCTTACGAATGCAGAATCAGAGATACGTAACTCAGGTGGAAGAGTTGGGTCGCATTCTCTCCTCCGGGGCGGGAGGGAACATGACAGTGTGGTATCAGAGCTACGAGTTGCAGCATTGCCCATTGGTCCTGGTTGGCTGAAATTAGTTGTTAAAAAGATAAGAGCACCCTCTGATACCAACTTGTAGTACACTACAGTGTGGTATGAGAGCTGTCAGTTGTAGTATTGGGCCTGGATGGGCCAGAAAGAAAAGTGGTTACAGTATTGGGCCTCGATGGGTTGAGTTAGACATTTACAGAGCTATTGGTTAATAGTTCCAACATATTTTTGGCCGCATAATAGAGAAAAAATGCAATGGGAAGTGGGTAAGTGATTTTGGTTTTGATTATATCTAACAGTTTTGTTATCTAACACATTTTTGCAAAATTACAATCACCTTCAGAAAGGGCAGTGCAATTCTGAATAGTTGGTTCAGCCACGAGGACAAACAATATGAATTATTATGCACGAGACCCCAATGCACATGAGGAAGATGCTATGGGGGAAAATGTCAGAATTGGAAATGCTAAGACAGAGTATGGGAGAAGGTTTCAAGATACTCCCCTAGACATTGCAGCCACCGTGAGAAGCCTCAAGGTGGAGATACAGAGCTACAGAGTAGACAACGAAAGACTAACTAAGGATGAGGAGCAGAATCAGCTGAATGCAGCCATATTGCACAGTTTGACAGACATTCAGAGAAAGATGAACTCTGGGGACCAAACAATAAATCCTTAAAGAAGTAAGAACACTGCTAGAGGAAGAAAGCGATCTCCTAATGGGTCGTTTGAATTTGAAAGATCCACTGAAGATTTGGGCTCTTCATCTCACAGGAGTAGGAGGAAGAGGCATTACCGGAACAACTCACGATATGAATTTAGGAAGGCAAATCCATCTACCTTCAATGGTGATGTAAATACTGGTCAAGAGGCTGAAACTTGGCTTCTGGGAATAAGAAAATATTTCCAAGACCAATATTATTATGGAAATATGATAGCTCGAGTAGCCATTTTCAATCTGACAGGAAGAGCATCTATTTGGTGGGAACACTTCAGGAAATTAAAGAAGATAAATGAAAGGAAGATTGTCTAGAAACAATTCCAGAAATATTTCAAGCAAAAGTACCTCTCTGAATGGTACTATGATGATCAAATCAAAGAATTCCATGAGCTGAGATTGGGACAACAGACTATGGAGGAATATGCAAATAAGTTCTTGGAACTACTGAGGTATGTCAGGTATATTAAAGATGAGAAGGTAAAAATCCAGTGCTTTCTGTGTTGATGTATTTGTAACTTCGGAATGTATTCATCCGTATATCTTATGTATTGTACCCCGATGTTTATTCCAGGATGTGTCTGTAATGTAATTGAGTCATGTCATACCCCGATGTTTATTCTGAGAATTTTCTATAATATAAACAAGTCATGTCAAGTCATTATGAGTAACCCTCCTATTGGTTAAGGGTTAAAGTCCCCGCAGTTGTGGGGCCCTAGGGTTATTAGAATATCCTAGAGAATTCAACCCTAGGTGAGTCATTGTAATTCAGGGCAATAGTCCTCACCATTGTGTTAAGGATAAACCTCCTTGTTGGTTGGAGGAGGCAAAGTCCCCACAAGTTGTTGGGCACTAGGGTTATTAGACACTCTAGAGCTGTCGGCTCTAGTAAGTAATTGTTAAGTGAGGCCAACATGTTGGAGTGGGTTTCAAGTGAATGAAAGAATATAAATAGAGAGTGAGCATCTCTATTTATCACACACACACTCACTCATTGGGGCGCTTGAGTGAGAGGAGAAGTTGTTGGGACAAGAGAGAGACTACTGCTGTCGGGAGATCATCTTTATGTGTTCGGGTTTTACTTTTGGTGCTGATTCTATCTCTGAGGAAGTTGCAGGGTTTTCTCCTTTATGGTTTCCCTGAGAAAAATTCTTTGTGTCTCTTGTCTCTTGTGTTTATTGTTGTGCATGCTATTCTCTCAGTTAAAGATCCTAAGGTCATAATGCTAGCTTGAATGATAAAAATATAACATGGTATTAGAGCTAACCTAAGAAGAAGATATTGTGCAGGTGCAGAAGCTAGGGATTATTACTTTTTGGGTCTCTCTCTGCAATCCATCAGCAAAATTATGCTAGGATGACTCTCCATTGAAGGGCGCATCTTTTTGTCGAAGCGAAATTCAATTCCGAGCATTTTCAGTTTTGGTGCAGGAAATTAGGGCTTCTTACAGAAGAGGAATTTTTGAGTGAGCCTAGCATAGGATTTCTCTCCTCATAAAAATCTAATTTTAGAGACCTGGATCAATATTTTTGGTTGGGTGAAACTCTGAGAAAGTCAAACCCTAGTTTGACCCCAAGATGGAAAAACCCTAAAATACTAAAACTGATACGTTTTGGTACATTCGCTATATCTCAGGATTGGTGAATGGTCAAGAGCTAAAACATTTAGAGGACAAAGATAAAATATTCATTTATCTTGTACCCAAAATTAAGCCTCATATTCTCTATATTCTGGGAGATATGATCCCTCCAAGTTAGGGTTCCGGCCTCTTCCAGAATTCATCCATAAATATGACACCTGGGGAGAATAGCTATATCTTGGGATAAAAAGGTCCAAAGGAAATTTATAAAGATTTTCCAGAAATGGCATGGACTTTATTTTCTTTGGTCCAAGTTTCAAAATCAGAAGATGAACCAGTGACACATGGAAGTCCGTACAACTTTGTTGTGTTGAACAGTCCTGAAACAGGTCACCTTGGTAAAATGATCATAAGTCCCAATTGGTGAAACTAATTATGATGAAACCTATGGTGTTGGAACAAGGACATGCGAGGAAACCTTAGTGAAAATTTTCAGACATATAGGAGTAGTAATTTCGGAGATATCACAGAAACAATGACAGACATTTCTGCAGAATAAATTGGAAAACTAGGGCTTCTTGTTCCAGGAGCTTCCCTCCACTATTTTTATAAAAGGAATACATTGGACAGCTCAAATTGAAGAGATATATCTTTCTATCCAATCAAATCTAAAAGATGCCAAGTTTTGAAAATTAGGGTTTCTCTGACAAACCGTAGATCAGCCATGGTGGCTTCACTTGGTGACCAATATCCTATCACGTTAGTTCATATTGTGGGTTTTAAATTTATCAAAAATTGAACCAATATATTGTAGGTATTGCGGGGGATGAGGGGTTTAAGGTGGAGGTGGGTAGGGTGGTTTATAAGGATTGAGGTATAAAAAGGGGTGGGGAGGAGTTTTTAAGTGCTCCAGAGCTTCTAATATATACTTGGGAGGTGGTTAAAACAAACGATTTTGGAAGGTATTTTCCAATATTTTTTGAAAATAGGGGTATTCTTTCACATGCAATGAACGAACATGCTATGGCATGGTTTCACTAAGTGAAGACCCCGTGAGATCAGCCAGCTCCAGAACCAGGACCGACACCTCAAATCGGTAAGATCTAATCTTTTGCTATTCTCATTTGAGGTTCTCATTTCAAAGTGATCTATCACATCAGCTAGATGATAAGCTTGGTGAAGTTGACAACTTCCAAGCATGGAATCATATGATCTAGTGAAGACCCCGTGAGATCAGCCAGCTCCAGAACCAGGACCGACACCTCAAATCGGTAAGATCTAATCTTTTGCTATTCTCATTTGAGGTTCTCATTTCAAAGTGATCTATCACATCAGCTAGATGATAAGCTTGGTGAAGTTGACAACTTCCAAGCATGGAATCATATGATCTCCTTGAAGAAAATGAATTGGACACCTACACAAGTAGAGAGGTTCCAGTTCCAAAGGGAGATGAGGCTAAAATCCTTTCACAAGAAGAACTTGGTCAAGGCCAAGAAGATCATTGTTGATTCAATCATGGATCACCTTATACCACAAGTGTCTTCCCTAAAGACACCAAAGATGTTTGATTCCTTGAACAAGCTATTTGAAGAGAAGAACATAAATCAGAATATGACTTTGATAAAATAGTTGAAGAATGTGAAGATCCAGAATGTAGAGACCATACAGTCATACTTTACGGGGGTCTCTCAAATCAGAGAACAACTTGAAGTGGTATAAGAAGAAGTGCAGAATGCAGAAGTGGTGATAACCACCTTAAATGGCCTCCCAGGATCACGGGATTCATTCATTCATTCGAATAATGTGTGCCAGAAGGAAGTGAATACTTTCAATAGACTCTGGGAAGAAGAAGAAGCTCAACTAATAAAAGGAGAAAAGAAGATGGGAGCAACTGAAGATCAAGCTCTCACCATCCAAAGAAGATCCCTCAAGCGATGAGGAATATGAAGAACTCAAATCTTGAAGAATCTCTTATCCACCTTATCATTTGGATAAGAAATGATGCTATTATGAATGAAGAAGACGATGAAGCTGAAGGCTCAAGAAGGAGTCTACCCACGAAACAAATAAAGATAAGTATTCAACTGTCATTTCATTGTTTTGTTATGCATTTGTTTATATTCAGTTAATGTATTATGCATGATCCAGATGGAGATCGGTGGCCACCAACCTATTCCACTGGCTCAAAAGAATTGTCCATTGTGGCAGTTTCCTAGTTATTTTTCTGCAGTTTTTCGAGTCCTAAACTTCTGGGGCCGTTTTGAGGCCTTAAATGACGTTTTTTGGAGATTTGGGGCCATATAGTTTTGATTGGCATGCATTTGGCTGAACAAAAGTTACAAATCTTATATAGACCTTTTCAACGAGCTATCGAACGCCCAAATCGGAGATCGTATGCAAAAGTTATGACCCCGGGAAGTTGACTGTTCAACTTACCACCTTGGAGCTGCAAACTTTATGACGGTTCATCTTTTAGGGTTACGTTTTGGAATTTTGGGGTTCTCACCTCATTCCTATTATAAATAGGCCCCTTTGGCCTCATTTTATATTTATCTTGGCACGAATGAGCGTAGCAGCCACATCTCTTCTTAGAGATAGCTACCACCATTCTAGCAATTGTATTACAGTCTGTTCTATTTCCGCCATTTAATAGAATATGTGTTTACTGTATCTTTGTTATCTTCGCAAATTGTATGTTATTATGATTCTATATATGTTCTTTCATTTTGTTCATGCATAAATCTGGATCAGTGGTATCAGAGAAATCTGCTCTTTGATTGTTTCTCGACGCATGTCCCCGACGAGGTCCGAGTATACAGAGTTTGGTCTTGAACTAGTTTCACTTGATCATTCTCGCCGTCCCAAACGACCTCCCATGGCAGAAGAAAAGAGAGACGACGAAGCAGGATATCCTATCAAGTCACTGCTCGAGGAATCCCTCGACCGACAGAGGAACGAGATGATGGATAGTTTCACCCAAATCCTTCGGTGAATGCCGGCAATGGCAAGTGCATCTTCAACAAGCAGTCGGTTCGAGGATGCAACTCCCTTCAAGGTACAAGTTAACTTTGATATTCCTTTATTTGAAGTAAATATTGATGCAGATGCCCTGGATAATTGGTTGAATTTTCTAGAAGGGTATTTCTCTGTCCACAATTTTTTCGACAGAGAAAAGATCACCTTTGCGCTCCTTAAGGCAGTCCCCCATGTCCAAAATTGGTGGGGTACTTATTGTGAGAAAAACTCATCAGACGAGTCTGGAATGTTTGAAACAAATCCCACTTGGGCCTCCTTCATAGATGCCTTCAGGATATAGTATTACCCTGTGGGAAAATATGATGACCAGTACACAAAATGGACCATTCTGCATCAAGAAAGGGACCAGACGGTGTCGGAGTACACCAACAAATTTCATACCTTGTGGACAAAGCTGAGTATCAAAGACTCCGAGTGGCACCTAATCTTGAAATATCGCAGTGGTCTACATTGGTACATCCGAACTGAGATGGAATTCCTCGACATCTCTTCACTTGGATCCGCCTATCAGTATGCTGTCAAAATTGAGGAGAAATTTCGACAAAAGAACAAGCGAGACTCTGGACCTATGAATCCACTGCAGAAGCAAGGCAAGGGAAACCTTGGCCCGCAAAACACAGCAAAAGAAAACGACAACCAATCCCTGCCACAAGCAAAAAAGGGAGATCGAAAGACAAAGAAGGACACTAGTAAGTGGTTTGAATTTCATAAAATCCCTTGGCACAACACTGATGAATGTCGCTCAAAGAAGTCATTAGTGGCCGAGATCAAATCTTCATAATCAGATCCTGATTCTAATTCTGAACCCAATGCCACAGCCGCACACAATGGGAGGCAGATCATTGATGCAGACCCCACTGCCACTATTGCTACTGCACAGATTCAACTAGAGGATCCTGAAGAGTCAGAGGCATAGGAGTGCCTATTCCACTCGCAGATGTGGGTGAAGGGAATGCCTCTACATTTTGTTGTTGACAATGGCAGCCAAAAGAACCTGATCTCAGCGGAAGTCGTCAAGAGATTGGGGCTTCTGACAACACCACACCCGCAACCTTACAACATTGGTTGGCTAAGCCAAGGAGGAGGTATCCGCATTACTCAACAATGCCTCCTACCATATGGCATCAAGCCTTTCCAAGACGAGGTATTGTGTGATGTGGCCCCACTTGAAGTCTGTGATGTTCTTTTAGGACAACCATATATGTGGAAGCATCATGCTGTATATGAGTCACGGCATCGTGGTGTCATTGTTACTTTGGGAGGAAAACTCTATCGAATACCAGAGACCATTGCACCTAACAAAGTCTCGCAAGGTAGGAAGATAAGCTCCCACATCAGAAAATTATTCCTCTTCACAATTGGGTCTGAAGGAGAACATAAGATCACAGAGACCTCCACACCCTCTGCACAGGATGTCTTTGCTCATCAGACACAAGAAGAAGACAGAGCCATTGTTTCCTCATCTATCCGAGTACCTCTACAATGCAAGGCCACACATTCAAGGTGCTCCTCTAGAAACAAATCATCCAGAAAACAATTACAGCCCTCTCGGGATGCCAAAGAAAAGCAGCCTCTTCACTTCAACAAATGTTGCACCAGGAGATCAACTCAACACACAGTTCGAGATATGATACGGGATTCGACACAATGGAGAACATTGCTTCCTAAGGAGGGAGGATTGATCCAGATGGATATCGGTGGCCACCCACCTATTCCATTGGCTCAAAAGAATTGTCCATTGTGGCAGTTTCCTAGTTATTTTTCTGTAGTTTTTCGAGTCCTAAACTTCTGGGGCCGTTTTGAGGCCTTAAACGACATTTTTTTGAGATTCAGATCCAAAGGGTTGCCATCGGCATACATTTAGTTGACCAAAATTTGCAAAGCTTAGACATACCTTTCCAACGAGCTATCGAACGCCCAAATCGGAGATCGTATGCAAAAGTTATGACCCCGGGAAGTTGACTGTTCAACTTACCACCTTGGGGCCGCAAACTTTATGACGGTTCATTTTTTAGGGTTATGTTTTGGACTTTTGGGTTCTCACCTCATTCTTATTATAAATAGGCCCCTTTGGCCTCATTTTGTATTCAACTTGGCACGAATGAGCGTAGCAGCCACATCTCTTCTCAGAGATAGCTACCACCTTTCTAGCAATTGTATTACAGTCTATTCTATTTCCACCATTTAATAGAATATGTGTTTACTGTATCTTTGTTATCTTCGTAAAATGTATGTTATTATGATTCTATATATGTTATTTCATTTCATTCACGCATAAATATGGATCAATGCATGATAGAATGTTCGCATTAATGACAGTATACTACTAATATGCATGTGATGGGTAAGTAGCTCATGGTGCTATACAACTCTCCATTGCTACTTATCTAGAATGAAACCTCTTTGCTGACATATTGGATTAGTGCACAATCTCAATGTTGTCCTGGTAGAGATGGAAGGCATCTAGAAAAGTTTCCGTGAGATATGGATGAATGTTGTATTGGCTAAAGTAGTTGCATGATCATATATATTTATGCATAAGAATTTGCCAGTATGAATATTCCTTATGAAATGTTTCTAACCATACAAATGCATTTGAATTGTAGGAAAGATCATGTACATAATCGCCTACAAGCAAAGAAGGATGAGACTTGTTCCGAAGAACAAGTAACAACAGTTCAAGATGGAAAATAATATGATGAATGCAGCGACATCATTGATGCAGAACCTTCCAAGAAGAAAGGGAAGACCAGTTCAAGAAGAATGATGTCTAGGATGCAGTATTGATACATGAAGTGAAGTTCGTAGTTCCATCATGCAATAGATGGAAACATCATGGGATACAAGACAAGATTCGTAGCACGAGGCTTCTCATGAAAAGGAGGCATAGATTGCGAAGATACATTTGTAGCCACTGGGAGTTGAAACACATACATGACGAGCTTGATGAAGATCTTAACCTTTAGTACAAGGTTGAAGATGATAGTCTATACACTAGATGGATACATAGAATATTAGTAGCATAGGAAGCTACTTGTCACTCCGGTACAGAATGTTTCAGTGCGTAGAGTACATAATACAAAGGGAGTATGATGTTCTGCTTCAGAGGGAGTGACTATAGAATAGCTTGAGGTTCAACATGTTACGACAGGATGGATAGATTACTGATGACTCTAGGCTTTACTAAGAGTAAAGTGGATTCCAACCTTTGCTTCAAGGTTGAAGGCGGAAGACCAGTGATGCTCCTGTTATGTGTCGATGCACTATTTTCTAGGCATGGAGGTGTGGACAAGGGAAGTATGCAGAAGAGTGTTAGCTGGAATATTTCACCTTCTGCGGATAGTAAGGTGTTCCACTGGTCTGAATGGTTCATATCCAGAACAAATGAAGGACAGAGGTTGAAGACCCTCCCTGGACGCCGTAGATACTTGGAATGTGATGCTTCGATAGTAACCCTGTGTACCTGCAATCAACTTAAACACGCAAACACATCAAAGCTGCCAGAATATAATCTACTGATCCATGTTAGTGAATAAGGAATCTAACAACATACATGTGAAATCAAACAACAACAATAATGTGGGACGAAAATCAACTTGCATTAAGATAAAAATGGAGAAGTTTACAACTAATCAAGCCTTAGTGTTCACATGCATCTCCATGAAACCAAGCACTTTCATCCCCATAAGCTCTGACTTTATCTCTTTATGCTCTCCAATGGCTTGGGCCAAGTGGTCAATCCAACAGCATAACAATACCTTAAGATTTCTCCCCCTCAACCATGGATATGAGCTTTTATTTATAAGGCTTAATGGATAGGGATGGTTGAGATAATAGTGGATGAGGTGGCCTCTAAGATCCTAGTATGAGGGATCTCGAGCTCAACTGACCCACAATGATAGGGATAAGGGAGGACATGAGGCTCATCATCTAGAAGCCTTGAGAATCTTCTCTTTTTCCCTTTTTGCCTAGGGTACCACGTTTCTCCTTTAATGACAGAGTGGTTCTAGTAAGAAATGCTTATGGACTAAGGGCCATAAGCGGTGGCACCGCTTGTGGACAACAAGGGATAGGCGGTGCGAACAAGGTACTGCTCCTAGACAATAGGGAAAGCACGGTGCTAGGAATTTTCATGAAAGATTGACAATTAGCATGGGTTTCCACTCCAAGTGCTGGGATTAAGGGAAAATAGGTATGTCAAAGGTCTTATCACATGATGATGACAAGATTTTGGTATAATAGGATCTCCCCCAAAGCATGAGTCTTAGAGGGATATTATAAACGAGAGCTTTGAGAGAGAAATTCGTTGTTATGAGGTGAAAATTTAGGCTCGATCGAATCATGTTGTCAAGTAGGCATCTATTGTACATCAGTATGTTGACTCATAGACACAAGTAACCAACTCATGGCTGCAGACCAATACAAGATAGATCCATGAGAGGAATAAACAAGCATGGCTACTAGAATACAAAGTAGATCCATGTGATAGAGGACTCAAACTTGGACATAGCTACCATACATACAAATGTAGATCTATGTCATACAGACGCAAATTTGAGCATAGCCACGACCATACAAATTTGGATCCATGCTAGATATACAAAACTCCATTGCAACCTGGGGAAAAGCGATGAGCGCTTTAAACAAATTCCCAGGGTCTTCGTCTCATCTTCCACAAAGTACGATTTCATCCATGTGATTACAATGATCTGAATTCAAACATGGTAGAAACCACTTGATTACCGGCCAATGATGTGAACCATTAACAAGTGCAAGGGAGATCACCATTGCTGTAAATGATTCCCAAAGTACCCTAGTACAATCTACTAAGTGCGAATAGATGTCCTGATGTCGAACACCCAGTCGATTCTATCAATCAAAGGCCAATGATGTGAACCTGTGTCAATAGCTATAGAATATGTCATTAAGGCATATAGATCTCAAGGTACTAAATATTGTTTCTAAGACTATTTCCCGGATGATGAGTTGGTGTCGATGGGAATAGTCTCGTCAAAGGAGGGCCATGATGAGTCCCACATCGACGACATGAAACTCAGAACATAGTTCTAGAATGATGTGAATGTAGTAACCATAAGACTGACTCAAAGATACTGACACAAAGACTGTGTAGACTGCAGAGGTAAAACTTCTTCAAATCCCCTTTGAACATTGGGCGACACGACAAAAAGACTTGGCAGCATGACTGGCCGGGACAGACACACAATGCAACAATCGACAATGCATTCTTTTGAAAGACTCAAAGGAGTGACATGACTCATGAAAGTGGATCGTCATGGAGATCAGCCGAATACCCAATTGACTGACATGATGTGTAAGCAAGTGCCATGTTCAAAGGTAACGACAAACAACTGCCATTATTTACAAAATGATTCCCTTCCCATTTCCCCCATCATGATTGATGAGTGCCTCTTTTCGGTTTTATGAGTTCAAAGAGGAGAAAAAACACTCGATATAGCTTTTCAGAAGACAAGTCTAGACTCATATGTTTTACGAACCTGAGAGAGGAGGGGTTCATTCCCAAAACGGGTCTCTCAATGTTTGATTTAACGAGTCCACTGAAAGAAAACACAGTATTGTTCATGTTTAGAGAGTCTAAATGAATACAGAAGAAGACTCCAAAGGGGTCCTTTTTCGTATGATTTAGTCTCTAAGGCCCGAAAAAGTGTAAAATCATACCTTAAAGAACTCTTCCAATCATGATTGGTTGGAGTGTTCCTTTTTCGTAAATAGTCCTATCCGAACCAAAAAAGAGATAACCTACCATTGGATGGACGACTCTTCAAATAATTTAACGAGCATGAAGAAGACAAGATCGCTTGATGATCTTTTCGTATTTAGGGAGCCTGAAAAGAGTTTAAAGAGAACTACATGAGGTTTCTTTACACAATGTCATATTTTATGAGCCTAGAAAGAATTGATAACGGACTCAATGATCTTTTCATGTTTAAGGAGCCTGAAAAAGAGGTGAAAATAAGACTCTGTGACGATTCTTTACATAATGTCAATTTTTTATGAGCCTAGAAAGAAACCGAAATGGACTCTGACCTTTGATACTAGGTTTAAAGGGCATGACCAAAGTGTCGCAATGAACGCTCATCGACCTTTTCCGTTTTATGAAAGTGTGAAAAATCCATAAACAAACTTCCAAAGCTTCTTACTATGGTTCTCTTATCCTGCAATCAACTCAGAAACAAGTGTTAAATGCATTTAAAACTAGCATTAAGGGATTATGACAGATAAAATTTGACTAAAATATGATTTTATATCAAAACTATAGTATGTGAGACCCAAAAATGCCTATATAAGTCATGTAAATAGTAAAAAATCAAATCATTTCACTATTTACCCATAGTGGAGAGCATTTGGAGCACTTTCTTAGCCATATCTTCAGCAGCTGATACCGGGAGTCTCCACTATCCGTTTTTAGCACCATCAGTTGCAGGTAACAACTAGCACCCTATTCTTTCATTTCATAGTGTTTATTTTGAGTTTTGGTGGGGTTTTGGGCTCATATGGCAAGCCCTAAAACTTTAAAAGCAGGCACTGCTCCTACCCCTTGCAGGATACGCGGTACCACCCGAGAATTGCGCCTATAACATGGTTGACAGGAGGTGCCATCGCCTGTCTCCAACGGTGCACAGACGGTGCCGGTCGTGGAGACTTTAAACTAATAGCATGAGAAATAATAAGTCATTCTTTTGATTTTTAATGATTAGGAATTATTATAATGCATGCTATGATTGTTTTTGGCAGGTCTTGGTTGCTCAAAACATGGTGATATGGAAAGAAAGAACACATGACAATGATGATGCCTTTGCTGAGATAAATGCAGGTTGTATTGCCGCATTACGGGACTGTGGGCTCCTGAAGTTTTCCCAGACCCCAAGCATGGTGTCACATGAGTGGTTACTGGAACACATACTACGAATGTGGAATCTAGAGCAGCAGTATTTCGAGCTGGGGGCCCATATTCTTACAGTGGAAGTAGAGGACATCTACTTCTTGACTGGTCTCTCGAGACGGGGTGCCCCCATCTCACTGAGAGGTTCTTGTGGAGGAGATATCACCACTCGAGAGCTTATAGATCGTCACTCTGCTCCAGGGGCAAGGACCTTGGGGAAGAATATCCCCATCAGAGTGGTGACAGATGGGCCCCTACAGACCGTCCTATTTACTATGCAGAGGGTGGCCGAGAGTCAGGGCATGCATCAGGCTTCTAGGGCACACATGCTGTATGACATAGAAGCCATGGCACCCACGGTATTCAAATGGGCGGAAGCCATGCTTCCAATCTTCAAAGATCAGCTGAATAAGTGTCGGTAGGGAGAGCTAAAGCAGTTTGGATTTGGCTCCATTTTAGCTTGCTACTTCTTCGAGCGGGTTTCACAGATGAGACCTCAGGTGGTCTTCCGAAGTTTGAGAGCACGAGACCCCCGTATGCTGAGGTGGGTCTAGGTCATGGCTCGTACAGGAGCAAGTAGGGTGTTAGGTCATGATTTTGTCTTCCTTAGTTTCATGCTTTTATTTATCTTTTTGAACCTTGCTATTATTTTTTGTTTCTAGCAAGTTTTGTTTATAAAGATAATTTTGATTTCAAACTTTTAATTTTCATAATTTTTTTTATTTTTAAGCTTGTTTTTATAAATTTTGCTTTGATTTCATTGTTGAGGGGTTTTATAAGGCATATATGGATTAAATAGTTTTATAAATAACACTAAGGTCAAGATTAAACCCATAAACCAATTGTTAATCCTTATTATTGGCCTAATAATATGAAATTATTTGATTGAACTTTCTTGTAGCGCAAGAGCAAAATAGATACACTAGAGCGCTACAAGAAAATCACGAATACTAAAATCATCATTTTTTCAGTCCGATTTTTCGGGTGTCTTATCTCTGAGGTGTCAATTATATCATTTGATGCATTTGATACGTGTCCTGCATAGTTTTATCATTGAAACAGGTGGATGATCATCATAAGATGTAGATCGTGGCAATTGCATGCAAACCAGGTTAAATGATGACAGTGAGTAGAATGAGACAAAGTTTTTCGGGAGTATGTTCCTTATCTGAAGGACACGAAGGATATTGAAGGTCATGGTGAGAAGACACTGCTAAGAAATCAGGATTTTTCAACTGAATGAGGAATTAGGGCTTTTCAGCAACGATTGTTTGAAGTGGTCTGGATGGTTAGAGACAAGTGGAACATGAAATTTGACACTTAACCATTGAAATAACTGCATTCCAGTGCTCGTATTGGTCTTCTAAATAGGTATCCCGCGGGTCATTGCTAGGGTTTTCTTAATTTGGGGATTTTCTGATGAAAAGCTTAATGATAAAATTTGAAGGAAGAATATGAGTTTTTTCACCTAATACAATGTAAATGATGAATTATTAACAAGTAGATTCAAAGTATTCATCATTTAAAACAGTAAAATTCAGAGCAGAACTTGTTGGAATTCCCTGAATTGTGTGATTAGGTCAGACTGTTGTGATTTCACACAAAGTATTTATGAACTGTGTGTTAGGTCATACTGTTGTGATTTGAAGATAGTTAGATTGTGGGATATTGACATGTGCTGTTAAACCATAGTAAATATGAAGAAAAGTGGAAAAACAAATAGAGCAGAGCCCACTGACCTAAGCTGGGTAAACAATTTTCCAGAATGTGTAGAGTTATTTTCAAATGTAGGATGGTTAACATTTTTCAAAAAGATTGATGGATATCATGCAGAGGTATCTCATAAATTTGCTCAATGCTTAGATAAAGAAATTGTGTCTTTTGATACTTTACAGTTCAAAATAACTAAGGAGTTGATAGCTAAGGCAACAGGAATCTTGAACGAAGGAGAATTATGGTTTAAGAAGGTTTCATTCACCTTCAATGCACAAAAGTACTTGATTCCTGGTGTGATTGCAGATTGGGGTAAACGTGTACCAATTCATAACTTCAAACCTGAATGGATTGAGCCCATTAAAGTCTTATAGATTTATATTACCTGTAAGGGTAGATATGCTTTTTTTTTCAAATACCACTTTAGATTTCTTCAGCATCTTAGTGATGAGTCCAAGATGAACTTACCCTTCTTCTTTCTGAAAAGTCTGCAAAAGATGTCATGCAGAGTTAAGGAGCACCAAAATCATACAAAGCGGTATATTTTCCATCATGGACTCATCAAGCTTATCATAAACACTATTTTGCAGAGTAGGGGAAAGACTTGGGAGTATTTCATTTTCTGGTCAGGTTTTCAAAATGATCAAGAGGGATAGTGTCACAGAAGACAAGCTGATAAAGGGAAGACTTTGATTAGAAAGCTCATGAAAAAGGTAAAGCTCAAGGATGAAGACAGGGTTAAATTAGAGGAAGTTTCAGATCATACAAAGGTGATGGTTGAAGAAAAAATTCCATGTAAAGCTGAGAGTGAAGAACAACGAGGGCTTCTTGGAACACCTATAGAATTATTGCAAGAAGATGAGGAAATTTATAGGAGATTGAATATTCCATGGCTTCCAAATGAGATGCAAACCACAGCAGGAAATAAAACCTTTGATTCAGAAAAAGAGAATTTACAAAGAAGTATAAAAAAATATAAGTATCAGGTTGAGTACATGCAGGAGAATAATGATGGCTTAGTCATTGCAAACAGAAAGCTCAGAGAGGATTTGGAGGAAGTAAACAGCCATTATCAGGAGATGATCATAGTTTCAAGAGAAGCATTGAAAAGGAAAAGGAAAACAGAAAGTCAATTCACAATGTTGAAGCAAACCATCTAGGACCTGCAGCAGCATAACGAAGAGCTAACGAGGAAGATTGTAGATATGGAGATAGATCAATTGAAGGCAAGAAGAAAAGCTCAAGCCTTGGAAGGGATTGCCTTACTAGCTGAAGCAGCTAAGGATCTGTATAGTTTGTTAAGATAATCAGTTATTAGTTAGGTTTAAAAGCTACTTTATTTTTGTAAGTATTATTTAGATGAAACTATTCAATGGGTAGACTAAAAAACAGTTAGGGTTCAGTTACTTAACCAATTTTGGAGAATAGTAGAAATGTAAGTCTGAAAGTAGAAAAATGGTTCGATTTTTTGCTTGCAAGAGGAGGTCATCAGACTTGTTTATGAGCTAAGTAAAGAATCTTATGTGTATTTGAAAGACTAAATTATGAAATATATGCACTATATGCCCTTCAGTTTATTCTCTGGCTTCATTTATAACTTGTTTTAGTTACTCAGCTGGTAATTTCATTGCTTGTTTAAAGTTTTTATACTTGGAATGCTTGCCATTTGTGGGTGAATCTCAGTATTGTTTTCTGTTGGATTGTGGTTATTATGTTATGCATCTCAGCCTTTCTATGCTCGTGATTTAGTGTTTATTTGGATTTATGAATGTATTCCCTCTTGTCTTCAAACTACTCAACCAAAAAACCTTAAAAACCCTAAAAACCCTATGTTGCTTTATTGAGATTATTGAGATTGTGTTGGCTTGTTCTCTTGTAGTCTAGGAACAATTTCTGGCATGAACAGCTTTGGCACCGTTGCTGAGGAACGAAGTTGAAAACCTATTTTCCCTAGGATACTTATCATTTCACTGGTTTTGAGAGGTGAACTTAAACCAGCAAATCTTAAAGACTACTTTTCACCAGTTTTTCATAGTGGCTACTAAGGGAGTTGGAACAACAAACAGACCTAGTTCACCTTTATAGCTGGGTGTTTCAGACCCAGAACAGATTTTGAAAATAGCTAGGAAAATTAAAAGGTCTCAGTCATCCCCAGCTTAATGCAGCCCTAATTAATTTGAACTACTGTCACCCCTTCCTCTTTCTGAGGAGGAAAAACAAAATCTATCTTGACAAATCGATTGGCGACCCCACTATTTCAAGATGCAGAGGCCGAAGTCCATGGAAGCCATTCTGGCTCGAAGGTTTGCACCTTTCAATTTTTGTGATGTTTCAGGTTTTCCAAATCCAGTACCTACTATGGATGTTTGGGGAGATTGTCTTCCACTGTTTGGAGAAAGCAAAGAGGATAATCCTTCAGATCACCTCATCAAATTTCATCAATATATGGTTCAGTTAAATATACAACATGAAGATGTGCTCATGAAGATGTTCATGTATTCACTCGAGCAAGATGCATGAGAATGGTATTTTTCTCTTCCCGCTGCTAGCATTTCCTCACTGAAAGAATTCCACACATGTTTTCGGAAACATGGTCAGTATGTGTTCTCAGCTGAATTCTTTTTTAAAGATTGTTGTGAGCAGGTTGATTTTTATAATACAATTTCTGGTTCAAAAAATCGTGATGATAAATATAATCAAGGATTCAAAACATATCATGAAGAAGTTGTAGTTTCAAAACTTGTTGAAGATGAAGAGGTAACAATTTCAGATACTGTTGTCAATGAAGAATTCCATGATCATTACAATAATCAAGTTGTTGTTTTAGGTCAAGTTGAAGATTATTCAAGTGATGAGATCAGCAGAGATAGTTTGGAATATTCTCATAATGATTTCAACAGTATTAATAATCATTTGAGTGCTAATCCTGTTGAAGATCAATCTCTTCTTCAACAAACTGCTGGAAATCATTGTTGTGTTAAAGATCGGCTTTGTATTGAAGAAAAATATGAACCTTCAGCATAATCACTCGAAATTTCCCAGAATGCTCCTCGTTATGAGGAAGAGATTAGGGTTCCAAGACAAGAATTATGTGATGAATTATATCATGTTCCTTTTTTTTTAATACTAAAACCGATGAAATCCAGGCTGTTCACATTTTTAACATTATATGAAAAGTTTCTTATATTCATGGTTATGATAAATCTGTTGTTCAAAACCATTATGAAGATGCTCTAATTTTTAATAAATATGATGATGAAATTGAAAAGAAAGACCCAAAAATGTGTGAGGTGTGTGATATGGCACAATCTGATCAGCAGATTCAGGAATGCATTCAGTCTATTATCCTTGAACAGCCAAAGCCAATGCATGATAGTTATCCATTTGAAGATAGTGTGGAAAAGGAGGTTCAGCTTGTTGACATTATTGATGATACTATCCAAAAAATTCTGGAGCAAATTCAGGCTGATCCTGATGTCTTTTATCACCAATGTCTGCTTGATATTCATGGAACAAAATATTCTTATGGACAGCCTATCTTTTTCATATAACAGGAAGAGGTAACTTTTGGAAATTTTTATGATCCAGTGGCAGATTGTTTAGAGTCAATACTAAGTTATAAATCTGTTATTTTAGAGACACCATTTGATGAAAGCGAGTATAAGTTGTTAGATCTTTACTCTTCATGTTTTCCAATATTTCTGATTATATATATATTCGGAGTTGGAAACAAGTTTTGGTGGGTTGATGAATTTTTTTCCTCGTTACATTGGAAATGGGATTACAATTTGATTCAGTAAATGGAAGGTTCCTCAAAGAAAGAGATTTGATTTTAATTGTATGTATCAGTGTGTGAAGGATTGAATAAAGACTCCATAGCCCAATGGATGTTTTGCAGAAAAGCAGGAAGTTTTAGTTACAGAAGGCACTAGTCTACAGGTTCTTAAAGCCTCACAAGGAGGACTTCATCCCGCAGCAGGAGCCAGATGTTAGGTCATGATTTTGTCTTCCTTAGTTTCATGGTTTTATTTATGTTTTTGAACCTTGCTATTATTTTTTGTTTCTAGAAAGTTTTGTTTATAAAGATAATTTTGATTTCAAACTTTCAATTTTCATGATTTTTTTATTTTTAAGCTTGTTTTTATAAATTTTGCTTTGATTTCATTATTGAGGGGTTTTATAAGGCATATATGGATTAAATAGCTTCATAAATAACACTAAGGTCAAGATTAAACCCATAAACCAAGTTCTAATCCTTATTATTGGCCTAATAATGTGAAATTATTTGATTGGACTTTCTTGTAGCGCAAGAGCAAAATAGATACACTAGAGCGCTACAAGAAAACCGTGAATGCTAAAATCATCATTTTTTCAGTCCGATTTTTCGGGTGTCTTATATCTGAGGTGTCAATCATATCATTTGATGCATTTGATACATGTCCTGCATAGTTTTATCATTGAAACAGGTGGATGATCATCATAAGAGGTAGATCGTGGCGATTGCATGCATAGCAGGTTAAATGATGACAGTGAGTAGAATGAGACAAAATTTTTCAGGAGTATGTTCCTTATCTGAAGGACACGAAGGATATTGAAGGTCGTGGTGAGAAGACACTGCTAAGAAATCAGGATTTTTCAACTGAATGAGGAATTAGGGCTTTTCAGCAACGATTGTTTAAAGTGGTCTGGACGGTTAGAGACAAGTGGAACATGAAATTCGACACTTAACCATTGAAATAACTGCATTCCAGCGCTCGTATTGGTCTTCTAAATAGGTAGCCTGTTTGTCATTGCTAGGGTTTTCTTAATTTGGGGATTTTCTGATGAAAAGCTTAATGATAAAATTGAAGGAAGAATATGAGTTTTTTCACCTAATACAATGTAAATGATGAATTATTAACAAATAGATTCAAAGTATTCATCATTTAAAACAGTAAAATTCAAAGCAGAACTTGTTGGAGTTCCCTGACCTGTGTGATTAGTTCAGACTGTTGTGATTTCACACAAAGGATTTATGAACTGTGTGTTAGGTCAGACTGTTGTGATTTGAAGATAGTTAGACTGTGGGATATCGACAGGTGCTGTTAAACCATAGTAAATATGAAGAAAAGGGGAAAAACAAATAGAGCAGAGCCCACTGACCTAAGTTGGGTAGACAATTTTCCAGAATGTGCAGAGTTATTTTCAAATGCAGGATGGTTAAATGTTTTCAAAAAGATTGATGGATATCATGTAGAGGTATCTCATAAATTTGCTCAGTGCTTAGATAAAGATATTGTGTCTTTTGATACTTTACAGTTCAAAATAACTAAGCAGTTGATAGCTGAGGCAACAGGCATCTTGAACGAGGGAGAATTATGGTTTAAGAAGGTTGCATTCACTTTCAATGCTCAAAAGTACTTGCTTCCTGGTGTGATTGCAGATTGGGGTAAAGGTGTACCAATTCATAACTTCAAACGTGAATGGATTGAGCCCATTAAAGTCTTACAGAGTTATATTACCTATGAGGGTAGATATGCTTTTGTTTTCAAATACCACTTTAGATTTCTTCAGCATCTTAGTGATGAGTCCAAGATGAACTTACCCTTCTTCCTTCTGAAAAGTCTACAAAAGATGTCATGCAGAGTTAAGGAGCACCAAAATCATACAAAGCGGTCTATTTTCCATCATGGACTCATCAAGCTTATCATAAACACTATTTTGCAGAGTAGGGGAAAGACTTGGGAGTATTTCATTTTCTGGTCAGGTTTTCAAAATGATCAAGAGGGTCAGTCTCATAGAAGACAAGCTGATAAAGGGCAGACTTTGATTAGAAAGCTCATGCAAAAGGTAAAGGTCAAGGATGAACACGGGGTTAAATTAGAGGAAGTTTCAGATCATACAAATGAAAAATTTGAATTTAAACAACAACTTAATAAAAATGAGAGCAAGAATTTACAGTCACATATTAAGGAAGTCGAGCCTGTTGAAAATGTTGTACCTGCAGAGACATTTTCAGATGAAAAAGAGGATATTGAAGTGCAAAGACAAAGTCCTATCACATTTCTATCAGAAGATGAGAAATCCCTATTTGATGATGATAAAGTTCCTGTCACTGATGCAACTAGGGTTTGTACTGAGCAGAAATTTCACAGCCATGGTGATGAGGTAGCACTGTCAAAAAGAAAGAAAATAAAAGTTGTTGAGTTTGCCTTAGTTATTCATCAGGGTAAGACTATCCAAATGTTGGGGGAGATTGCTACTGTTTGGAGACCTAAAACCAGACTTAGAAATAAACTCAGACTGAACATGGAAAAGTTGTTGAATCCTAAATTGAATAAAGAAAGAGTGACAGTGATAGATGATTCATCATCTGAGGAAAAGGCCAATTGAATCAAAAAGAGAGTTTGTCCTGACTGATACCAAGATATCTGATATATTTCTGGAGGTACGAAGTCAGATGTTGCAGGAAAAGCAAGAAGGTGAAATAAAGAGTTCTTACTCAGAGAAGAAGATGATGGTTGAAGAAAAAGTTCCATGTAAAGCTGAGAGTGAAGAACACCTAGGGTTTCCTGTAACATGTACAGAATTATTGCAAGAAGATGAGGAAATTCATAGGAGATTGAATATTCCATGGCTTCCAAATGAGATGCAAAACACGGCAGAAAATAAAAGCTTTGATTAAGAAAAAGAGAATTTATAAAGAATTATAAAACAATATAAGTATCAGGTTGAGTACACGCAGGAGACTAATGATGGCTTAGTCATTGCAAACAGAAATCTCAGAGAGGATTTGGAGGAAGTAAACAGCCATTATCAGGATCTGATCACAGTTTCAAGGGAAGCATTGAAAAGGAAAAGGAAAACAGAAAGTCAATTCACAATGCTGAAGCAAACCATCCAAGACCTACAGTAGCATAAGGAAGAGCTAACGAGGAACATTGCAGATATGGAGACATATTAATTGAAAGCAAGAAGAAAAGCTCAAGACTTGGAAGGGATTGTCTTACTAGCTGAAGCAGCTAAGGATCTGTAAAGTTTGTTAAGATAATCAGTTATTAGTTAGGTTTGAAAGCTACTTTATTTTTGTAAGTATTCTTTAGATGAAACTATTCGATGGGTATACTAAAAAACAGTTAGGGTTCAGTTACTTAACCAATTTTGGAGAATAGTATAAATGTAAGTCTCAAAGAAGACAAATGGTTCGATTTTTTGGTGGAAAGAGGAGATCATCAGACTTGTTTATGAGCTAAGTAAAGACTCTTATGTGTATTTGAAAGACTGGATTATGAAATATATGCTCTATATGTCCTTCAATTTATTCTTTGGCTTCATTTATAACTTGTTTTAGTTACTCAGCTGGTAATTTCATTGCTTGTTTAAAGTTTTTATATTTGGAATGCTTGCCATCTATGGGTGAATCTCAGTATTGTTTTCTGTTGGATTATGGCTATTATGTTATGCATCTCAGCCTTTCTATGCTCATGATTTAGTGTTTATTTGGATTTATGAATGTATTCCCTCTTGTCTTCAAACTGCTCAACCAAAAAACCTTAAAAAACCCTAAAAACCCTATTTTGCTTTATCGAGATTATTGAGATTGTGTTGGCTTGTTCTCTTGTAGTCTGGGAACAATTTCTGGCACTAACATCTTTGGTGCTGTTGTCGAGGAACAAAGTTCAAAACCTATTTTCCCTGGGAAACTTATCATTTCACTGGTTTTGAGAGGTGAACTTAAACCAGCAAATCTTAAAGACTACTTTTCACCAGTTTTTCATAGTGGCTACTAAGGTAGTTGGAACAAGAAACAGACCTAGTTCACCTTTACAGCTGGGTGTTTTAGACCCAGAACAGATTTTGAAAATAGCTAGGAAAATTAAAAGGTCTCAATCATCCCCATCTTTATGCATCCCTAATTAATTTGAACTACTGTCACCCCTTCCTCTTTCTGAGGAGGAAAAAACAAAATCTATCTTGACAAATCGATTGCCGACTCCACTATTTCAAGATGTAGAGGCCGAAGTCCATGGAAGCCATTCTGGCTTGAAGGTTTGCACCTTTCAATTTTTCTAATGTTCCGGGTTTTCCAAATCCAGTACCTACTATGGATGTTTGGGGAGATTGTCTTCCACGGTTTAGAGAAAGCAAAGAGGATAATCCTTCAGATCACCTCATCAGATTTCATCAATATATGGTTCAGTTAAATATACAGCATGAAAATGTGCTCATGAAGATGTTAATGTATTCACTCGAGCAAGATGCACAAGAATGGTATTTTTCTCTTCCCGCTACTAGCATTTCCTCACTGAAAGAATTCCACACATGTTTTCGGAAACATTGTAAGTATGTGTTCTAAGCTGAATTCTTTTTTAAAGATTGTTGTGAACAGGCTGATTTTTATAATACAATTTCTAATTCAAAAAATCATGATGATAAATATAATCAAGGATTCAAAACATATCATGAAGAAGTTGTAGTTTCAGAATTTGTTGAAGATGAAGAGGTAACATTTTCATATACTATTTTCAAGGAAGATTCCATGATCATTACGATAATCAAGTTGTTGTTTTAGGTTAGGTTGAAGATTATTCAAGTGATGAGATCAGCAGAGATAGTTTGGAATATTCTCATAATGATTTCAACAGTCTTAATAATCATTTGAATGTTAATCCTGTTGAAGATCAATCTCTTGTTCAGCAGACTATTGGAAATCATTGTTGTGTTAAAGATCGGCTTTGTATTGAAGAAAAATATGAACCTTCAGCAGCATCACTCGAAATTTCCCAGAATGCTCCTCGTCATGAGGAAGAGATTAGGGTTCCAAGACAATAATTATGTGATGAATTATATTCTGTTCCTTTTATTTTTGATACTAAAATCGATGAAAGTCAGGTTGTTCACATTTTTAACGTTATATCAGAAGTTTCTCATATTCATGGTTATGATAAATCTATTGTTCAAAACCATTATGAAGATGCTCTAATTTTTAATAAATATGATGATGAAATTGAAAAGAAAGACCCACAAATGTGTGAGGTGTGTGATATGGCACAATCTGATCAGCAGATTCAGGAATGCATTCAGTCCATTATCCTTGAACAGCCAAAGCCAATGCATGATAGTTATCCATTTGAAGATAGTGTGGAAAAGGAGGTTCAGCTTGTTGCCATTATTGATGATACTATCCAAATAATTCTGGAGCAAATTCAGGCTGATCCTGATGTCTTTTATCGCCAATGCTTTCTTGATATTCATGGAACAAAATATTCTTATGGACAACCTATCTTTTTCATATAACAGGAAGAGGTAACTTTTCGAAATTTTTATGATCCAGTGGCAGATTATTTAGAGTCAATACTAAGTTATAAATCTGTTATTTTAGAGACACCATTTGATGAAAGAGAGTATAAGTTGTTAGATCTTTACTCTTCATGTTTTCCAATATTTCTGATTATATATATATATTCGGAGTTGGAAACAAGTTTTGGTGGGTTGATGAAATTTTTTCCTGATTACATTGGAAATGGGATTACAATTTGATTCAGTAAATGGAAGGTTCCTCAAAGAAAGAGATTCGATTTTCATTGTATATATCAGTGTGTGAAGGATTGAATAAAGACTCCATACCCCAATGGATGTTTTACAGAAAAGCAGGCAGTTTTGGTTACAGAAGGCACTAGTCTACAGGTTCTTGAAGCCTCACAAGGAGGACTTCATCCCGCAACAGGAGCCAGATGTTAGGTCATGATTTTGTCTTCCTTAGTTTCATGCTTTTATTTATGTTTTTGAACCTTGCTATTATTTTTTTTTCTAGAAAGTTTTGTTTATAAAGATAATTTTGATTTCAAACTTTCAATTTTCATGATTTTTTTTATTTTTAAGCTTGTTTTTATAAAATTTGCTTTGATTTCATTATTGAGGGGTTTTATAAGGCATATATGGATTAAATAGTTTTATAAATAACACTAAGGTCAAGATTAAACCCACAAACCAAGTTTTAATCCTTATTATTGGCCTAATAATATGAAATTATTTGATTGGACTTTCTTGTAGCTCAAGAGCAAAATAGATACACTAGAGCACTACAAGAAAACCGTGAATGCTAAAATCATCATTTTTTCAGTCCGATTTTTTGGGTGTCTTATCTCTGAGGTGTTAATCATATCATTTGATGCATTTGATACGTGTCCTGCATAGTTTTATCATTGAAACAGATGGATGATCATCATAAGAGGTAGATCATGGTGATTGCATGCAGAGTGGGTTAAATGATAACAGTGAGTAGAATGAGACAAAGTTTTTTGGGAGTATGTTCCTTATCTGAAGGACACGAAGGATATTGAAGGTTGTGGTGAGAAGACACTGCTGAGAAATCGGGATTTTTCAACTGAATGAGGAATTAGGGCTATTCAGCAGTGACTGTTTGAAGTGGTCTGGACGGTTAAAGACAGGTAAAACATGAAATTCGACACTTAACCATTGAAATAACTGCATTGCAATGCTCGTATTGGTCTTCTAAACAGGTAGCCTGCGTGTCATTGCAAGGGTTTTCTTAATTTTGGGATTTTCTGATGAAATCCTTAATGATAAAATTTGAAGGAAGAATATGAGTTTTTCACCTAATACACTGTAAATGATGAATTATTAACAAATAGATTCAAAGTATTCATCATTTAAAACAGTAAGATTCAAAGCAGAACTTGTTGGAGTTCCCTGAACTGTGTGATTAGGTTAGACTGTTGTGATTTGAAGATAGTTAGACTGTGGGATATCGACAGGTGTTGTTAAACCATAGTAAATATGAAGAAAAGTAGAAAAACAAATAGAGCAAAGCCCACTAACCTAAGCTGGGTAGATAATTTTCCAGAATGTGCAGAGTTATTTTCAAATGCAGGATGGTTAACATTTTTCAAAAAGATCGATGGATATCATGTAGAGTTATCTCATAAATTTGCTCAGTGCTTAGATAAAGACATTGTGTCTTTTGATACTTTACAGTTCAAAATAACTAAGGAGTTGATAGCTGAGGCAACAAGCATCTTGAACAAGGGAGAATTATGGTTTAAGAAGGTTCCATTCACCTTCAATGCACAAAAGTACTTGCTTCCTGGTGTGACTTGCTTCCTGGTGTGATTGCAGATTGGGGTAAAGGTGTACCAATTCATAACTTCAAACCTGAATGGATTGAGCCCATTAAAGTCTTACAGAGTTATATTACCTGTGAGGGTAGATATGATTTTGTTTTCAAATAGCACTTTAGATTTCTTTAGCATCTTAGTGATGAGTCCAAGATGAACTTACCCTTCTTCTTTCTAAGAAGTCTACAAAAGATGTCATGCAGAGTTAAGGAGCACCAAAATCATACAAAGCAGTCTATTTTCCATCATGGACTCATCAAGCTTATCATAAACACTGTTTTGCAGAGTAGGGGAAAGACTTGGGAGTATTTCATTTTCTGGTTAGATTTTCAAAATAATCAAGAGGGACAGTCTCACAGAAGACAAGCTGATAAAGGGAAAACTTTGATTAGAAAGCTCGGGAAAAAGGTAAAGGTCAAGGATGAAGATAGGGTTAAATTAGAGGAAGTTTCAGATCATACAAATGAAAACTTTGAATTTAAACTGTTAGAATAATCAACCCATAGTATTTACCCACTTAGACATTATTTCATTTGTTTTGTCTTATTTGCCTAGTCCATGAGTCCCACCATGTGCAAG
>LPNX011165201.1:0-56669 GCA_001517045.1 Pseudotsuga menziesii | reverse complement strand
CTTAAGGGCAGCCTTTCCTATGTTTTGTAGCGTCTTCTTGCTTCTTTTGTTATGCTAACTATTCTTCTCTCCTCTTATTCCAATATTGTTGTATTTGTCTTTGTGGAGTGTATCAGTTGACTGATTAGCCATCTAGCCTATAAAAAATGAAGCTCGACAAAACACTCAATTCCTCAGGTATGCTTATGGGAAGACTATAAATTGACACAAACACCTTTAGCCTGCATAGCACTATTTTTTTCTGCCTCATAGAACAGTGAGAATAAAGCCTCCCAATATCTGGAAAGGGGGTTAAAAATAACCGATAAATACATTGTGCATCACAATATTATAATGGATAATCAAGAGAGATTTTACACCTAATTCTAGCAGATCAAAAATTCATCAAGAATACCTAGCCTTCTACATTATAAACACAGTCAATACATTCATTTGCTCATCAATATACTCATAGGAAAAACAACATAGACAGTTTCCAAACCGGAAATAAATTAGCAGTTATCTATCTTGCCCCTAATCTCTATAGGAAAATCATGAAAACCCATCATTCTTAATTGGTACACAGGCCCAAACTATGGTGTTCTTCCAAGTTACAATGATCTTTGGCTTGCTTGCATAGCTTCTCTAGATGTATGGCTACTCTGATTGTACCCAATCCCTTTATTCCCCCCATTACACAGAGAGAGGATGGTATCTTTTTACATAGAGAAGACCATGAGTTACCATCCTAAATTCCTTAACAAAAATGTATTAAACCCCTAAATTTGTTGTTAGTTGGAATTACAACATGAGCATTGAATCTGCCTCATTTGTGGCTATTGGAGACCTACTACATGTGCATCATATTCCTTCTTCATGTTCTTGCTCTTATTTGTCTTCATGTTTGCTCGGCATCAAAACCCAAGTGCATGAGCTTATACTTGAAAGATATTTTTTTGTACTTGGCTGGATCACTCTATCAGATATTGATGTTAAGGAAGCTGGTGCTTTGCCATGGAGTCCTGAATTGGGCAGAGACAAGTTGCTTGAAATTGAATACTTCATAAGTTTTAGCAGAATTCTGCGCCATAATGTTCATTTTGGCCATACAGGGGAGCTATCATAGCTGGAAAATATCATTCTATAGTTTTCAACCTTCAGATTAGGGCTGGATTCAAGCTTTGGATTAGGCTTCACAAAGATACTAAGCATATTTGATCAATGTCTTCATAGGTATGCTGGCATAGTCGAGTCTAGATGGACATTCCACAAGCTTACACTGTCCTTTAAGCCCTTAAACGGTCAATCCTGGCACTAGGACATTTTATCTTTTCCGTCGAAGGTATCAGAGCTGCTAAACTGACTGATACCTCTATCTCCGCTAGAGCGACCATGTCTACATAAATATTAATGAGGCTTGCTTCTGTAAGTCTTCAAGTCACCTGCTATATATCATCTTTAGCTGCCACCTCTGATGCATCTCCTGTAGGTGAAGTACCTTTACCAAATACCTTTACCTTGATGAGCTTGGCTGGTCTGTTAATGACTTCATATATACTTCTTCAAACTGGCAGCTATATCATCACTCTTGCTGATCTTACTTCTGCCCTCATCCTGACCTTTGTTATTAATGGTTCCTTTGGCATCAATGACAACTGTGCATCAACAAGTACCATTGACCAGCTATGAAATTCTTTCCTATTTTGTATCTAATCTGTGACTCCCTCATTCACATTTATAACACTTTGTACCACATGATATACCCATGATTCTAAATAGCTTGTTCCTGTGGGAAGCTGAAAATTTCCTCCTTGTGTAATCTGTATTAACTTATTTCTTATATTCAACATCAACCAGGATGGGAATGTTGTAGAGTGGATAATTATGTGCTGAAGAATCAACATCAGTCTTGAAATTAGGAAAGACCAGCAAACCAATTGTGTGCTGTTAAGTTCCACTGGAGGACAACTTACATTGCTGAGGGTAGAAAAAATATTCTCTGCCATTTTGATTTTTTCAAATGCATTTGAAGAATGAAAATCCATGAGAAGAACTTCCAAATGAAATAGGGATGGAAGACTTGCACAAAATTCTTGGATATTTAAGCACCTTGAATATGCAGCTTTCACTTTCTCAACAATAAAACCAGTGTAGCCTTTGCAGATTTTGAGTCTTAAGGAGTCATCTCCCAAACTGGACCCTATGGATGTCCTTATAATAAGAATGCGAGCTACAAGAATAAGAGAATCATCAGTATAAGCAAACCTCCCATCCTCTACCTTCAGAACTTGATTTACTAGGTGTTCTTCAAGTTCGATGGATAAGGCTGAGGACTACATTGATTTAATTCCTTTTTTAGCAAGAGAGGTTTTCACATTTGGGCAGACTTGTGGGTTAAAGCTTTAAGTGGATGGTTGGGTTGGAGAGTTTTCAATTGTGCATAAATATACTTTGTCACTGACAAAAAGGCTTTTGCACCGCTTTACAATGTTATTCCATAATCTAGTTTATTCAAGATGAACTTGGATGCCTGGTGATTAATGATGATGGCAGATATCTCCACTGTGATGAATAACACCTATGCTTCAGTTTCACCTTTGAAATCTATTGTATTTTTATTTTTTTCCTGCATATATTTCACAGTACACGATGAGTGAAACATGTGCAACTATGAATTGGATTTTGATCTACCTGTTGAGGCCTGGAAATTCGCAGGCGGCAACAGTAAGGGATTCTCCCCAATCAACGTTCCCAACTAGCCCATTGACTGTTTGGAATAGGGAATCCGTCCGGTTTGCGGTCCGGCTACCGTAGGTCAAGAAACAAACAAAGGCTTTACCGGTTGCGACCCAGCCCACCGATTTTTTGTATTTTGACTTAAAAGAATGATATGCACGTGCCTAACTAAATGCAGGCTGGTCAAAAATAGGGAGCGGTCACAAAGTGATGCGCAGGTTCTTACCTTTCGTCTTGCTCACAAGCATTCAACCGGATACAAAAGAAATAAGGTAACTATCTACACTATCCCTAGGGAGCATGGTTATCATTTTGGCTGAGCAATACATTATCATATACAGTAAGAAAAATCACAGATAGCTGATACTTCTCCTAAAGTACACGAACGCTTACAAATATTCAAATAACCAGATAGCCTATCATTCTATAACAACATTTATTGCTCTTAGTGAAAATATATCCCAGAAAAACTACCGAAGAACATTTAACAAGAACGTAGGTTCAAAACATCAAATATTCTTACAGCAAATGAAATACAACTGAAAACGAAATAGTTCCTCTTCAACATTATTCATCGAATTGCATTGATACATTCCACTTCTTTACTCTTTCCAGTAGACAAAATTGCAGTTCACTTAGCAAAACGAAGTAGTTCCTCTTACAAGCCAACAATTACAAAATTTTCTAAGGGAAAAAGCCCCCTTTTAGTCTTCATTCCCCCTATTTAAATTATAGCTGCTGCCCCTTGGGTTGCCCTCAGCATGTGACCTTTCAGCGCCCTTGACGATTCCTTTTCTTCTCTGGTCATTGCGTTTTCCTTAATCATTTCCATAGGCGTTTTATCTCCTGACAGTAACTGCTGAAAACGCCGCGTCGATGCCTCTATCATCTGCTTGGGTTGTCCTTTTCCTCGCCGTAGGCCACTCTAGCGATCTATGGGATTCTCCCTGCATATAACTTTAGTGCATTATCCACTAACATGAGACATTAAGCATCGAAAACTTTTAACTATGATGAAAAATCCATAAAAAGCTGGCCTGGTTCATCCGGGCGAGAACTCACAGTAAAATGAATCGGTGGTCGGGCGATACTTGGATCAGACGGGCTGAGAATACTGCATCGGATGGGCAAGGATTCAGGAGCTGCAATGGCGGAGGAGCATAAGAAGCGGGTGAGTGACAACGCAGGAGACCAAGGAAATCGGATGCCGAGAAGGAACGTATCGGAAGCTAGATTTCTCTGCCACCCGCAACGGCGGAGGGGACAAATGCTGAAGATAGGCGACGGAGGCTGAAAACGACAAAGATCGGGCATCGGATGAAACTCGCGTCGGTAGCTGACTTCATCCCCCCGGCCGCAACGGCGGGTAAGTAGAAACTCAGGAGCAAGCGGTTTGAACCAATGAATCGGGCGTCAGATGAAACTTCAATCGGGAGGGCAGTTTGATCTGGGAGCCGCAACAGCGGGTGAGTGAGGACTCAACATCTTCCGAAAGAGACCCGATCCAAAGAGAAAACCAACAGCGCTAAGGCCCAATTGCGGCCGAAAATCAATTTCCTTTGTTAAGGCAAAATTTTCATGCTCTACGGGTACTAAAACAGACCACGCGACTCAAGCTAAACTGAATGAAGCAAGCAAAAGGGTGGGCAATCAACTTCAAACGCAAAGATATGCTCAAAGGCTCCAAGCTTTCAACAATCGATCCCAACAAATAATGGTGAGGAGGGGTCCCAGAGTTTAAGTGAAAAACTAAAATCGGGGAGAAAGGTTGCGGCAGCAACAACTGGCGATTTCCTGGTGAACCTAGATCTCTGGGTGATTTCTTCCTTGAATAGCAGACTGTCCTACAACAAATGTATCCATTGAACTTTTCCAGCTATACAGATTTCTCGATAACATAAGTGTGTACCTCGATCATTGACATTGGTCCAATTCGGGCGATGAGACAAGATTTTCGAGTCCGGATAACTCTGCCGAGGCCAAAATATGAATTCATTATTAATTTTGTTTTTAGGGGCTAATGACATTGGACACCACAGGATTGTAGCAGGTGATGAACAGAAACGTTCATTTGTTCCTCATTCCCATGCCATCTTAGCAGCTTTTGTGCTTTTCGGATTTTGTACTTTTTTGATGAGAGTCTCCATGCATGCCTTTCTTACTGAATTTTAATTCAGGATCCTCTATCCCATAGTGCCCTTTTGTGTGAGTGATGTGCTTAAGGTTTCAGCTCACGGACGGAGAGGATCATTGGCAAATTAGTACTTTATGATCTGGATTTAGCTTTGGAGCATGATGTTTTTATAAGAATTTTGACTCTTATCTTCCTTCTGGCATTTATTTCCTGGCATGGGATCATTTAGATTTAACACCCTGTTCATCTTGCTCTTCTCCGTGGGTCCCCTGTCATCGCCCCTTAGATTCTAAGTGTAAAGTGCACGGAGCCTCAGCATAGTATTCTAGACTTTTGAATCTGATTGACCTTACAAGAGGTTAAGCAGGACCTCAATGCACACAAAGATTTCGAGAAACTATTTGGTGGAAGAAATTCACATGGAAAACCACAGTCTAACTATTCAACGAATGTTTACCATTTCCAGAAATTTGGAGTTCCCCACATAACCACGAGTTAACCACCTTTATTGAAAACAAAGACTCACTTAAAACAAATGAAAGCATAACTCAACACAGCTTATTTATGTACAAGTCAGAAAGATCAAAAACAACTTAAGAAAAATAAGGTTTGAGAACCGGACCATTAACTGGCAGGTTCTCCTCCCATCCTTGTAAATCCTGTAACATATAGGTAGCAGGGCCAAGTTTAGCGATGATTTGAAACGAACCTACCCATAACTGTTGGAACTTAGTGTGCTTCCCTTTCTCATCATGGGGATGATCCCATTTTAGGACAAGGTCCCCTACTTCCAAGTCCTTCTTCCCGGCTTTGTGCTTGTCAAACCATCTTTTCACTACCTCCTGCTGCTGTTGGAAACGTTCTCTAGCTTTGGATCTGGCCTCTTCTGCTTTCAGAAGATTGTATATTCTTACTTGTAGAACTTCATCATCTGACCCCCTAGACTCTTGAGCTAGTATGGAAGACGGGAGCAGGATGTTGGGGGGAAGGATGGCTTCCTTTTCGTACACAAGGGTAAAGGGTGACACTCCTATGGCAGACTTAGGGGTAACTCTATCAGCCCACAGGGCATTGGGTAAGGCTGAGTGCCAACTTCGCTGGTTTTCTATGACGGTCTTCTTCAGGATTCTAATGAGGTTTTTATTGGAGGATTCAGCCAGGCCATTCCCTTGTGGATAATAGTTAGCAGAATAGTGTAATTTTATCCCTTTCTCATGAGCAAATGTAGTAATATTAATGGATGAAAAGTATTTAGCATTATCAAAAACTAACGAACTTGGAACCCCAAACCTGGTCATGATATGGTCTTGTAGAAAATTGATGACTTCGTCTTCATTTATCTTGCGCAATGGAATAGCTTCGACCCAGCGGGTGAAATAATTAGTTGCAGTAAGGATATACTTGTGTAGTAGGGAGGAATTTGGATTTATTTCTCCAATGACGTCTATTCCCCATTGCTCGAAAGGCTCAGTGATCATTACAGGCTTTAGAGGTGCTGCTGCTCTGGGTTGTCTTCCACCACATCTTCGGCAACTATCACATTTTCTGACATGCGCATGTGTATCCCTAAAGAGTGTTGGCCAATAGTAACCGGCCCTAAGGATTTTGTGGGCTGTAGTGTCTCCTGAATAATGTCCGCCGGCCGAACCATCGTGTAATTCAGACATTACTTTCTCAGCGTCTTCTCTTTCCAGACATCTTAGAAGGACTCCATCATAGTTTCTTCTGAATAATATGCCTTCTACGAGTTGGTAGGAAGCTGACTTTAGACGCAAAGCTCTTCTTTGTTTGGAACTCCAATGTTTAGGAAATACCCCTAACTGCAGGTAATGTACAAGGTCTCTATACCAAGATTCAGGAGCTGTGAATAAAGGACAAACATCCATTACATGCAATTCAGCTTCATTATCCCACGCATGTTCTTCACTATTACTGCTTCCAGTCATAAGCTTGCATAGCCCCTGACCTTTCACTATAGTGACTGGTTTGAATTCCAAATCGTATTCTTGAAGGGATGTTACCCAGTTGCCCCTTCTTTCTCCCAATTCCTTTTGAATGAGAAGGGATCTTATGGCTGGGTAAGGGACTATTACCTTGGTTCAATTTTTGAGTATATAAGGTCTGAATTGCTTGACTGCCTTAAATACTACGTATTCCTGTTTGTCAATGGCTGGGTAGTTTAATTCAGCCCCCTGTAGCCCAGTGCTCATGAAAGAAATTGGGAATTCATCACCCCCATATTCCTTTTGCGTAAGTACGGCTGCCAATGAATCATCGGACGCCAAAGTATACATAATAAAGTATTTGTCAAAGTCTGGACTTTTAAGAGAGGGTGCATGTGCAACAGCGGTCTTGATTTTACTGAAAGCATTCTTTTCGGTCTCAGTCCACTTAAACTGTGCGTTTTGCTTGACCATCTGCTGCAATGGTTTGACAGTCTGGGCAAAATCAGGCACGAATCTTCTTACAAAGTTTATTGTTCCCATGAAGGATTGCATTCCCTTCTTATTATGAGGCATGGGAATTTGTTCAATGGCCTTAATCCTTTCTGGGTCTATAGAGATACCTTTCTTTGAAACTATATGCCCCAGTAACTTGCCTTCTGTGACAGCAAACACACATTTTTTAGGATTGAGGGAAATGCCATACTTCCGACAACGCTCAAAAATTTGCTTTAGGTGGAACGCGTGCTCCCCTCGTTTCTTGGAAAATATTGTGATATCATCAAGGTAAACTACCACACTTCGTCCTATGAGTCCCCGAAAAGCTATATCCATAGCTCTCTGGAATGTCGCTCCAGCATTAATAAGTCCGAAAGGCATTCTTCTGTAGGCGAACGTTCCCCATTTAGTTCTGAAAGTTGTCTTTAATCTGTCTTCCTCGGCTACTAGCACTTGGTTGTAACCAGAGAAACCGTCCAACAATGAAAACATTTCAAAGCCAGAAACCATCTGTAGCAATTGCTCCATGGGCAGTACCGGGTAATTGTCTTTTTCTGAGGCGCGATTTAGATTTATGAAGTCCACGCACAGCCTAATCTCTCCCGATTTTTTCCTGACAGGCACCAGGTTTGACACCCATTCAGAATGCCTGACTTTAAAGATAATCCGAGCGTCCAACAGTTTCTTCACCTCGCTTTGAATTAGTGGTTCCAGCTTTGGGTGCATCTTCCTCAACGGCTGCTGATATGGTTTGACGCCTGCTTTTGTAGGAATGATATGTTTGATGATATTAGTGTCATAAGTTTTTAAATCTGCATACGTCCATGAAAAGACATATTTGTACTATTTAAACAAACTGAGGAAATTTTCTCTTTCTGCTGGTGAACAACATTTGCCGAGGTTCACAAACTTGGGCTCCGTTTCAGTCCCTAAGTTTATTAGCTCGAACTGTAAAGTTGAGCTATGTGTCTTCACGTTAGCGAGTCTCCTAAATTTCTCATTCAAGTCAAACATTTTCTCCAGCGTCCTGACTCCTTTAGGAATGAAATTGTCATATTTCATTTCAGCCTGATGTTCCTCATCGTCTATGATAGCTCCTTTAAAAGTCTCATCATTTGTCAAGCATTCGATTATTTGCTGATCATCATCAAATACTCGCAAGTTGGTAATCATGTTGGGTACCGATGGCCTGAAAAGCAATTCGATAGAGCATTTGTTATTAGTGGGAACCAACCTGGTGGCTGACGTAGCTAAAAGATCAGCGGCTGCATTTTTTATCCTTGGAATTGAAATAATGTTAAATGCATGAAAACATTTAAGCAATTCCCATACCTCATTTTGGTAAGCTTTCAAATGAGGGGAGATACATTGTATTTGATTTTTTTATCTGCTTTACAACTATTTCAGAGTCCCCAAAAACTTTTAAATTACAAACCTGTAGCTCAATCGCTTTCTTGAGTCCCTGTAGTAATGCTTCATACTCAGCTGTATTGTTAGTACACTCAAATTCTAACCTACAAGACAAGAAGTATTTATTTTTTTGTGGATCAATAAGGATGCAGCCGGACCCTGACCCTTCTAATGTTTTTGAGCCGTCGAAATATAAAGTCCAGATAACATTATCTACTAGAAATGAATCTACTCCTACAGCTAAATCTACTATTTTACAGTCAAGCTCATCAGCCTGAGAAAAATGAAGGAGATCAGGCTGGGTGTTAGGTGTGCTGCTAGCCTCTTCCGCTTGATAATTCCCTGGTTCTAGTTCAAGAAGGTAGTTTCCCAATACAGATTCAACTGGTACATTCTTCCCATCCAATTGAGTGATATTGTACTTCATATGAGGTTCTCTCAAAACCTTGATCTGATTAGGACTCCCTTTGTACGGAAACCAAAGATGTGACCAATCTGTGGCGAAATACCCATTTAATTTGGCTGACCAATCTCTGCTCAAGACCAAGTCGTAAGCATCTGGTATGTCAGCCACTACAATGTTGATGACTTGGCACACTCTATCATCGGATTCCAGGAAGATTAGCACGTCCTCCATTTCGCCAACTACCTTGACGTCCGTCCTATCCAACTGCACCACTTTCCATGTGGTTGGCTTGGGCTGCCCATTTATTTTCTTACATACTGATATGGGCATGACATTAATTGACGCCCCTGAATCCGCTAGACAATTGTGCACGTTATGATTAAAAATTTCAAACGTCAAGAGGAAAGGTGGATGTTTGGTTTTAGACTTACCTCCAGTACTAGCTTCCCCGATTTCTTCTTCCTCCCGAGGCTGATTGTCTGTGGGCAACTTCTCTTCTAATGTTTCCAGTGCTTTCAACAATTTTTCTTTCTGCTGAGGCACTTTGCACATTTCAAACAGCGGGACATTTGCCTTTATCTTCTTTAAATCTTCAACAACGTCATATTCGATTAGTTGTCTAATGGACTGAGATTTATCAGCATTCTCATTCTCTTCATTTGGCCTGGGCGGCGTCCTGTTTTGCTTCAGATTCTGGCTGGTAATGGTAAATTCCGGAATGTGATCAACCAATGATTTGTCTTGAAATTTCTTTTTTATATTTCTATGCATCCTTCGAATCTTTGGGAGCAGAAAACTGTCATTACTAACCTTCCCTTTGCTCCTAGTTGTGACTTTAGCCTCCCTGATATCTTTGCGTCCCTGTGTATTTTCTTCTTCTGCGTCGAGTACGGAGACAGAACTCCATAATGCCATAGTCTCTTCCTCTTGATCTTTCGTAGAAGTGGATGCGGCATTTTCTTTCCTTTCATCATCATCTTCTTTTGTCAATCTCGAATCCAACATCTGATTCATGACCAATGTCATAGAATTTATCCATTGCGGACAGTTTTTTTGGGAATGAGGCTGTTGATGAAAAGTACAGAAATTTTCCATCCCTATTTCTGTCAGATTCATGGATGCCGTTTTCTGAGGAGGAGTTTGGGTCTGGTTGCTATCTTCTCTTTTCTTATAGTACGGCCTGAAAAACTTTTGTGTTTCTTTTTCCTTTTCTAAGTCTATGATCTTATTGGACAGCTTTTGCATCATTTTAGCCATACTTTCATAGTCTGGCGTCTTTTCTTCTTTCGGCTTGGTGAACAGTAAGGTTTTTCTTCCCGCACCTCTCTCTCCTGATTGCTCCAGATAGTCCTCCACACTTTCTCTCTCCACTTCCACCACTTCTGCCTCTTCATAGGTCTCTGTCAATGTAGGCTTGGCTCTGCCTTTTGCAAACATGGCTAAATCAGGACCCAACGCTGAAGTATAGTATTCGATCAGTACTTTGTCTGAAGGCTTATCTGTTTCGGAGAAGTTTTTTAGATATGCTGCAAACCTTTGTGTGAAGCTGTGCACTTTTTATTTTTTCTCTTTCTTCAATGCACACAGTCCTTTCATGAGGGCAGCGTGAGCCTTTTGGACGGCATACTTACTTCTGAACATTCTCTTGAAAGTATCCCAGTCTGGGATAGAATTGGTGGGAAATCCAAAATACCACGAAGCAGCAGCTCCTTTGAGGGTATGTGGGAAAAGTATACAAACCACATCTTCATGATCCCCTACCCTTAATCCTTCTATAGCCAAATAAAAACTCTGCAAGTGGTCGTCTACCAATATGTTCTCATTGGGATCAAACTTAGGCAATAACTTTTCAAAGGCTTGAGGTAGGTCGTGCAGAGGTGGGGTCAGATTTAGAGGTGATCTGGCTTTCCATGCGGGCGGTGGAGGATTAGGTGGGGGTTGATTGGTGTTAACACCGGCCATGAGTCGGGGTGGAGAATGCAGAGGTGAAACAACAGGGGTGGGAGGATGTGAACCAACAGGGGTGTGAATAGGAGAGCTGTAAGGAGTGTCTGGGCCTATTTGATTCAAAGGAAATTCAATCTCTTGTAAGGCAGTCTCCACAAGCTCTTTCCAGTCTCCAACCAACACCGAATCTTCTATTATAGGACGGTCTTTCTTCTTGTACTCTCTTCTAGGCAACTCGGGGATAATTGGCAACCCTCTGATCTTCTTTACATATGCACGGGTATGTCTTCTTAGATCATTTACAATTTCATTGCAAACAGGATATAGATGTTCTCTGTTTTCTTCTTCTGGAATTGGATTTAGTGGTCCACTACTTTCAGAACTGTAACCAGCGGAATAATCTCTGTAAAACGGGTTTCCTCGGCCAGCCATGCACTAGTGGCCCTCCTTCTAGCGCCAAAAACTGTTGAGGCCTGGAAATTCGCAGGCGGCAACAGTAAGGGATTCTCCCCAATCAACGTTCCCAACTAGCCCGTTGACTGTTTGGAATAGGGAATCCGTCCGGTTTGCGGTCTGGCTACCGTAGGTCAAGAAACAAACAAACGCTTTACCGGTTGCGGCCCGGCCCACCGAGTTTTTGTATTTTGACTTAAAAGAATGATATGCATGTGCCTAACTAAATGCAGGCTGGTCAAAAACAGGGAGCGGTCACAAAGTGATGCGCAGGTTCTTACCTTTCGTCTTGCTCACAAGCATTCAACCGGATACAAAAGAAATAAGCTAACTATCTACACTATCCCTAGGGAGCATGGTTATCATTTTGGCTGAGCAATACATTATCATATACAGTAAGAAAAATCACAGATAGCTGATACTTCTCCTAAAGTACATGAACGCTTACAAATATTCAAATAACCAGATAGCCAATCATTCTATAACAACATTTATTGCTCTTAGTGAAAATATATCCCAGAAAAACTACCGAAGAACATTTAACAAGAACGTCGGCTCAAAACATCAAATATTCTTACAGCAAATGAAATACAGCTGAAAACGAAATAGTTCCTCTTCAACATTATTCATCGAATTGCATTGATACATTCCACTTCTTTACTCTTTCCAGCAGAAAAAATTGCAGTTCACTTAGCAAAACGAAGTAGTTCCTCTTACAAGCCAACAATTACAAAATTTTCTAAGGGAAAAAGCCCCCTTTCAGTCTTCATTCCTCCTATTTAAATTACAGCTGCTGCCCCTTGGGTTGCCCTCAGCGTGTGACCTTTCAGCGCCCTTGACGATTCCTTTTCTTCTCTGGTCGTTGCGTTTTCCTTAATCATTTCCATAGGCGTTTTATCTCCTGACAGTAACTGCTGAAAACACCACGTCGATGCCTCTATCATCCACTTGGGTTGTCCTTTTCCTCGCTGTAGGCCGCTCTAGCGATCTATGGGATTCTCCCTGCATATAACTTTAGTGCATTATCCACTAACATGAGACATAACCATCGAAAACTTTTAACTATGATGAAAAATCCATAAAAAGCTAGACTGGTTCATCCGGGCGAGAACTCACGGTAAAATGAATCGGCGGTCGGGCGATACTTGGATCGGACGGCCTGAGAATACTGCATCGGATGGGCAAGGCTTCAGGAGCTGCATGGCATATATTTTACCACTAACTTTCATTTGATTGGAACAGTGAGTGCAGGGAGGACCTGGGAAAAATTCAAAGAAATCTTGAAGGGCCTAGCTCTGTGATAGCCTTTTCTTCTCTCTCTATATATTCAATTCAGTTTTTAGCAAAACTGTGGGCCAAGATGACACCTGGAAGCCACCAAAATACATGTTATTCTGGAATAAATTCATCAGAACGCTTACTGCAACAATTAGACAAAGCATTAAGAAGAATGGTGAACTGCTTTTTGGGTTTAGGTGAAGAACAAGAGCTGCGGATAATTGAGCTTAATGCCCTCAATTATATGTTGAGGTTTTCTGTGACAGGACTAAATGTACATTCTCGGATATTCACCAAATTGAAGTCTTTAGTTTCTTCTGCTGAGCTACTCTATGAAGGACTTGGATTGGAGCATTCTGACTTTTTAGAGCGAGCTAAGAAACAACTTTGTGATGGCGATCCAAATTCATCATGTCTCTTGAAACTTGTTCAGGAATTACCTAAACATTTTTTCCTTGAATCCATACCACTCAATGAAGAACTTAAAGAGATTAGAGTAGTTTTGGTTGTTCATGACAATAGTTACGAGCATCCTCTTAAATTTGTTATAGGTGTGCCTCTTGGAATAACCATGCACATCACTTTGCACAATGTAACAACTGAACGCAGAATTTGGTTGTTAATGGTTTTGGGAGACTCGGTACAATATAACCAAATAGATGTCAATGAATTTGAAGGCAATGGTGGAGTAAAATCTGGTTCAGTTACTGTGCCATTTTATGCCATGAAAAAAGTTGCGTCATGTTTCTTAGAAGTTTCTGTGATGATGGAATGCCCCTTTAAATATGGGAGAGTTTTATTAAATAGATTTCAGGCCGGTCCTAAAGGGGAACTTGTTTCAGTATCTAATGTGGAAAAAATTGATCTAGTTGCATCTATTGAAAAGAGATCAAACATGTAAGCTGGAATTTGTGCTAGTGCATTTTAATGTGCATTTTAAGCAAACCTCCCATCCTCTACCTTCAGAACTTGATTTACTAGGTGTTCTTCAAGTTTGATGGATAAGGCATGCCTCATAACAAGTTCATGTAATAGGTAAAGCATGCTCTGTGAAAATGTTCAAGGAAGTGTTTTTCATAGGACATATCTGAAACACCAGCCCCCTCCATTCTTTCATCAACTGAAAGCTGTGGCTGTAGCATTCGTAAAAGAGCACTGACATGTTCTTCATTAAGTTGGTGACAAGCTTCTTTGTAAATAGAAGAATGCCAATCTGGAGAAAAAATGCACTCTTTAATAAAACTAAGCACTTCAACAGCTCCTTGTAAAGGAATATTACTGGAGTCAGAAACACTGTCATTTGTAGAGCAGGGCTGTTCATGTCCATCAGGGATGACTACTTGCCTGCTAGCCTCTAAAAACAGATCTCCAAAGAGAGCATCATCTTCATGCCCGCTTGCAGATTCTGCATCATTTACTCCCAGCCCATCCTTGCTAGCAGTTGGCCATGACTTTCCTGTGCTTTTAATCCGTGGTTTTAGTGGTATTTGTTTCAAAAAAAAAATTTAAATTTTTTTAAATTTTTTTTCAACAAGCGTCGCTTAAGTGACGGTTCTATATGTCGCTTAACTGACGCTTAATTTGTCTATCTGTCGCTTAACCGACGGTTCTCCCTGTCGCTTAACCGACGGTTTTCAAAAAAAAAATTGATTTTTTTTTTAAAATTTCAATAAGCGTCGCTTAAGCAACGGTTCTATATCTCGCTTAACCGACGCTTAATATGTATATCCATCACTTCACCGACGGTTTTTGATGTCACTTAACCGACACCTTACATTTAACCGACGGTAACTGATGTGTCGCTTAACCGACGGATTTAACAACTGTCGGATAATCGACGAAAAGCTTCCGACACTTAAAAAAAATCAAAGTGTCGTACATGCGACAGGGAAGTGTCGAAAATCTGACAATACGGCCGTCGGATTTTTGGTCGAAATGTAGTAGTGCCTTTATGAAGAGGGCCCCACTTGGGTGTCAAGGAATTTCTTCCATTTCGAGGCTTCAGTGGAAATGCCCTCAAATGCACAGGTTTCCAAGAACTAGATGTTGATTTCAAATTTCTCAGCCTGGTTCTTTATAGCCTCCACTCTGGCTGCGCTCAACCGAAGTTGGTCCTCCAAAAGCTGTACACTAACTGCTGAATGGCCCACTTCACTTCTCAGCATCTGGTCATCAATGGCCTTGATGCGTTGCACTCTTGCTTCTTCTTCCTGATGCCTTTTCTATAACATCTCCATAAACGAATTGTGGTCTGGAAAATCATCCAACCTCTACTCGGCTTCTACCTGGCACCGGTTGTATGTGATGAGGACTCTCCTAAAAAATTCCGTACAGGCTCCCTTCATCTTCTTGACTGTTTTCTTGAAATCCTCAGTGGTGTTAATAGCAAATTCTACTAAGTCGTAATCTCGCTTGAGGGCTTGTTTATCTTTTGATGGCAGCTCTGCTGGAGTTTCCTCATTGTTCTCCAACCTCGCCATTCTTGCAGTTAGGACCTCGAGGACATCCTGAGATCTGTCAACAAAATAAGATGCAGTTTCCAAGATTTCTTCCAGTCTTCCATCGATCTGCAGCACTCTACATCTCTCATCTTCAACAGCAGTCTGTAACTGCAGCATCTTGATCTTTTGGGCCAAGACATGCTCTTTGAATGGATGGAGGTTAAACTGCTATTCTCTTGCTTCCTCCAGAGCAATTGTCAAAGAAGAAACCTATTCTTGATGTTCCTTTCTCAATTCTTGGGTGTGCAGCATATTGGCTTCCAAAAGGATCTTTTGCTGCTCTTCTAGTTCCTCCACCTTTGCTAGTAGCTATTCCTTTTCAGTTCTTAACTCTTGATATTCTTTCTGTACTCTCTCTAAAGATTCCTGTGTTGTTTCCAGAACTTGTATTTCTCCTTGGAGGGCCTGTACTTCAGCTCTTGAGGATTTCATTTCCCTTTGCATATCTTCATATTTCCTCTTGAGCCTGTTGCTTTCTTCCCTCTCTTTCCTCAATGTATATTTCAACTGGGTAGAGGATTTCTTGGACTGCTCCAAGTGAGTTATTACCTTGTCCATGTTATCTTCTGAGGCGTGGAGAAGTGCAGTCCTAGCTCTCAAGGTGAGCCTTGGATCTTGGTCTGTTCCTAACATAACAGCCGTATCCATTATCATTTTTCCAGGCATATTTCCTGCTTCTACTTTCCTCTCTGTTCTCTTCATTATTCTCTTCGTTTCCCTATCATAATAAATAGTGTTTAAATCAGGGATTTCTTCTCCCTTTTTCTGCACAAAAGGAACCAGCTTGAGAGTGGGGACCATGGGTGTGCTGGCAGCAGGTACTTGTGGGTCCTGAACCTCGAGGTTCTCAACATCCTGGGTTTTCCCTGTAGCTGTACCAGTGGCTGACTGTTCTGTCTCTGTTTGTGTCAGTTTCAACCATTCTGCTTCCTGCTTTTGTAGCTCCTCATCGAGCTTTCTCTTTGCTTCCTCTGCTTCTTTTCTAGCTGCCTCCTCTGCTTCTTTGGCTGCTTCCTTTGCTTTCTCAGCTGCTTCTTGAGCAGCTCTTCTTTTCTCTTCTTCTTCCATATCCAGCCATTCTGCAGCTTCTTTTTCCAACCTCTGGGCTTCTTCATTTATCCTTTTGTCTTCTTCCTTAGCCTTACCCTGTTCATCCTCCTTTCCACCTTTGGTGGTGATTTTCTTCGTGAATCTTCTCTTCAGTGCTGTCCTGTTCGGGGCATTTCGGAAGACAGGTTCTTCCCTATCAAAATGGTGAGTATACTCGAAATGCACCTTGTTTTATTTACAATGTTCAACAACTTTACCGTGGGAATCATTTCTATGATAGGGCATCTTGCCAAAATGGAACTTCTCCAGCTCCTCTACGAATTCACCAGCTTGTTTCACCTTAGTGAACTTGTAGCTTCCTAGTCTGAAGGGCAAGGGAGGATAAGCAGTCTTCTTGTGTTCGAACAGGAAACTACCTATTCCATCCAGGAACACTTCTCTGATTGCCTCCTTATGGACAATGTAATCAATTGCATATTTGGGCAGTAGGGAAGGCACTCTCGAGCCTCCAAACATTCTGAAGTACATGCCATGTTCGGTCAAATAGTAGTCTGTGTAATCCACTATTACTTGCATGGCCTCCTCTGACATACAATCACACTCTTTCCAGAAAATGAGTGTGTATAGTGGCATAATGAAGTGCTCATAGACTTCTTTGTAATGGCTGTGGTACTGGTGTGCCCACAATGGTCTATAAGCAGCATAGACAGGCATTCTTTCCCTGTCCCAGATGCACCTAAGACCAGGGAAAGGCTGGTTGCATAGTATACAGTCTATGAGTATTGAACTGATACAAAATTTAGACCTTTTCTGGGACTCTCCTCCCAAGGCTGAGGCCAAGCAAGAAGAAAGACTGCTTGATACAAGGCTGGCCTAGTTGAATATTGTCCCTTGGGTTGCCACATGAAAAATGATGGGTATCCACTCTAGCTTGAAGAATCTGCCATGAGCTCTCCCAAAGACCCTATTAAGCATCAGAGCTATAAATCTGTAGGGAGCCCTCAAACTCGCTGTATCATACTCACCCGTGGGTCTATATCGGTAATATTTTCCCTGCAACAACATTCTCTTAAGAGTCTCTACCAGGTCCATTCTAATGCTATTCAGCAAGTCATCAGATAAGAATACTTGGGATTCTAGTAGGTGATAAGCCAACGCCACATATCCAGGGCTAAATGCAGCATAGCCCTATCTTTCAACATTTTCCAGAATCATTTTGGTTACATCTGCCTGGGGCAGAATCCAACCAATTACCTCAAAGCATGGGAACAGCTCTGGCATGGTGGTGACCTTCATAAGGGAATATCTTTCAATGTTTGCATATATGGACTCTTCTTCTAATTCTAGGTCGGGAACTTCTCTTCGGGTAATCAGTCTATAGATTTCCCCCCACTGGTATTCAGGTTCCATGCCAGAAATGCATTTAGTGTCTTCATATACGTATTCTGTCTTGGTGACCACTTCTACTTCTGGCTCTTCTTTGACCACAGGGGCCTTCTTCTTTTGTCTCTTTGACATTGTGAGCTCGAATTCTTCCTGCCATATATAACATTGTAACATTAAGCAATTCTAGTTGCAGACACTTATATGACAATGTGCAGTGTTTTACTTCTTTTATGTGTATCATGACAACAATTAGTTAACGAAGCTAACATATGTGTATGACCTCACTAATAGAGCTATTGAAACATGATGCACATTGTTCAGTGAATTAGTCTATGTGCAATCTATCATTTCTGTAGGATATTAAACAATTCTATCAATCAATCGAAGACGACAATAAATATACATTAATGCGCAACAAATCTTAGCTCTCTGCGCACACCATGGTCACTTCGTTGTGTGGGAAAGACAGTGGAAGGCCACAAAATTCCAACAGCGCTCTAACAAAAACAACCCACACAATTTTATGACTAACAGGCTAATAGTCACGACATATCCATTTCCCTCCGGCCCGATATCAAAAAAGACAGCGTGCGAAATGGCGCGGCGTAAAACCATTGGTTTATAAGGGGTAGGAACATGCAAAAGGAGGGAAATACCCTACAAATCACTAGCAGACCACGATAACTCTTCCCCAACTAACATATCGCCACAAAGGGTAGTTTGGTGCAGACGGCGTAATGGCCGTCTGCACCAAAACCCCATCCACTATGCGCAGGATCGTAACAAAGGCCGCGGGTAAATTTCACTCAATGAGTCAAAAACACCCCCTCCCAAGACAGTTAAGATAAAAACCCCCAACTAAATAGGCATAGAAATTAACGGGACGACGGGAACGACCGCACTTAACACCCTAACCGTAGCAAACCATCAATCAAATACCTAAACGAAAATGGGAAAAGGCCAACGAGGCTACCTAGCAATGCAATGTGATCAATCGGGCAGATGAGCAGCCAAACGTCAACAGTCGAGCCACCTGGACGTGGGTACCAGCAACAGGATCCTTCGCAGCTTGTGAGAACGACACGCACGACAATGACAGTGCTTCGATGGTTAAAAAAAACAATAGAAAATACCCCTCGGACCCCGTATATATATATGTGTGGCACGTGCGGCGGGAAAAACATCTGACGTCGGAGAGCTTCTGAATCGGAGGCTGCAAGCTTATTTTGCTCCGCAACGGCGGAAGGCCGAACCAAAAATCCTTCCGCAACAGTGGGGATAACTGGGAGTAAAGGCTGAATCGGAAGAAAACTATTGACATATCAGCCAGATTGGCACTTCCCTCATCCGCAATGGCAGAAACGTAAAGCCTCCCACCATCCACAAAGAGACTTAAGCCAGAAGCAACAACACTGAAAGGCTTGGAAAGTTTAGAGCGTTGGTAGCTACAACGATGGAAATGAAAAGACTTCGGGCAAGCGACTAAAAGCTGACGCGTCGGCTGGAGGATCGCTTTATACATCGGGCGTTAAACCTCTTTGGGAGCCGCAACGGCGGAAGAAATGATCAGAAAAATTCTGATGCAAAACCAAAAAGCATCCAACGTGAAAACAAAGAAATCAGAAAAAATAATCGAAGTCAAACCGAAAATATCTCCACAACGGCGGAAGAAGAAGTGACAATGGTTCCGATGCAAAACCAAAACCCAGCCGATTTCGCCAACCAAATCGGGAGAAAAAATCGAAGTTAAAACTAAACATCCATCCGCAACGGCGGAGAAATAAATGACAAGTCTTTCCCGATCTAAACCCAAAAATCAGCTGATGTGAAAGACCAACGGATCGGAAGACGAAAACGCATTTCCTTCCACAACAGTGGAAGACCAAAACAAAGATTCACCCGCAACGATAGAAGATCAAAACAAAATACCTTTCGATTCAAGCATGCTTCAAACGCACTTAAAGGAAAATGATGAAGGTTTGATCAATCATTGAAATTCTTAATCTTTTTAGAAAATTGAAAAACAACTGTAGATCAATCCAAGCATAAGCAAGTCTTTCTGAAACGTTCTCAAACCAAATCCAAGAAGACAATCAAACTAACTCAAGCAAAAGGAGGGTCCTAAATTTTTTTGGAATTTTGGGAAATCGTTGCAGCTGCAACACAACAGTACTAATTACATATGTAATGTGGGCTTGCCAGCATTAATCTTAGTCACTCATCAATAATCACGGTCATAGTGATAATCAATAGTAAGGAATATATCAACATCAACACTAGTCACTAAACATCAACAGTATATACCAGCAGTAGAAACAGTATGTACCAACACTAAAACATGCATTAATATCAATAATTTTCAGAAGTAGATATGAGCCCTAAAAGGATCTTTTAAGCATTAAGAAGAGTTCACCCTAGTAAAGAGATACTTCACTATTAGGTTGATTCTAATTTGAGCATTCAAGCTTCAGAAAACAAATGCTGCCCTAACCATTTGACAGTGATCAACAGGTTTGCTTGAGGGGGTTGAGGCTTCAAATTTGGGCAAATCAAGACACCCTTAGGGATTGATAAAGAATTCATCTAGGGTGAATTTTCTTGTGGTTTTAGATTTCAAAATTTCTCAATATTTTTTGGGGTTTCGAATTTTTGTAAATTTTTAGGGTTTTCCGAGTTTAGGGTTTTTACGCATGTAATTAGGATTCCCTTCAAGATTTTTGGATAAATACACTAAGGTGAAATTGGTCATGGGACAAGTTTTTCAAGAATCCAATTTTTTTTAGGTTTTTGGATGTTTTATGAATTTTTAGGGCTTTTTGGTTTATCAAATTTATAGGGATTTTTAAGATGTAAAATGCAAGAAATTTGTAAATAAGGGTAGTTTTGATTGAAATTAAAGGGATATGATTATTGTCTCATCCCCTAGGGAATGGGGGAATCAATGATCAACATCCCTCCTAGAAATGTCTCTCTAAGATTGCAAATATAGCTAAAATTAGCTATGGTATAAAAATTACGTTAAGTTTAATGGATGATCTATCCATCAATTTGCACCTTTCCAAAACAAAATATAAGGAATCTTGAGTTAATGGAGAGTAAAATAAATTATAAACTGAATTTCACCCATTTCTATCATAGATTGGGATATACTTTAGTTAATGTCAACCAAAAGACACATAGAAATAGAATAACTAATTTCGATCTACAGTTCAAAATAGCTTGGAAGAATGCATATGATGTTTGAATAAATGAATTCGTCCATGCAAGTTTACTAACTTTTCGAATATTTCTCAAAGTACCTTGCTAACAATAAAAAGATGTATAACCTTTCATTCCAATCAAATGTTATTACTTGTAAATAGTAGGGTTATAACTTATTAATACCCTTCCCGAGAATAGAAAAACTTACCTAAAAATTAACTTGAAAAAAGAAAAAATCCAATGTCCAACCAAGTTTCAGGGGCATGAGAGAATGGGACACATGCCTAGGACGTGTGACTCTGGATAGACCTCCCAAATTTCAAGGGACATCAGGCTCCCTAATGTAGGGTACCCTGCCCAAAATATTAAAATATTAAAATTATATTGAAAAATATACTATAAAAAGAACTTCCAAATTTCAAGGGACATCATGCTCGTTCAACGTAGGGTACCCTTCCTAAAATATTAATATAATAAAATTATATTGAAAAATGTACTATAAATACTAAAAAGTAACGGAATGTGCATAATTAATTATAAATTTATACAATTAGAACAACAACATTCATGAAACAATTGACAATTACACCATTTGGAAATTGATATTCAAAATAGGATAATCGTTGTACTTTGCATTATAGAATCATCAATGTCCAAATTGGCATGAAATATAATGCTCATATAATTAAATTGACCATGATTTATATAGTAAAGAGTCAATACTATCATAATGATAAATAAAAAATTCAAAAATTGAACAAAGCTCAAGCCCCTAATCATGGCAATCAACCTTTCCTTGGTCCTTTGCTTTTATGTGTTCCAGGAAACTATAAATATCATATATGGGAATGTTAAGACAACTAACCCTTAGTTAATAAATATAAACAAGGGATAACAATAAATAATATTCCTCCTAGGCATGCACTAGGGTTTACTGCTGCCATGAATGGATTGAGAGAATCCTAAAACATTGTGATCTCCTGTTGTCAAACAAAGCTGCTAAGGAACTTGTTTCAAATGAGAGAGAGCCTCAACTTATGGTTTAAGACTTTTTCTGCTGCACATGTTGTCGATGGAGCATTTTCTTTGACTTGTTCTCTGCCTGCCTGTGGATGGAACTTCCCTCTAAGAATTCCTTTAACCCTGTCTTATTCATGATGTCTATCAATGATTTGCTCCATCTGTGCTCTATAGAAAGCTCCTATATGTTGGACCAAGAAGGTGCTCCTAGTTGCGCTGAGAGTCGCTCTACAGCCCAGTATGAGGGAGATCTTGTAACGTTACGTAACGTTATTTTTATTAGTAAAAAATATTTTTTTAATTATAAGCCAAAAAAAATGTCGGCCAAAAAAACAACCTAATATGGGGGAGATGTTGTAATCTTCCTACCTAACAAAACAATAAAGAAGTAAAAATTTAATTATCCGTAAAAAAAATGTGGGTCACGAAAAAACACAATATGGGGGAGATGTTGTAATGTTCCTACCTAACAAAATAATAAAAAATAAAAAATTGAATTATCCTCAAAAAAATGTTGGCCTTGCACATGGTTTTAAAACCATGTGCATGGTTTTAAAACTATGTGAACATGGTTTTAAAACCATGTGCAAGGCCTTCTAAACAACCCATGGTTTTATTGTACATGGTTTAGGAGGGCCTTGCACATGGTTTTAAAACCATGTGCCTTGAACCATGTGCAAGGCCTCCTAAACAACCCATGGTTGTAGGAGGGCCTTGCATGTGGTTTAAAACCATGTATGGGGAAATGTTGTAATGTTCGTTCCTAATAAAATAAAAAATAATAATAAATATTATATGTTGGTCATAAATAATATTAAATATTATATGTGAACCTTAAATAAAAAGATGTGTCTTTTGGTTTGAATAAAATCAATGGATACCTAAGAAGAGATTCGATACCTCTCGGCGCTTGATAGAGCCTAGGACTTGGATCTATACTGGTTTGTATTAAGCTCTTCAATGCTATCATCTCTAGTTGGTCGTTTGATTGTTTTGGATATCTCTCTCTTTGATGGTAGAGCCTTACTTACCAGACTGGAGTGAAGTGCAACCTAGGATTTGACTATCTTGTTTGTCTCTCACCCTAAAACTGTGGAGCAAAGGCCACTTACCTTTGACTAGTTGTCAGTCCTACATACCTAGCTTGTATGGACAACTGCCTTATGATTTGATTTTTTGATCTTTTTCAAAGTGGATGTATGATCCCCATGGGATTATTCAAGATGAGTTTGGAAAGGAAGGTAAAAGCATATATCCATGATCCTAATCCTCTATTGGAGAATGATACCAACTTGGAAAAATGAGAGAAAGTTAGAGAAGTATTACACAAGGATGAACAAACAAATTGAAAACAAAAGCAGGGGCAACAGGAAGCACATCAGTCTACTCAAAGGCCATCTACATGCAATCATTCTGAAGTGACTGATATGGATGAATTGTATAAAAGTTTAATAAGTAAGTAGGGGCAGCAGGAAGCACGTCAATCCACTCAAAAGCCATCTACATGCAATCATTCTGAAGTGATTGATATGGATGAATTGTATAAAATTTAATAAGTCCTCATCCTCAAGACCCCTATAATTGAGGAAAAGAATCCCAAAATATAACTGATTGATATTGTTAGGGATATGGACATTGATGGAGATGACAGGGCATACAAGAAGTTGAAATTTTATGAACTACTGAACATAGAATCATCCCTGGTTACTATTACAGGAAATGGTATCCAAACTCTTGCATCTTCAAGCGATCCTACCACCCAAGCAAGCGAGTCTGACAATACATAAAGGGAGGTAGTTCTTCCTACTAGCGAGCTTGAAAGACCAATGGTCCCCTAATCATGATTTAGAAATTTCCCTCTGCTCTTTTTCCAGCTGTTACACCTCCTGCAACTACAACTCAGGATACCCCTAAAAGATCCTCCTTCATTGTTCATAGAGTACATGGACATTAAAAGAATGGGTGTCTAAGTAATATGAGAAAAAAGTTGACACCAGAGGCCTGGGGACAAGGCATACCCCAACACAGATTGTTATCAGCTGTGGATTATTACATTACAAGAGCAATCTGAACCTTTCCCTCTTAGAACCTATCAGTGATCAGGACAAATCAACAATTGATTATTAAAGAAACACAATTAAAAAATTCAGTTGGATAGGATAAGTGCTCTTGACAGAGTGAAGAGTGATAATCCACATACAGACAAGTGAATTCTTGTACATAGATGTCTTAGTATCCACCAAAAATGTAAAGAAAGATCAAAATAAAATAACCCTCCTATAAAATTAGCTTAGGCAGGAAAAGACAGGTAACAGGGCTAAATAGAATAATATAAAGACATGGAGAAGAAGATGATTCAAATGTCTGCAAATCTGAAGGATAAGACACCCATGGAGGAGATGGTGAAGGGGGAATATAATGAGATTTTGGCCCTGAATAAGTTACGAAAGCTTGTATATTTAGAGGAGGTAGTCCTCCTTGAAGTCCTTGAGCTCCAAGAGAAGAACCAAAAGTAGCAAGTAGCAGTGGAGCAATAGAAGGCATAAATAGGATATTGGAAAAGCCAGGTGGGAGCTTTACAAGGTCATATCTCCTTCCTGTAGTTTTAACTAATATTTGCTACTAATCAACCAACCACCCCAGAATTTGAGCAACAACCTCAACAAGCCACTTCTTATCCAAATCCAAATGTTTTGATCTCATCATATGAGTGGACAAGGGTCATGGGGACCTTCACAACTCAAAGGTAGAAGTTGCCAATTTACAAACATGGCTCAAATCAACAGCAAAACATAAAAGTATTTATGAGGGCATGCTGAAGCAAAAGGAGGAGTTGTTGGTGGAAGCCATCAAGGAAAGAGACACGTTGCAGAAACAACTTGCTCAAGAAAACAAGAAAGGATCCATTGTGCATGTCTTAAAGGAAGCAAGACATCAAATTTGGGATGCCACCATAGACCCGGTGTTTCGTTATTGGGATTCATTTTTGCTAGATCATGATGAGATTGAATTGATGGACAAGGTTAAGAAAGACATAGAAGCTTCTAAAACAGAGTTGGAAAATAGGCCCGAAGTGGTGAAAACTGTGGTATGATACCTGAATGCAAACAAAATCACACTTAGATGCCTTGTGGATCAAAGAGAGGACACTACTAGTTATGGATGCAAACAAGGTATTGACCAAGGTGAGTCTTATTGATAAAGATGAAGGTAATATTAAACTGGTTACCAAGGATGTGGCCTGCTTCAGGAAATTTTTTTATTAAGTTGTTTTAAAAGGGATGCCCAACTTTTGGGATGGAAATGGACCTATACAACGCACTTCTAACTTTTCATCTACAGAAATGACAAAATATCAATGCTTCTACATTTTTTAACTAAATAAATGCTTATTGGACCTTAAATGCACTTGGAAGTTGGAAAATGGTAGAAAATCCATGTTATCCACATTTGACTACCTTTGAAATATTTTGTTCACAAAAATCCAACTTCAACCTCCTTAACATAATCAAACTAGTGCATTGCATGTGAGAAATGAAAAAGGTTAAGGTTTGGGAGGGTTATATAAAGAAGAAAAGGAAAGATGAAGATGGTGGAACCTGAGCTGTAGGGGCGCAAAAGTATATATCTCTCAAAAACTTATGCATTCAGTGAGAAATGCAAGGACCTGTTAAAGTACATATTTCTCAAAACTTGTGCAATCAATGAAAAATTCCCATGAAATCCGTGTTGCCAAAAAAAAAAGGTACAACAAGGTATTGTTTTTCTAGAAAATAATCAAGAAATGAAAACAATAGAGAATTTCATTTCTTGGCCACTTCTCTGCTCATGGCAGTGTTCTAAATAAATATCCATAACTTTGATAAAAAGAAAAAAAAAACACAATGAAAGGGCACTTAAACATTATGATCTGAATGTAATGTAATTTATAACATCGATGCATTGGATACAGAGGATTGTTTTGAAACTAGAGTAGATTTAAATTCATTAAGTTGATCTTTTAAGAAGCAAAAAGTTAATAAACTAGCATAATCCTAGGTTGTTTTGATCACTCACAGTGTGTAATAGATCGAGGGTAAAATAGATCTATGCTCGTATAATATGCATAGTATGGGATGCACCATTTCTTATTCCAAAATCCTCTAGCACCCATTTGCTTCACATTTCATTTGGCATATCTTGTTTCTAGTAACATAGAAAAAAATGAAAGCCTTGTATACATCCACAAATATTAATTGGAAAATTTATGAGAGTTGCCATGAATAATGCTACCTACAAGTGCTTGAAGTGTAGAAGGTTAGATATTATTGCCTGATTATATCATGTTGGTTGTTATTACCGTCATGGTTTTCCTTTCATGGCCTTAAATTTTGGACTTTGTCATCTCTACTATATTAAATGGCCAAGCACTAATTTTTATAGATAAAAATATTTATTAATGATATAAGTTAGCCAAGGTGTTTAATAGAATAAATCTAATGTGTCAACTCAATCGGTTATCATCAATGTCATTGACCAATTGGCTAGTTTAATGCTGGCATGTGCCTACTAGTCTAAGTTAATGAGCTTACTAGAGATGCCATTCATTCACCATGTTTTCCTTGAAAATAAATCTCTAATATAATAAGTAACACGTTTTATAAATTATAGTTTCATTAATGGAATTTAAAAAAGCATCTTACCAAAAATAGAATAAGAGAGAAAACAAAAAAAAGTTGCAAACCCTTTAACCAAAATGTATGCACAAAAATTATACGCTTCAATCCTCCGTGACATTTATTTTATGTTTACTTTTTAACGTTCATTGAAACATACTTGATGTATAGGACCTCTTATAAGAATCAAAATTGAAAAATGAGTTTAATCAAAATTTCATTGGAAATTTGATCAAGGATGTTGGATTTCTAGGATTTCATTTCGATGTTGGAAATACAATCGAGATTATCAAAATTGCATGTCGTATACTTCCATATTGCTTTTTTTCACTTACTTCTTCAAAGCCAGTCCCTGCTTCTAGTTGAATTTGAGCCCCGTTTCTTCTAATTTCACCAATAAAAAGATCCCAAATAATCACAATACACCCAAACCCTAAATGGCATCGGAAGTGCCTACTGCTGACTGTTTTAAAGTGTATATGCAATGTGTATACTATAATGCATTTATACAATAACATTATTCACATGTGATAAAGTCTAAAATGAGGAAAGAAATAGAAAAATAATACAACTAAAGTGTTACCCTTCTATGTAAATGTTGTTCTGGGATTCATGAAACAATACCAACTTCGCCAGGACTGATCTCTGCGGTAGCCAACGCATCAGAGGAAAACCATATTTTTATTAATGGAGGATTTCGAGATCTCAATGTTTCTAATACACTTTTCTGAATAAGTGCCGACACTTTTATGAATAAGTTCCGCCATGGTTTGACTATTTGGAAAGTGCGCAACCAGGCTATCTTCGAGGGGAAACGAAGGAACATTTACAGTATGCTACAAAAAATTATTACTTATGTTCAATCTCTTCCTTCTTTGACTGTCACTGGAAAAACAAGAAGTAGAAAACTGGGGAAACCCCCTTGTAAGGTCTATCCCTGTGGATTTATTGATGGTGCCTCAAACTGTAAGATTGCTGGAGTTGGTTACTCCATATATTTCAATGACTCTCACTACTTGGAGTTCTCGCTGGGGGTTGGATATGGCACTAACACTAAAGCAGAATTGCTTAGCCTATGGGCACTTATTCTCTCTTCCCAAATGATGGGGATCCCCCTATCCCATGTATATGGTGATTCTCTAGTAATCATCAACTGGGTGATGGGATCGACTGCTCTCTCCCCACCCGATCTCTTTCATTGGTGCAGGGAGACTAAAAAGGTAATACATAGCTTCCAGGATTTGTCTTTCACTCACATTTACTGAGAGCACAATCGGATGGCTAACCGTCTCTCTAAAACTGCACTCTCTTATCCTTAGGGTAAAGGCAGTTTTATGGAATATTTCGAGAATCTTTTCGTTTCTCAAGACACTTTTCAGCTCTTCTGAGCATGGTTAATGGATTATTACATTTCCCTTATATATGTTATGATTGATAGAGTGATCACTTTTAGATTGCTGATCAGAGCCTTTTGGCACTCGGTTGATGTGGATGAGAAGACAGTCCTCTCTTTATGATGAGACAGTTTTCTGAATGGGATCACACATTTCAGCTATTAGGCCTTTCCCCCCGGCAGTGCTCTTATGGTGTTGATTGTATGTAACCTGCTTATGGGGAGATTGTAATGATGACCTTTGATTCTTTTTGAGAATAACAAGGACAGGCTTTTTTCTTTCTGAAAAAAAAGTGCTGCCATGGTTTCTCAATTACCCCCCAAAAAACTAGTTTCTTTCGTCTTATACTTTAAGATTGATTTTGGTCTCTTTCTTGTTTGTTATATTTGCCTTTTTAAATAGTAAGTGTTGTAACTTTTACGGCTTCGCATTGTAATTCTAATAATATTGTTTTTCATAAGGTTTAATATTTATAGGGTTTTGACCATAGTAATAGTTTACCCTTACCCTTTTTACATAAGAGTATTTTAGGTGGTCAGTTTTTATATACATACAACAATGATGTAATTGTAGGTCAAGATATTGAAATTGTATGAATAAAGGTTACATCCATAGCTCTAAATATTATAGGTTTTTTATTACAATTGGGGTTAGCATTTGTATTTACTATGGTAAGGTGTTACTTGAAACCACATGACCCCTCTATTGTGGCCTCAACTATGACAACATGGGATAGTGAGTTTATTGCAAATGTTATATGTGTTGAAATAACGATTTTACCCTGAAACATGACCTTGCATTGTTTTCTATTTGCTAAGAGATCGTCTAATGTAAGGAAACTAGAAATAGCCCCAAGACTCAAAGGCATCTAGCCTAAGTGGAAATATGCCCTCTTATGAACCACCAACAATTTAATTCATGTGGTGAGATTTTGTTTGCACAAAATTATGCACTTGCACATCAAGGTCTCAAGACTGTAGCAATAGAGGTTAGGTTGGTATCCCTAAGTATAGTCAGTTTTTCCTTCTTCGTACAAATAATAGTAAAATTATTCTCATGTGGTCATGGAGTAAGACCTTGAATTGCTTTCTCTTGGTTAAGAGATCGTCTTCCTTGTATGTAAGAAAACACTTTAACGAAGTAAAACCTAGAGGTATTTGGTAAGAGTGGAAGTCTACCCCCTTAAAAAGCATCAATAGGTTATTACAAGTAGCCAAGTTTTGTTTCTACATAATAATGCAATTACACATTATGGTAGATCAGAGGATGTAGTGACATTATGTTGGAGAATACTAAGATGAGGAACATTTTCTACCTTATTGTTTTGGAAAATATCACATTCTTCTATAAATTACTCAATACCAAATGTCATTATCAACCAAAAAAAGTTGAGGAGACATTCCTATGAGTTTTGTACAAACCCACATGACTCACCAAGGGTCATCCAAACAAAAAATGATGGTATGCTAAAGTTTATGGAACCATTATTGGTATTCCATGGCTGGTGCCAATGCCAACAGGTTCTTGGTTCGAATCATCCTTGATGAGGTGCACTAATCTATTCCAATGGGTTTATTAGGGATGCCATCAAGGAATTTTGGGAAGCATCCCCTGGATTTCCCTACAAATTTATCCTTGGAAAAAAAACACAAGGCTGCATTACAACCAATACCTAGGAAATGTTAATTTTCTTTATACCAAACTAAATTAACCACCAAAAACTTGGATGTATATGTTGAATATCTAAATTTATAATTAAAATTTGTTAACATTTAGCCAAGGAAACAAAAAATAAAAATACTAATCATATATGTTTCTGTCATCTCGATAAAAAAATTATTTTTGTCACACCCCCGGTTTTGACCCCGTTTGCATGATGTATAAAATGTAATTAATCATGGTGAGGAGCTCAAGGAAAAATCCCCACCATCGATTTGGTCGTGTATGTTTCGGAAATAGGGGTAGTTGCCGATGGTCTATCGTGCTATGTGGCACATTATAACTTGACATCATGTAAATACGCACATCAAATAAAATAAACCACAACCAACTACGGTAGTGAAATGTTGAATGAAAAGGGCATGGTTCCGAAGGATGAGGGGTGGGGGGATGTCAAACCTTGATCTATGGGGGAAAAACCCATGTGTTGCCACCTTGCTGTGTCTATGCCATCTTCCCTTGTCAACCTCTTCAATGTCTTGATTTTTGTTAGTTGGGGGCAGTTATTGCATGAGGAAACGTGGGCATGGGGAGGCATCAATTTTGGCAGGCTGCTGTCAGTTCAGACGGTATGCATGCCCAGCAGAGAACCATCGTTTCTCTCACACCTGGTCTCCACTCTTCCCACCGCTTCTGTTCTTCCTCACGCGTGCCCGGTCTCCACCTCCACCGCCATCTTCTTCATGGTCTGGTTCCTGCTCACGCATAGAGTCATGGTCTATTCATGATCACTCATGGGGATCTGGTGCATTCCTCATGCGCAGAGTCATTGCTGTTTCTCTTCACACGCAGGGACTCTGCGTTGGTTTTGCTCACACAGGGAGCAAGAGAAATCGTGGCTGTCGCTTGGGATTTTTGGTGCAGGATCCATCTCGTGCTCAGGGACTATGTGTAAGTTCCCTTACTAATTTGTGGTCCATGTATATGTTTCCCTCTGTGTGTTGCAGTTTGGTGGAAGTGCTCTCATGCCTAGACTGGTTGGGGTCGTTTCCCATGTCGTGAGCCATGCTCACTGGTTACGTTGTGGGACTGTTGTCTTCCCTACGTTTTGTTGACTGTGGTGCTCAAATTCGTTTGGGCCACTGTGGATTTCCAATCCATTGGTTGAGTTTCCCTTTGTCCACGTTGGGAGTTGGCTTCTCATCTGTTTGAGACTGTGTAAGTTTCCTAGCCATTACCTTGAGGGATGGTGTGTGCTGTGGGCTGTTGATTTCCAATCTGTCGGTTGAGTTTCTCTGTTTTAGACTGTGGATTGCTTCTATCATTCATTGTGTATTTGTGGCTGCTGAAGGACCCTGTTTTGGGTTGCAGCTGAGTTGTCTTGGCCACGTTAGGGCCAAGAACAACTCTGAATTTCCTTGTGGGCTTGAGCTGTGTCTCACCTTTTGTTTGGGATTATCCCCGGTTGCCTTTGCTTCTTCACAGGGTTGTGAAGGGATTGTGTTGCTGCGGTATGCAGTGGTTGGTCTTCGGACTGTGCTGGCTTGGCCAATTGTTGAAGGCTTGGTAAACCCAATGGTGTTGGTCTGGCTGATTGTGACCCCTGGCTATGTGTAACCCTGCATTGACCCTTATCCTTGGAGAAATCATGCCCAGCTCGGGGGTGGTAGCATTGCTGAGAGATTGATGAGCACGCTGGCCTATGGTTGGGTGGAACGTTGCAGCGATGTAGCTGGTTGCGGGTGAATTCTTCATCAAAATATAAGTGCTGCTATTATTTCATCTCTGCAATTATATCTATTGTTCTATGAATTATGATGAACATGTTAAATGCTGGAAATGTATATGTGTTGCTTCCGCTATATATTGATGTCATAGGAATTATGAATCCCTGTATGCTGGATTATGCATCTGCTTGTATGTATTAGCATCCCTGTTATGCATCATGTTAAGCTTTTAATTTTCAGCATTGATGGATTGTATATGTTCATGGGGATGCTTGCCCAGCTATTGTGGTGTTCGTCGCGTCCTCTTCACTGGTTTGAGGGATGGGGACGTGACAATTTTAAACCTAGTTGCTCAGACCAAGGGACTAAGAAAGAGAATTAAAAAAATACATTTATACCCCAAAGCTGATCAGAAAGAAATCAAATGGTACTGCTAAATACATAATATGTTATATCCTAGAAGTGGTTTAGACATATGCAAGCTAAATACCAAAAAAATGAAAAAAAATGCAGCGAACTAAGAGTTTTAGTTACAAAAGTATAGTATATATGCATGGTATTGGATGCTTCTTGCATCAAAGTCGTCAACAAATAAGGGTTGTTCTAACAATGGAAAGATTTATATAAGAATTAGCAGGATATGGTTTATAAGAGTTAGTTTAAACTCTAGACTAAATAACAATCATAATAACATGCATAAGAAGCATTATAAAAAACTTTCAACATGAATGTTGCTTGCAACAATTCTACTTCACACCCCTTAGAAATAGTTATGCACCATTCACTAACCTGAGTGAACATATTTTTAATGGTAAGGTTTGAAGCCATATACATCCATTTGGATGGTGGACAAGGGTTGTGTCAGTCAAGAGAGAAAGGTTTTCTAGAATGAGAGCATTCGATGCACAACACACAACACCTTTGCTTCTAGGGCACCATCAGTGAGCTTTCTACATTGCAATTATATAGTGAGCAACAAACACCCTCAATAACATAGGTATCAAACTAATGTAAGAATGAGATGTTCTCTGAAAGATATTACACTATCCAGGTTATTTGAACTTAACTAATTTAAAACACTAAATAATTGAACCACTTACCCACAGTCAGCTAGAGAAAGCTCTTTCAAGTCACAGCCTAGATAAGCGAGAAGTTCACTAACAAACTCATCAATGACACCTGCTATCCATGCCATTGATAACACTTCCATTTTTAGCATATGTTTTCATGCAGGCAAAATCTTGAAGGCTTCTAGCTATTGGCATGACTCCAGACACAATTCCTTAATTACTGGTGCCAAACTGTCGGCTAGAGTATTAATGTCAGCTTCATATAATAATGAGCATTGACTCAAATCTACAAAACGTAGTAAATGAGTCATCTACACAAATGAACTTAATCCAACATCTGATAGGTGATATGCACCCTTTAGATAGAGGAAAGTTAAACAAGGAAATCTCATAGAAGTACGAGCAAAGGTAGCTTGTACTAACGATCTAAGAAAGCACATCCACACATGCCCAATCGTAGTACTTGTCAATATGGAAAATCCATTTGGTCACAACCTTCTCTAAAGAGAACCAATTATATGAGTTTAGTTTTCTTTACTTATTCAACCAATAAGAATACAAACATCAAAAGGAAATAACTTGATGCAAATGATATCGAAATAACACTTGAGGTTTTATTAGTAGCGAACCTCTAGATTAGTAGTTGAACATTCTGCAATAATCTTGGTAATATCGTCCTCTGGTATAAGAGGGAAATCTGGAATGCATATTTTTGTTGGAGACCCTGTAATGAATAATTCTAAAGTTCGAGGAGTCATTTTACATGATGCACATAATGCATTGCATATTATGTCCTTGGTTAAATCATGAATTCCTTTCAGTGTCTCAATATGCTTAGCATGCTTGCACAAAAGGATTAAACATAAACTATACAATGAATGAGGTATAACTTCTGTCACAAAGTCTTTGTCATGGGAAGGATTCCATTCAATTAGAAAAGTAGGGTTGTCATTGCAAAAAAGGTTTTCCTGATGAGCTGTCAATGATGTTTCTCTTTCCTCTACCAAGCGCCTGGAAGTAGAAAATGGGCTAGGCCAATCTGTTCTCTCTTCATCATTACCAATCGTAGCATTGGGATAGGACCTTTGCTGAGAAGATGATGGTTGATGATTTTCAGGATTAAAATATGCAAAATGTGAATCTCACCTTTGAGATATTGCAAGAAACCTCTCTCTCTATGTAATCCTATTCTGAATTTGAGGAGCACTATTTTGTTCCATTTCATTTAGTTCAACAAGATCAACACTTGGATTTACATCTTGTTGAATATCATCTCCAACCAGAAGATTTTGCACAGTAGATGGAACCTCATTATTCCCTGTTAAGTCTGATTTGCGAGAATTTGCTTCCACATCTACAGGTGTGGTAATTGGAGAAATTTATTATTCTACATGATTTTCTTCTAAATGTACTTTGACTTCATCATCCTTGTCAAACTCATCCTCAGAGGACCTTGAATCCTCCTTCTCATATTCGACCTCAGAAAACTTTGTTTCTTGGGACATCCCATCATTTAATTTCCATTTCCCTTTCCCTCTACTTCCTCTTATTCCTTAACCTCTATCTCCAGGATTCCCATCATCACTAGTATCAGCTTCTTCATTATCAAGAGTATCAGTTTCTTCAAAATGTGACAAACAAGTGCTTAAATTCGATATCCAACATTACTTAACATCCTTAATTAAATTCATTATCTTATGTTGACTATAAGAGATGATGCCCCAGGTCAAAAAATAAATTTTAACTAAGAGAAGAAGTCTTATAGACCAGGTAGGCCTCAAAGTGATAAAAACAAGCACATGTATAAACATCAACAACATCCTTGATTAAAAATCTGACCGAACTCAATTTTTTATTGTGATTCTACAAGAACAGGCTCTACATACTAGGTTGGCCTTAATGATGGTACAAACCATCGTAAACATAACATCATCAACATCATTGATAAAATATGTAATTAGACTCTTACTAAACTCACCTTTTACTAGATTCTTATTAGATTCAATTTTCAATTTTACTTCTAAGAGAAGAGATCACACAGACCGGGTAAGCTCAAAGGGAATTAAAAGTAAGAAAAGGTATAAAAATCAGCAGAACAATCAAAATAAAGGGTGTTAAACTAAAATGATTTGTTTAAAGTAGTTTATAATATATTTCAGTTCCATGGAACAACTAAGTACTGTCTGTCAATATAAGCATATTCCCTACCTAAAAGTCTAAAGGCACATCTCTGCAAGTTAATAAATATTTTTAATCATTTCAATTATAAAATATGCATGTCAAATACATCATATTGGCTACATAGGTTATAGGGTAGGGGTTCTACATTATCTCCCTACTCTTAGGGAAAAATATTATCACCGGAATCATTTTAAAGCAATAATGGAGAAGAAATTAGATAACAAACTGTTCATTGGTAAAGCTGATGCAATTGACTCTTTCAATAAAAAATATAGAATATAGTGCAGCACTGAGCAGACAATAACAATCCCAATCAAGTGGGGTTGAGGGTAATCCCAATAAAGTAACATTGAGGGTAGGAACAAGCCCTAGAGTTTGATGGTTGTTGTGACTGAAGCCCAAATTCAAATCTTGACGAAAAAAACCTCCATTAACTAAACTTGTTGATGTATTAGAGGGTTCCTCTGAGTCATTAAAAAAAATCCCAATCAAGTATCAATCAATGGATGATAAATGTCAATTATTGAATTTGTAGGAAATTTGAAGTCTTATCTGATTCATCGTATCTCGGTGACTTTTCATAATTGAAATTCATCAACATTAATGAATTCGTATGAATCATAAAATAAATGGGTTTCCATTTCAATACAACAAATGATGGATCATGCGAGCCAAGTTGGTGGATTTCTTATATAGGATCTTACTTAATCAAGCCGGAACATGCACATTGGATGCTTCTCTTTCTTCCAATTTGAGGATTAATGCCAGAGAAAGATACGACTAAAAAAGGATTAAGGTATACAAATCAACATAACAATCTTGATTAAATCCAATTTTCAATTATGATTCTGAAAGAAGAATCTTGTAGACCAGGTATGTTTCGAAAGCGGTTAAATACAAACAAAAACATAAACATCGTAATAATATGCTTCTCTAAATGTCAGAGAAATTGTTCTTACCCTTTCTTTTTCCTTGTCCTCAGCTGCTTCCATAGCCTTTGCTCGTACCTCTCCTCGGACTTACCCCATTATTCTTCTTGAAAGAAGAATATGGTCCATCTACCATGATTCCATCATTGCCATCATTTAGTACTGCAGTTGAAGGCCACTCTTGCTCAAGGTTACTACTTGGAGTGAATAGTACAAGATTTACTCTAGCATTGAGTCTCATGCTTCTCCTGACACTTCTTGTAATGGAAGCGCTGGTGGGAGCCCCAAAACCTCCACCGCCCTTTAGATGAACACTAATTGTTTTGCGATCCGCCGATGAATTTTTATCCTCAGAATGCACATATTTTTGGGTTTCCTCTACAACCAAAGTGTAATGTACATTTTTTGAAATTTTGGAAAAATGCACAAATTGGGCAAACTTCGAGCTTAACTAGTCATGACTCTCGAGGGTTCCAACTTTCACCAAATGGTCTGAAATTTGAAAGGAAATGGTATGATGAGTCTTAAAACATACCAATATGGTTTATGGATACTTTGTATCAGATTTTATACCCCTATAAACTTGTTTGGGGATAATGACAAAAAGACCAAAATTATTTGGAAATTGTGTTCAAATCCCCCATAGGGTGATGGCCAAACTAGCTCTCTAAATCAAGTGCAACCCTCACAAATTTAAGAACATAGTATGGGAATGAGTATAAGACATCAATTATTTTCCTTAATAATTTTTATTAAGTTCTTCAAATGGATTATGGTCTGCAACATTTGTAGGGTAACTTTCAGTGAAATTGCATAACTAGCTCGATTTTGACATATGAAAGGTGGATTTAAAGGTTCAGATCAGGATGTGACATATAGGGACCATATAAAGAATATAAATTTATTCCAAAATATTATTAAACACCATATAAATCCCTTCATACAAGTTTGGTATACAACTCATTCAGTATGGGGGTCAAATACATGAAAACTAGTGAATTAGTAGCACGAAATTGCAAAAGTTTCACATATGGATTTCTTGGATTTAGACCCATAGAGAATAGGGACTTGAAATTGAAGAGTAACACATCATATATGGCTGTGACAAAATCATGAAACTCAGATAACATCCCTTATACAAATTTGATACAAGACTCCTTCAAGATTGAAGCTAAAGTCATGGAAACTAGTGATTCAATGGCATGGGAATGCAATCTTTTCAGACATGATTTTATTGGATTTAGAACCATAGAGTATATGGAAATTAAATTAGAGAGTAATAAATCATATATGGCTTTCCCAACATCATCCAACTCATATAATATCCCTCATACAAATCTGGTATAAAACTACTTCAAGATTGAAGCCAAATCCATGAAGACTAGTGATACAAGGGCCTGCGTATGCAAGATTTTCATACATGTATCTATGATGTTTAGAATTAAATAGCATGTGGAAATAATATTACATATACATACATAATATATTCATTCCCCATCATCATAAAACTCATATAAATGTCCTCATACAAATATGATATAAATCTACTTCAATATTGAAGCCAGATCCATGAAAACTAGTTACTCAAGAGCATGGGGAATGCGAGACTTTCATACATATATTTATGATATTTTGACTTACAAAGAATATGGAGATTATATTACAGATCCATACACCATAAATCAAATCTTTGGAATCAAACATCCTCATCAAGGTGCAAGAATCACTCCAACAAGTGGGCCATCAATTGTGAGTGTGGGGAAATCGAGAAGAAGGAATGGGGGAATGGGGAAATAGATGAAAATTTGAATGTAGGACCTTCAACCTGAAAATAAAAACCCTTCATTAAGCTCCCATTAGAGGTATGAATTTCCTCTCCATCAACGAACTTGGAAAGGAATCCAACTCCCTTGAAATTGTTTCACTAGCAGGGTAAGTGTGCACTCACTGTGTAATGAACAAGCAAAAGATCTCCAAAAATGCCAAAGGCCAATTAAAAAATGATAAAAAATATATTATCATTCCTCATGAAATCCTTTTATTAAATTAATGAGGCATCCTAAGGGATAATTTCCCTTCATGAGCTTCCTCCAACTCATCTTAGTGGTTTAGTAACTCTCATGACACTTGTCTTCCTCTTCATGCTCGAATTCTTTACCCAATTCAAATGGCTGCCTCTAACTCCAAAATTCAACCTATTGGTGGCTATATTTAGCCCTGACATGTCATATTTGTCATATGTCAGCAATCAGGTCTTAATTTGTCATACTTGTCATAGAATCTTCCATCATTTGTTGTCATAGAGTGCATAGAATCTCCTTCCAAGTGGCACACCTTGTCTTCTAGTATCTTCCTCTTCCATGGGAGTTACCCTCCTTTACCAATTCGAATTACCTGGCTCATTATATTATATTTGACACCACATAAACATCCAATAATTTTACATTACCCATTTGTTCTGATTTGGATGAATATCATACCAAGTGTGCAAGGAATCTAGCCATCCAAAGGCTCCACAATCTTCCAAGTGTCTTCATGAACTTATGCCACCTTATTTTCTTAACATTTATCATTTATGTGAGCCCATTAAATTTGAATATGGTAAAATAAGGTCCTTTTGGGTCCCATAGCCCCTTATTACAAAATCTATGTCTCCATCTCAACCTAGGGAACTGGTAGGTTGGTGAAACATTATTTGCAAATAGTATTATTTGGAAATTATTTAATTGGGGACATGACATGAAGAAAATCCTACATCTCATGACCTGAGCTTTGCCATAATGCACAACAAATATATTCGATAAAGTCTATCAAAGTCCGTCACAAAGCTTTGCAGTAGGTAAAATGAAAAATAATACCCAAATATGTCAGTTCAAGGGCATTCACATAACAAACGAAACCGCTTTAAACTTTAATATAAATTTGACAAACCTCAAAAGAATCACCGAAAATTGATCCAATTATTCTGAATCTTTATAAAAAATCCACCAATTATTAAGCAAAGCTCTTACTTTATAGATGTGGGGTTCAAGTATATTTCCCTCCTTGCTAAAGTGAATTTTTACCATAGTAATGCAGTGCTAGTGTTTATAACTCCCCACTTCTTAATAAATAAAAATAATTACTCTTAAAAATGACATGTCTTCAAAATTCCTTGGATTTGATTTTGATTGTTTAGTTTGTAAAGTTTAAGGTTTATATGTAGCTTTGTCATTATTTATTATCATAACTTGTGATTCCTACATGGGTTGTTTTTAAATTTTCCCTTTGATCTCCTTCATAGTGATCTTACTGACCCAATGCACTATTTTTATTGACACCTCCCTAAAATGGTGATGAATTGTAAACTTCCATTAGTTTGTTTTTATGTGCTTTATAGAAAAGGTCATCAAACCTAAAATAGAGTATGGAGGTGTTTTGGATCCATAAAATGGTCACATTGGTTATTGTTCCCTAATGTTATAAGTGATGTTTACAAATTGTTGATTGTTATTCTTTATCCATTCACAATTACACTTGTATGGGTCTCAATGACTTGAGACACTTGGTTGCTTAATACCTTCTTAAAGGGGGTGAATGATAAAATCCTACTAGTTTATACTTGAAAATTGTAGACAAAAGTAGGCCCTAGGGGGTCAATTATAAAATCTTATTAGTTCTTCTTTGAATATTTTAGACAAAAGTAGGCCCTACACATTAAAAATGGTAGACCTAAATAGAATATGGAGGTGACCCTAGGTTTGTAATATAGTTATACAAGTCATTGTGTCTTGGTGTTATAAGTTCAAATCATATCTCTAAATGCCTTTGTGATTAAATTAAATTTCCAAGTAAAAGTCACTCTTGAAGAGTACATAGAGACAATATTAGATATGAAATGTGTGTGTGTGTGTGTGTCCATGTGAATGCCCATCTTCTAGTATTATAAATTGGGATTTTACCTCTATGTTTTCAATCACTCTTTTACTATGTAAAATAAATCCCATGGGAATCAAACATTGGTCAATAGTGTAGCGTAATGCCGGAATATTTGATAGGGGCCATAAAACATGAGCAATTAATTGTTTTTTTCCTTGATAGATGTCCGCTTATAAGTACAAAGATATAAAAGCATTTGATACGCTTTTTCAAAGTAACACTATGAACATTATTGAAATGATTGGTTGTTAATTCCATTTTAAACCAACACCAAAATGTCCTTAAGAGTACAAAGAAATTTATCTTTTGTGTTAATATTGGTATCCACTTCTTGTGCCTTGGATGTTCTTTGTAAAAATGAGGGTGTGGATGGGGGGGTTGTCCAAAACAACCTTGTAGGGTGAAATTTTGGTAGCACCATGATAGGTGGTGTTGTACTACCTTTTTGCAAGGGGGGTGTAGGAGGGGGTGGTGGGGGAACTACTAAACCCAATGGCCATATCAGTCAATGTAAAACCCAATGGATAATAATATTTTTATGGTCAACACCTAAAACCTCCATATCTTTTTATTAACTCCAATATATCAAGTCCTACAGTATCCATAAGTATTATTACATCCATTGTGATAGTGGACATCGACGTTGTCATCATCATCATCATCATTAATGCCATATGGTACATAAAAATCATCTTGATCATCATCCTCGTTATCGTCATCATCAGCAACATTAAGTACATCATCAACAAAGTCATCGTCATCATTGTAATTATGGTCACTCATATGCCATTAGTGTTCTTAATCACTCATCTCCAATAGGATTCATGTCATGTAATTGTTAAGGTAATTTATAAGTCGTTACAGTCATTTCAGTGATAATAGGGTCGTTTAGATGTTGTTACATACATTTAGGTGCCATTAGAATCAATTAGGATCCAAAAGTGCTACCACATGCATAATCATCATTGAAATACACATTGTCATCATAATCATATAATAAATCAACATCATTGTTGTCATTGTAGACATCATCAATATAATTGCGATGATAATGAGCAAGGAACCCTACTACCTCACAAGAATTGATGACTCTAGTCTTATACTTATCAAATCATATACATACGCTCCATCGTAATTAGCATAATGCATCATCATCATGTTGTTAGGGCCAATCAGATGCCATTAGGGTCTATCAAATGTTGTTGGGGACACTCAAATTCCATTGGAGCAATTTAGGTGAAATTAAGGCAATTTACCGCTCATTAGGATGAATCAAGATCCAAAAGTGCCATTATTTCGATCATTTAGGTGCCATTATGTTAAATAAAGATCCAAAAGTACTATCACATGAATCATGATCACCGACATATCTAACGTTATGTCAGACATTTTCCAAACACAATTCCTGGCTCTAAACATAGTGCAATTCCTAGCGCGGTTCCTTTCGAAATTCCTTGTATTATTCCAGGCACTATACTTGGATCTATACCTTGCGCTATGTTGGATGTTTTCTAGGTGCAACTCCTAGCTCTAATATTGGTGCTATGTTGGATTTTTTTTAGTCCAAATTCATGGTGCAATTCCTATCACTAACCCTGTATTAATATATGGTGTTATGCTATTCAAGACTTTTTTTTGGAGGTTATTATGGGCGTTATATGGGATGCTTTTTTGGACGCTAATTGGGACATTAATTGGGATGCTAATTGGGATGATAATTGTGATGCTAACTGGGACACGAATTGGGACGTTAATTGGGATGCTAATTTATCTTCCAAAATAGCACCAAATTTTAAAAATGGATGCTAATTGGAATGCTAATTGAGAGGCAAATTGGGATGCTAATTGGGACATTAATTGGGATGCTAGTTAGTGTCCAAAATAGCACTAAATTTTAAAAAGGGATGTAAGTAACACCATTTAAAGTTGCATCCCATGGAAAAGTGTCCACTTTGTCCAAAAAATTATGAAAAATACACTAAAAGTGCTAGTGGATGCTAAAAAGGAAGCTAAAAGAGACACTAATCACATGGTTTTGTTGTAGTGCTTGTTGGAGTGGTGCTTACAATTTGCTGAGTATATTTGGTTCCCAAAATGTGAAATATGATGTATGGATTTGTAATATCATGTCCATATGCTCTATAATTCGAAATATCAGAAATACATGTATGAAAGGTTTGCATTCCCATCCTCTTGAATGACTAGTTTTCATGTATTTGGATTCCATTTTGGAAAGAGTTGCATCACATATTTGTATGAGGAAATTTATATGAGTTTAATGATGAAGGGGAAGAAATATATGATGCATGCATCTTTAATATTATGTACATGTTCTCTGTAAGTCGAAATATCAGAAATCCATGTGTGAAAGGCTTGCATTCCCATGAGTTTGAATGACTAGTTTTCATGTGTTTGGTTTCCATTTCGAAGGAATATATATATATATGATATGTATTAAGGAATTTCTATAATGTTAAATGATTTTTAGGAATCAATTTATATGTTTTATATGGTCTCCATTCATCATTTCATGTTATGAACTATTTCATGCACTTTTTATGAGTTAAAATGGAGCTAGCAATGCCATTTCCCCCTAAACAAATTTAGTGAAAGTTATCATACGAATGTTGTACTTTATAACCAATTTGAATAAATAATACCAATGATTAATTAAAGCCCCTGATTTCTGATATTTATCCCCATACTCTTTTCTCAAATTTGGGAGGGTCGTACTGCATTTGGAGAGCCAAAAGTGCCATCTACCCTTAGGGGTTTTAACATCAGTTTCCTAGTGTTTTTGTCCTTCTTTCCCTATGGAAAAAATAAAGTTGTAGAATCAATTGGAAAGTGTATGAGAATTAAAATTATGCATTAGGAATTCCTAATACCCCTCAAGCTCTTCCATATAGAATTTGAATTCATTTGGATTCATTTGGGTCAACTTGGGTTTCACTAGTCTCAAGCTAGAAATTGGCCAAAGTTCTGCAAAATTGAGTAACATGTCAAAATGAAATTCTGATTCAACCATTGAGCATATGAGGTATGTTAGAATGTTTAAAATCCCATAGGATCCCTCCCTAAGTATTTTGGAAAGGTTCGGTGGTGTTTGTGACCAAACCAAGGAGGACTAGTTGACCACATTTTCCTAGTAAATTTTCGTTGTGTCTCCTTAACAAAAAACAAGTTTGAAGAGGCATAAAGTCAGAAAAAAAGTGTCCATAAACCACATTGGGATGTTTTAATACTAACCATAATAGTTCCTTTCAAATTCGGGACCATTTGGAGAAAGTTGGAACCCTCTAGAGTCATGATTAGTCAAGCTTGAATTTGCCCAATTTGTACATTTCTATTAAATTCCACATTAGAGGAAATTTGGGGTCTAAAATGGGCCTTATAAGAAAACGTGCCAAAATAAGTTTTTGTGAGTTGGAATTCAAGAACCAATAGAATTTCATTAAAATAAGTCAACCATAATGGTTGAATTGACATATTTGTCATTAAAAAAAACTACTTTTTTTGTTTGTATTTTCGACATATCTCATTGTGTTTTTACTCAAATTTCGATCGAGAGAGCTCGGTGGATGTGGAATTTGATTTTGCATCGAACGAGTACCCACACTGCATACTTTTGACGGACCCCTCTACCCCAAAAACAAGAAATACCTGAAAAAACGTGATGATGTGACATCATCATCACGTTTTTTTCAGGTATTTCTTGCTTTTGGGGTAGCAAGGTCCATCAAAAGTATGCAGTGTGGGTACTCGTTGGATGTGGAATCAAATTCCACATCCAACGAGCTCTCCCAATCGAAATTTTAGTAAAAACACAGGGAGATATGTCGAAAATACGAACACAAAAAGTAGTTTTTTTCTTTCTTCCTCCAAAATTAATCAATATTATTTTATTATTTTAACTATTATTCTATTATTTTCCTTAGGAGGCCCATTTTAGACCCCAAAATTCCTCTGATGAGTAGGGACATTACACAGTTTCCCAAGGGTAATATGTTAGGATGAAAACCACTGCCCACATGAATATTTGAATGGAAATTTCTCAATATATGAGTTGGTTAGGCATCGGTTTGGAAAACCTTACCCATAACTGGAAAACAATGAGCTGCATACACATGTCTCGAGAACCCTCACCATACCTTGATCTTCGAACTATCATGGTGATGCCCCATATTAAGAGCGATCCAATGTATTAACATGCATTGTTCTAAGTTCCAAGCAGGGATAATTTTAGGGGTGAAATTTAGCCCATGGGTTATTTTTAGGGGTTTTCTCCAAAAAAAGATTTGTCATTTTGCATTTTTTGAAGCCCTGTTTCGCCCAATTTTGATGGGGTAAACTTTTTTCACCCTAAAAATCACCAAATTATTTTATAAATGATATAAAATCCTTGGAAATTAAAATATTTTTTGAAAAATATTGCCAAACATTTTATAGTTTGCGTTTTGAAAATTGGTAAGATTCTCCAACATTTATACACTTTTAAATAAGTATGGTTCCTTAAAATCATCCCTGATTCGAAGTTCAATATCCATTCCATCATTTGATGTCGTCCAATTTTGAGTCTCTGCATGGACAATAATAGCTTCAACATCCCAATACCCCAATGTCGCTAAGGTATGATACCAATTTAACTTTTTTGGACCCATCAATGAATAATCTCTTGGGCAGAATCCCCTTGATTTCCCTTAGCTTCAACACATGAATGTTTTACATAATTTTGTAAGTGGCATATTTCTTAGCAAAATTTGGTTTGTTCCAACCCTACTAGTATTCTATTCATCTTTCACAAAATTATTTAACAAGCTTCTTTCATTCTCTAAATAGAATTTTCTTTAGACTCTTGAATTGTAGGGGAACACCTTATCCTATAGCATTATGGAAGAAATGATCCAATGCCAAAATCTATTAAGAATCCAAACTTCCAACCCTTCTTTGATGCAACTAATTCCAGTCACATAGCCGACCCTTAAACTCAGAAAAAGGATGCTAAGTCATCATCATTGATCAGAGGAATCACATCCGAAAAACTATCCCTTGCGACTTTAAATTGTCAAATATTACAAATTTTTCACAAACATTCACACTGAGAGTTACAACATGTGATGCCACCATCTTTGGAGCTCTTAATTGATACCACCTTTATAGAAACCCACAACCCACTTCATTTTTTTTAAGCTTTATCTTGAAAAGCCATGTTCGTAACAAAAAAAACCTCGCACATTAAGTAAATATAATTTGAAATTTAAATGTTAATAGTTCAAATAAAAATCAATTAATAAGGATCCCGAGCCAACCTGGCTCGTTTATTTTGTAATCCAACTTTTTCTTGTCAAGGATGGGGGATCTATTCAACCGTTTGGTCAAGTCTTGCTTTTGCTTCTATTGAAGAAGTCATAGCAACAAAAATATGATGATGAGAAAATAAGTTTTTATTTTTCCAAATTTAAAACACACACAAGCACACAAATGATATTGTTATTAATAGGCTCAAAACTATTATGAAATGGTAACATCCCATATTCGTTATTATTTTCTTCATAGTAACATCCTTGGTCATAATGGATACTTATGTCCTCTGGACCCCAATTCCATATACCACTTCTCAAATCGATGAACATGAATATAAGTATATATTTTGTTAAATGTACATCGACACAAACAATAATAATATAGATGAGCATGATAACAAGTTACAACCTCCCACTTTCATTGTTAACAAAAATATAAATCACTATTTTTATCAATACATGTAGCAAATTCAAAACATGACTTGCAACTCCTCCCAAAAAGAAAATTGTTCCTTGGATGGACAATGAGCTTCTTCTTCATGTTACCATTACCCTCTTCTACATCGTTGAGAATAATTGGACATTCGCTTCGATCTCCAACTCTTTGGTAGAAACTCACACTCTCTTTAGATTCTTTGGCATCTTTCAATATGGTTAATATATTAAAACAACTCTTGCCTATTCAATAAATGGGAATGACTTGCATGTGGGGATTGGGACAGATAGGGAACTATTTTGGGCATAGTCACATGAATGTTGTCAAAACCAATTTCTAAGGAGAAGGAGAGAATCCAATTGTCGATGTTGTCAAGAGAATCCAGTTGTCGATGTTGTCAAGACCCAATCCCACAATAGGGAGAAACGTTGGTAATGCCATTTAGCATCCCATCCTATTGTAATTTTTGTGGTGTGAAATTCGTTGGGTGCCGACAAAATCTAACAACACATGTTCTTACTGATATATATGTTCATCCCACACTAGGGAGAAAAGTCGACATTGTCGTTTAGCATCCCATCCCAAATTACAATTTATGTGGTGTGAAAGTTATTGGGCATTAAGAACCATTGGCGACTCATTCTCTTACTAGTATATATGTTTAAAGGTAATTTGGTAAAAATATATAATTCAATATGTGTTATATAAAATTTAATTTATATTATACATCATTTTCATTAATATATAAATTGTGATGTGGGATAAGAGGAAACTCTTCTTTGAAATTCTTGTCACTCCCATCCTTTTATATGGGGGTGAATTTTGGGGCTACAACTTTTCTAGAGAATCTTAGAGAAGGATTGAACAAATCTAGAAGTGTTTTATTACCTAAAATATTAAAATTAAAGCCAATACACAATATCCTATTCTCCTTATTGAAGTGTGTCTTTCCCTCATTGAGATCATAACTATGACTAGGTATGTAAGAAAAAATTAAATAACTTGGGAGACCAAAGACTTCCGAGAATTGCTTTAAATTCAAGTCAAAACCACCTAAGGTTCATTTGAGGTTGGCATATAAAGATGCCATGTCTTGGTTAAAGATGTGGGGGATTGATGAAAATGTCACTTTGCAAAATATAGATGATACTAAAAATATTATTACTTCGAAGTTCAAAGAGAGGTCGCGGTGCAATGATGAAAATTTAGAGGATAAAAGAAAATTAAGATATTACAAGAAGGTAATTAACCCTAATATTGAAGATCAAAATTCTTTCTCTCTTTTAACTGATACAAAGAATAATATCCACATAGATAAAATAAGAATGAACTCTAATGATATGAATAGTGAAACGGGGGTTTGGACCTCCTAGAACTTTGTGTGTTGAAAGGATATTCCATCTTTTTGAGACTATGAGTGTTGAGGATGAACCACACTTCCTCTTAGATTTCCCTACATACAACCACAAAATCTCAGTTTCAAATTTTTTGTTACAACACAAACCTCTCCAACCTTCTATCTCATCAAAATTATAGTAATTTAGGAATGCTCTTCTCTAGGATTTTCGAGCACATAAATAAAACTCTAAAGCAAACCAAGTAGTTACTTACTATTCTTTCTTAAGGTCTGATAGACTAAAATTGATCTAAGTGAATGTTAACGATCATAATCATCATCATAATCATATTTAAAATATTTCGGCAAATATATATAATTCAATATATAGTATGTAAAAGTCACTTTTTATTGTACACTACTTAGTTTTGTTTGATAATACAAATTATAGGTAGGTTGCTTAACATTTTTACAATTATGGATTATTTGGGGATTATATTGTTTTTTTAATAATGGTATGGTCAAAATTGAGAAAAAAAAATTGTAATTTTGAAATTAGCATATAAGAATGCAAAAGAATTTGACACTCATTAATTCGGATAAAATGTAAAATAAAGGACATAGAAAATATAAATATGTCATCATTTGACCGGAAAAGAAGATGTGAAATTCCATGCTTATTAATGATATATATGCTTTTCATTGTTAAGGAATTTTTTTGGTTCAGTACTTGTCATCTTGTAATAATGCATGACGTCCAATTCATATTTTACCTAGTTTCTTTCTTCCTTTGATAAGACATTAATCTATGAAATTGGAAAGGGTGCCAATGAGGTGGACTTCCACTTCTTCTAGAATTTGATGTTCCACATAGACTTCACACATGGAGTGCAAAGGGGCATCTCTTTAGCCCAATTTTGATGACATAATAGAGGTCAAAGTTAGGCCTGGAAATTGACGGCCTACATAACGTTTTTTTAGTTTTAAAGACGTATTTGATACGTGGTGTTACTTTTGGCATATCATTGTTTACCGATTTATAAAATTATATCCCGTCAAATTGATGTTTAATTACTTTTCTTACCTGTTATAAATTTTAGTACCTTCTTCTATAGATAATGGTTGATAAAATAGTTATGGCCACTCCCTGGAACATTTTGGTTTATTTAACCAAATAAAGGAAACCTTAGACACTGTTTTATTTAACAGACATAAAAACTTTAGTAAATATAAAAATATAAAAATATTATTTTTGAAAAAATTGGAGCCTCTTTTTCCTTGCGTGAGATCCTCTTCAAATTCAAATTTTCATGGTGACTGGATTATGTAAAATATTTAACTCTTTTCCCTCTCTTCATAAACATTGTCTGTTGCTTTTCTCAAGAAAATAATTCTATACCTCATCAGATTGTTTTTCTCTCTTAGTATTCCTTCATTAGGCGGTTGGCAAACCAAAAACACGGGATGTATTACTGAGGGACATCATGCTTATAATGTCCACGGTTTAGAGGAAGGCATATACCTAACCCCCAATAGGGCCATTTCTAGGAATAACTTCTGCTGGAGTTGTGCAAGTAGCTACCTCTACTCCATTCCACGGACCAATACAGTATAATGCTTTCCAAAATGTGCAAAACTCCCAGCCTAGATAATTCTATGAAATATGCAAGACATATGGGCACCCTCCCAAGTACTTTCCTATTCGACAGAAGTCTTCTTCCGTTCCTAATATTGTCTACTATGAATTCTGTGGTATCTCCACGTACAACACAGACAAATCTAGGGCCTTGGATGTTTTAGCAGATAGACTGGATCGGTATGCACTTAGGGTAATAGACAATTCACAACCTCAAGAAGAAGGAGGTCATGGAAGAGGAAGATATTACAGGGGATGAAGAACTGGCAGAAGAGGTGAAGCTATACAGCATTGCATTTTTTAAACGGCTCTTCTTCCCGAAGACCAGCCAGACCAGGGTGGGCATCAACGCTTATTGCCGATCTCCATTGGGGAGGAGAAGCAGCCTCAAATTCCAATTCTGCCACTGCTACCTTCTCTTCCTTGGCCTCAACCGGGCTTAGCCTGGAGTTAACGCAGACTTCGATGTCTCAAAGGAAACAATCCGATAAGTTAAAAGAAATAAACTATTTTTTTTTTGTGTTTTTATAAGTTTGGGTTAAGGTTCTTCATCATTTTCTTTGTAAATGGCTTAATTTTTATTAAAAAACATTTTATCTAATATTTTAAAGTTTTGACTTATTAAAATATTTTGTTGACTTTGAAGTTTTTTTTTGTTGCAAAGATCACTATTCAATGTCAAAGTAAAGGATAAAAGCTCAAGTAATATTTCAAAATAATTTTCATCAACAATACAGGGTTTCAAATCCAACCTCAATTGAACTGTTTACACATCTAAGTCCAGAAAATTGAGTATAAAGTTCTCTTATTTTCAATATAATGAGTAAGTATAGAGTTTTCTTATTTTCAATTTAGAAATAAGTTATTTAACAAGATTATTTGGAGACGGTCCATTTAGTATAGAGTTTTCAATCGTGAAATAAGTTTATCTTAAAAGCTTAGAAAAGAGTTATGAAAGCCCTGTTTGGCCTTGAATCTATGGTTACCTACCGTCTGTGAATAATTCAAGTTTGACATACATCTTCACTACATCCTTTGTGTGGAAGTTCAAACCACTGTGGTTGCGATATCTTGTGACTGGACGTTATGAACAGAATGAACAATATAATCTTTTTGGAATAATTGACAACAAACATTTATGTGATTGTCTATCTTGTCCATTGATAGTATGCATATTGGCGTTCTTGCAGGAGCAGCTCATGATGTTGCAAAACAAAGTCCATTTACTATATTTTACAATATCGGGTATGTAAGAGCTACCATTGTTATGATCTTTTCATCCCAAAAAAGAATTCTTTAAGTAAGGGCCTAATGTATTATAGGAAAATCCCTTTAGAATTTGCAATTCCCTTAGAAAAGCACAACAAAACAATATATGGTACCTAGGTTTCGGTTGGCATGTGCTTCAAAATGATGTTTTAAGTAGAGGAGTTTAGTGTGAGCAAGTAATTTTACTTCTCAGTTTATTTTATAGTGTGTAATGTTTAAGGCTCTATTGTATTGCAAAATTCTCTCTTGATTTTTGAAAAATGTCCAGATTCTTTTAGTGTGAACAACTTGATGAAAATTTTCTAAATTGATGGGTAGTTTGGACTTCACTTCCATTTCATGTTATATGTTCAATATTTTTCAATGTATATGGAAATTTCACTTTATTTAATAGCAGGAAATACTTAAGGTCAACTCTATTCAAAATTATCTTTACTTTTTTTATTTTTCAGAAAAGTTCAAATGCTTGTTCAGTATTAACTTCAAAGAAGTTCAAATAGTAGCTTGAGAAGTTTAAAGAAGGAAGAAGAGAACTACAACCAATGTAAGCGCCCATGTTAAGAAATTCAATTAGAAATATTATTGTGATTTCTTAGGAGGGAATATTGTTCTAACAAGTTATAAAACACTTAATTTTATCAAGTCTGGGAAATAACTATAGTATATTTGAAAATCATATTGTTTTAATAAAATACTGAGAAAACACTTAGTTTTGTTTAGTGCAGTAAAGAACAATACTATATTTGTTGGAACCTAAAATGTTAGGGTTAGGTGAAGATGAAGAGTCATCTCGGAAGTCCAAGAGACGTCTTGAAATGTGAATCCAAGAGTCACAATGTTGTATTAATATGTATTATGTCTTAATAGAATAATGAGCTTTCATGTCTACTTTCATTGTCTTTGTTTGGTTTCTACTTTTCTACCCAATTGGGAATCTCAATAGTGGTATCAAAGCATGCCTATTATTCTTAAGCCTGTGAGAAAATTTGGACTTTTTTCTTAGCATTTGAGTGATTGCAGTCAATCTATGCACAATTTGCAAATAGTGTGGGTATGATAGAGTCTATGAGAAGTGTGCATGGGTGCCTCTACATCCTAGAGTGAGATATGAATTTTTAATGAAATTGGATTCAAAAGTGATGATCCCGAGAAAGTGAAGAAAGTTCTCAAAGATTTTCTCACTGAAAATGGCATTCCCTTCTCTCATTCTGTGAAATCAAAGCTTGTCCTTTTTAGGTCTGAAAAGATTTGCTTTGTTTTATTTCAATAAAATATGGATTGAATGTTGTTAGAGGAAGTCTCTATTGGTGTGTGAGGCCTCTATGTGTGAGTATCGTTCTCTTTATAAGTGGATTTTACTAGAAAAGTACCTTTGCGTATTTGGTGAGCATGGAATAAGACATAACATAATTGTATTTTTAGTGTATCTCTATTATATCTATGTGTGAAGCATCTTTGTGTGCATGAACTATTGAGTTGGAAATAATATTCATATTGTTTCATTTAAAATTTGTGTATGGGGAGGTATGTTCATATTCCACTGTGATTTCTATTGTGGAGTCTCTCTTGTTGGAATAATCGTCACACTAATAATATGCAATACTTGGATCACCACTTAATGTTGCATCTCAATTCATCTTATTCACCATGATGATTGTAAAATTAACATGGGAATGACTGGATTGATTATTGTGAAATTTTGCTTGCACAACATCACAATCGAAGTTTTGAGTCATGTGCAAACCACCTAGATCTATATTCATTAGAAATTATTACGTATAATTATTCTAGAGATAGAATAAAATGAGAGGAGAATTTGAGACATAAACTAGAGAAACATCTCTAGAGTATTATTTCCATTAGTGTGCTTATTGAGCAAAAACCAGTACAACATATAGGCATTATCACATGCAATACCTTGGGTAAATACCATGGGCACAAAAAAGCATATGATTAGCTCACAAATGGTAGGCTTATATTGGGCCAACTCACCCATTAATGACATAATTCCAAGTGTAAACCCTATATTTGACCATAATGGGGTTCAATGAACATGAGGGACCAAAGGTGGTGTCAAAATGAGGTTCAATGAATCATAGGGACCAAAAAGGACCAAAAGTACCAAAAGTAGGTTAGGATAGTCAGAATAAGTGTGAACACATGCATGAGGTGGTTTAGGGGCTAGGTTTTGGACCATTTAATGAGCAATTTGATCAAATACAGTGCATTAGCACCCTTGGTCAATCCTTATCCCATAAAACAAGGAAATAGGGCACCTTCATTGTTAATGCAAGAGTTTGAATCCCCAAAACAAGGATCTTGGGCACACTTGTGGACAAACATGATCTTATGGAATAACCACTAGTCAAGTGTGAACAAACTATGGTCCAAGACACTAAAGTAGGCGCTAGAACCCTTTTCACACTAGGTAGAACACGATGAAGGTCCATGGCATAGATATGATGGGAATATTGTTATAACACTTATTCATGTTAGTGCTTCCAATAGCTCAAGAAAATGATCCTTTTGCTAAAACAAAAGCCATTTGTTATTGATTTTTGACATCTATCTCTGTCACAGCTATGAGTGTTATTCCACCATTAGTTGTTTCCCAAATTTTTATGGGTTCCTTGATACGGAGTGATGGATTTCCATTACCGGGACCATCTTTATTTCCTACAACTATAGGATTTGGGTCAAGTATATAATGCTCTTCTTTTTTCATAATCTTAGTAAATGAAATCTTCAACTATATTTATTCTTGATCCTTCAACTCTTTAATTATTTTTCTTATATGGCATCCATAACGAAATGAATAATTCATTTTCTATTTTAACTGAGTGTATATCATGTTCCCATCATGTATGTGTTATTAGGGAATCTATCTTATGGTTGGGGTTTGAGGCCACCAACATACTATGGGTTTACAGACAGACAAACAAGATCACAAGCATTTATTAAAGAAGAAGAGATGAAGGATGTGCACCTTGTTCTGAAGGTCAATCCTAGCTTTGTCTCTTTCTTCCAATGATATTTAGCTCCCAATATCCAACACCTGCAACAAAGAAAACAACCTTCCTCAAAGCACATATCCTCTGCCTAATCATTCTTCTCTGAAAAACTAGATATGAGTCCTCTTGCTCCTCTCCTCAATGGAAATTCTCTAGCATGTCTTTTCCTCCAAAGTTGGTCCCCTCTCCTCTAGCCCTTCTCCTCTTTTTATAGTTGTTTGGGAGGAAGGATTTCGAGGATAGGATAGTTAGGGAAGTTAGGGAGATTTCCAAAATGACCCCAACTTCCCCTTGATTAGCTATCTTTTTTATTTTTAACAAATATTAATGAAATACGTAGGTTGTAGTGAGGCAACTCATGAATGATATACAGGTTTCCTTGAGGAAACTTGTGTATTCAACTTTTAGGATCAATACACAGGTTTCTTTAAGGAAACTCACGTATTCCAAGTGATTTTATATGGAAAGATAGATTATACTGGAGTTAATGGTATGTATCAAGGGTTCAATCCTCTTATAAAGTTATGGATACTTCTATCCATGTTGTCCTTTTGTGTGATGACACATTTGGTGTCATTACTTGGACGAAGAAGTTCCATTTCGAGGTATAACATATGCCCCCTAATGTGTGAGGTCGGAGGGTAAGGACGACCGAAACGCATTACAATTTTTTAGCTCAGAGGACTCAGAATATAGCCTGCAAAGAAGTACATGAAACACCAAAATTGAGGTCATTGTTACAAAATCATTACTGAGGATGCCATGTTAAATAATTTGGAACACTAGCTCCTTTACAAGATACATATACATCATATAATATGGTCTACATGTACACGCATGTTTACAAGGTGGATCATAGCCACACGAGTACAATAGTATATTTTAAATAGCTGGAGTACTGTCAAAAATCATGACATGATCTTGCGCAACTTAGGATTCATAGGTTGTAAACCCAAGGTATTCATCCAAATCCAAAGTAATAAGTACAAATCCTACGATGTGAATATAGTAGTTGAATTCAAACATGGAGGATGTCATCGGAATGTCGGTAAAAGAAATGTACCGAAAACTAATGCAAATGAGACTACCAAGATGAAAAGTGGATCCTAAGGTACTTATACAAACTCAAATTCTTCATCATCAGCAGGGGTTGATAGGAATCCATGTATGAGAGGGAAATAAATGAGTCCTTCAACATGTCACATGAGTAAAGTAGTAGAATGGATAGGGAAAGGTAAGCATAGATCAAACTCAAGGATGAACATTACAGTGATCGAGGTAAACAGACAGATATTAGGGATCCTTGAACAATGAGCACAAAAAAGAGATAACTCAAGGCATCTTGAAATTTCAAGATAGACAATTGGACTCATCTACAATGTAGGATACATCGATAGATTCCTCATGTACTATAAATAAGTAAACAATGGAGGAGTAGTAACTCAAAGTGCTAGTTGAAACTGGGAATTTGGAAACTAAAACATGAGTAGTGAGAGACTCAAACTAGTGCTTTGTTCAAGGGACTTGCGGCAAACAAACTTACAGTAAAGAGAGTATTTCCTTCCTTCCTTTCTTGTTAAGTTTTAACGAGTCTAAGAAAGTAAACTTGAGGTCTTCTTCATTTTTATACAAGATTGAAGAAAAGATAGAATATTGCTTGATAAAGCACTAATTCGTGGATTTTACAAGCCCAAATTAGTGTATGCTCGCTGGTGTTTTCATAATTTGAGAGTCTGGAAACTCCAAAGAAGACTATAGGGGGGTGCGTTTTTGTAAAGTTAGTCTCCTAAGTTCAAAAAAGTGTAAGACAATCTAAAGGAGAACTCTCTTAGCTTCTGAGGAACTAAGGTATACCTTTTTTGTATTTAGTTGGTAAGGCCCGAAAAAAGGGGTAAACTATCACCAAATTGACACTCCTTCAAAATCAAGAATATAGCCTTAGTTTAATGAGTGTGAAGGAAGAAAAGATCACTCAGGATGTTTCATTCATTTACGAGTATGGGTAAACCAACATTAAACTTGATGCTTTGTACTGAGTTTTAACGAGCATGACAATGACATAAATAATGCTCATAATATTTTTCATAGTTTAATCCAGAGCACGAAAAATAAAACATAAGCTAAAAAAGGGTTCCTTTTTCGTAAATTTAGTCCTCTAGGCCCTAAAAAGAGATAAACGTTTCCCTGGAAATAATCTTCTAGCCGTAATGAATAGTAGAGTATAACACATATTTCAAGAAATCTAGAAAAATTCTATTACAAGGACTTCTATGACATTGAATTTTTTTGTAAACATTTTATTTATTTCATTTAATTTGTAAAAATTATGCATTAAAGAAATATTCCATTAAAATTGGAAAAACTAATCCTAGAAAGAATGTTTTTATTGATCACAAATTTTATTTACTCCAAGTGTTTTTAATATACAATCATAAAAAATGAAATGTTGTATCATTTATAACTAGTTCGGTATGCCATAAATTAGGAGGAGTATATGAAAATCTGTAATTTGTTGAATCGTGAGAAAAAATATTCATGAAGATATAAAATGTAGGATTAATGAAGTTAAGTTGCACACATAATTGCATGTTTTATTACAAGAAGATCTCTATCTATATTTGAAGTGAACAAAGTATCATATTAAATATTTTTATTGTTAAATAACATATTATAATATAGCATGATTGGAAGGAAATCACAATATTAAATTAGAATAAAATAAATTATAAGAAATGTATTGATGTCAAACCAAATAATAACTATAAATTCGTCAAAATTGGGATAGTTGTTAGGTACAACATTATACATACACAATGAAAGTGTGAAGAAATCGAACTAAGATAATGTGTCTACTATCTATGCCTAGAGTCCAATTATAGTGGGATGTAGTAGTTGATAATATATTTGAGATGTTTGAATTTGGTGCTTAATGGATCCAACATCCCCCCAATAGTCAATCAAGGGACTTGCTAGTCGAATCGAAACTAAAAAAAGGGATTATAAACAACATTGTGAGGATGTCATAGTTGAAGGGAAGGTACCTCATTTACATTGCTTCACTAGTCTAGAAGTTGAGATGATGTTGTGATTTTCTTGCCTCTTAGAATTGCCTCTAGGTAGCACCAAGAAAGAGGAAATCATCTTGGTGGTGTTTGGTAAGGGAGATCGTTTGAGAAAGAAAGATATGAGCTTTAGGGAATCCCTTATGTATATTGATGTTAGGCACCACTGGTCTAGGTATCTATGGAAGGCTCAACACTATTGCTCTATCTCGACTATAAGCCTATGTGATTAAACCAGGAACTACCCTAGAGGTACCATCTTGAGTGCATGCATCCACTAGTATAAGGTACATGTTATTATGAAAATAAGGTTATCTATTTAAATCTCCATGTTCAAATTGATCTATATAGAAGTTCATTTTGGGTTTAAACCCCTAAATGGAATCTGGCTAAGTAACATGTATGTACTTCTTGTAAATGTATTCCCAAATGATCCTTCTCATTTCTTGTTTTGTTATGAGGAGTTGACCAACTGTATCAATATAGTGCATTTATGTGGGAAGTCGATATTTTAGATATCTAGTGTGGACTGAAGTAAGAAATTGTCTTCTAAAATCCAACGTCAGGAGTGCGCAGTGGAGTCCACTTTGTAAGGGTCTTCAAAGAGATGTATGTAAGGAAGGGGTATCAATCTCTTCATGTTTTCAAGTCTAAAAACAACATAACTTGATGTAATATTTCCAACCAATCATGGCCGAGAATTACTTTCACCAAAAGGAAAAGAAAATGATAAGATTTTTAAATGTCGAAGAAATAGATGTTGAAACATATTTTTCAAATCTTTTAGTTGAACTTTATATATGACCCCATGCTCTTTTGAATTTATTTATGGCACATATCGAATGAGTCTAAATAGTCCACTTAGTACTCATTATCAATTAATTATATGGTTTTACATTGTATTTTATTCCAAAAATTACATACCACATTTATACATTCATTTAATGCATATAAGAAGATAAAATATAGAACATATCTCGTGCTTTGTTGGCCTGTAAGAGATTATTTTAGTTAATCATAATTGAGTTAGTAATACAGACTTACAAAAAAAATGAATTGAGAAATCAAATTTCTTATAGTTCAATGTCACTCACTTATGACCAATCACGTACTACCCTTAATACCACTTAGCACTTATTAG
>LPNX011165191.1:2306-18034 GCA_001517045.1 Pseudotsuga menziesii | reverse complement strand
AAATAGCTGTAATCAGCATCAAGTTACTGCAAACAATCACTCAAACACTTCCTGAATATCTTTCCCTCTTTCCTCAAATGAAATTCCTGAATACATTCAACTGAATGAATTCTTTCTGGAAAATAACTGAGCAGCCTCAGCTCTCTTCATTGAGTACTTTTAAAGATTGCCTAGGTCTTAATTGGGATAACTGTCATTTAATGAGCCACCTGCCCACATTCCACTTTCTTGGGGAATCATGACCCCAAATATAGGGAAGTTGCCACCTGCAACTTAGGAAGTGCTTGAGGATGCTGCCACTTGTCCTTTGCCTCTCCACCTAGTTCCAACAACCAGTTTGACCAGTAACCTCTTTTAACAGCTCTCCCATGCTGTTGTCTCCATTATTTATTTATTATTAATTAAATATTCTCAATTACACTCCATAACTGTTGACTCTGCTGAGTCATCAATCCCTACTTAGGATTAAGTTTAACATAATGTCTCAGAAAATAAAATAAAACAATTTACATAATTTTACAAAATTGGGGTATGTGACAAGACTGGTGACCTGCATATACCCATGAATATGAATTTTTAAGGGGTTTTTCTAGAGCATCAAAGTAATACTGAGCAAAGGGGGTATAAAAAGTTTGCATAGGGACATGGATAGGCCATAAAAACATGATATATCAAGCATGGAAAATCACGCTATAACAAGTGGCTAAACTCAAAGGCAAGTTTCTTCCTGTTAACTATACTTTGAATTTGACATATAGGAGTCTCAGAGCCTTAGGAAAAAGGACATGACAGTAAAAGATTATATATACTTGAATTTTACAATTTCTTAAGTAGGTATGGGCATACTGATGAAGGAGTTGTGGCTAGGTATGTAAATTGTTTGAGGTATGTCATTCAAGATGATATAAGCATAAGGAGGATTAGCATTGTTGGTGAAGGCTATCATCTTATTTGAAGTTCAATGAGAAATTGTCAAGAAATCAAGAAAGTACTAATGGGAAAACAATTAGAAGTAGAGGCAGAGGTATGCATAGAAGATGGAACATTAGTGGAGCAAAGGAAGAAGAGGGTGGTTGTGTGACCATTGCAAAACAAAGATACGGGAGAAGTAATGAGGATTTTAGAGGTGGATGAAGCTTTGAAGGATGAGGAAATATTAGATATAAGAGGGATTGGAATATCCCTGATGATTTTTTATGAATTCCAAACACCAAGGATTTTCTTTGTGAATGTCCTGAAAATTTGTGCGCTAACATACGACAGGTAAGTCTCATGTTACCCAAGGCATTGAAAGCACATATAATTCTATAATTGTAGATAACTTGTTAATGAATTTTAATAAGGGTAAGGGGAAAATTTGATGTTTAGAATATCATTACCAAATATAGAAAAGCACATACAAAAGGAGTTGAATCAAAAGGAAATCAATGTTCAAGACCATCTGTAAATTGGAGGTAAAGAATTGTTCTTTAACTCTTTATGTAGGTAGCATAGGGATTTTAGTATCCACAAAGGTCATTAAGATTTTGAACCTAAATGTAGGCCGCACCTTGATGCAAAAGGGATACATGTAAATGTTTCCAAACATTGTTTTATTAGTTTTCATATTGGAACCTATCATGATAAAGTGATGCCTAATCTTTTGACAATGAATGTTAAATCCATTTTCTATTGGGTAAGCCTTCGAAATATGATATGAAAATTGTCTATGATAGTGTGAAGAATATCTTAATGTTAGATCAGGATGGAAAAAATATCCAAATTATAACTATGAAGGATGAAAAAGGGGACAAAAATCATGGGAATAACTACACTAGTTGTAGAAGAGTAATGTTATGTTTAGGAAAATATTTTTTAAAGGAGGAATGTAACATTGGTTTTCTATTATTCCAAAAATCCCAAGTCTAAAAGTGAAAAAAATGGAGATTCTAGCTAAAGTAGAAGGAAAATTGACTAAATTTAATGATGTTATTTCAAAGGAGTTTCCATGGGTATTTCCACCTATGAGGAGAATTTACCATAAAATAGATTTTGTACTAGGTTCAAGTTTATCTAACAAGGACCCATAGAAAATGTCACCTACTGAAGATGATGATTTGAATAGGAACATCCATGAGTTGTTAGAAAGTGGTATGATTAGAGAAATCTTAATCCCATGTGCACTACCTATTGTGATTTCACCAAAAAAGAGTGGATAATGTGCATTGATTATAGGGATTTTAACATATTACCAATAAGTACACATTTCATACACCTATTATGGATGATTTGATGCACTCTCTAAGTGGTGCAATATATTTTAGAAATATGGATCTAAAGAGTGAGTATCATCAAATTGAATTTGTGAAGGGGATGAATGGAAAACAAATTTTAGGAACAAAAAAGGATCTTTGAATGGTTGGGGATTCCATTTGGCTTGACAAATGCTCCAAGTACTTTTATGAGACTAATTAATGAAGTGTTTCTTGAAGCCTTATTTAGGGTTTGTTGTCGTTTAATTATGATACTTTAATTTTTAGCAAGACAAGAGAGGACCATCTTAATAATTTAAGACAAGACTTGTTAGAGTGACTGAAGAAAGAGATATTATTCATAATAACATAAGTGTACCTTCATGAAATATGAATTAGTATACCTCAGGTTTTCATATCTCAAGAGACTTTAAATATGGATCCTTAAAAAGTGAAATAAATAATAGAATAGCCAATTCCTAAGAGTGCATTTGAAGTGACAAGTTTTGATGGAGTAGATACTTTTTATAGGAATTCCATAGGAAATTTTAGTAGGACAAGTGTACCTTTCACTACTTGCATGAGGAAGGGAGAATTCAATAGGAATTTTGCTACATAAAAGTGATGTGAATTGTTGAAGATAAAGCTTATTGAAAGGTTGATGTTGGATTTACCAAACTTCTATGTAAGTTTTTCTAGGTTGATTACAATGCTAGTGAGACAATTATTGGAGTAGTGATGAGTCAAGGGGGGATATTAATCACTTTATCTAGTGAAAAGTTGAATGAATCTAAACAAAAATATTCTATTTATGACCAAGATTTGTATGTAATTTTTCAAGCACTGAAGAAGTGGATACATTACTTGTTTCCTAAAGAGTTTATTATGTACACTAATAATCAAGCATTGAGGTATCTAAACAAATAGTGTAAATTAAATAAAATACATATGAGGTGGACACAATTTTTGCAAATCTATACATTTGTATTGAAGCATAGAGAAGAAAAAGCAAATAGAGTTGTAGATGCTTTGATTAGGAGATCAACCTTGTTGTTTATCATGATGGTGGAGGTAAGATGATTAGAAGAGACGAAAAATTTATATGAATATGACCAAAATTGTGTTAAATCATGGAAGGAAAATAAAGAGCCATGAAGCTATGATAAGAAATTATACCTTAATTATTCAATTCTAGAGGGATTTATATTTAAAAATATCAATTGTGTATTTCAAGATAATCTATGAGGGAAAATATGATCCAAGAGATGAATAATGGAGGTTTAAGTGGGAACTATTGTGTTGACATTCTACCAAGCCACTAGTTGAGGAGCACTATAATTAGCCAAGAATGGATAAGGATGTTAAGAAATGGGTCAAACATTTAAGAATTTGTCAACATGCAAAGGGAAAATGTTAGGGTCCTACCCTATCTTGCCTTACTCTAAGAATTAATCAGACATAGTATAAGGACATGACTTTGTAACAAGGAAAAAAACATTAGTGTTGATTATTTAATGTAAAAAGGGCCTCTTTATTAATTAATACCCATTAGGAAATTCTATTTTTACCATTGCAAGTAGTCAGGGCTTTGCACATTTTAATACTATTTAAATAAGCTTCAAGGCTATGAGGTGTTAGTGGATATCCACTCAAGTGAATGATAACCTTACTATAAGAGGCCCATGAACATTGTTGCCATAATAAAAAAGTTTTTTTCTTCTTCATATTATGTTATTATTGTCTCATATTTTTGGTTTTGTGTTCCTTATTTATGGTCTATTGCATGATAATATTGCTATATATTTTGTGATTCTCAAGTTATAGGGGTAAGGATCATTGAAAATTGTATTAGATCCATGATATTGAGACAACACGACTCTGATAATTGACAGAATTTATTTTTTAGGCTAGAGACATGTTCCCACATTTGAAATCAATCGTAGATACAGGCATAGTTTAGCAAATAAATTTGTGGCTGGGGAGAAATACATATAGGGAATATAGTTGGTACTTAGTCACATTGTACCCTAATTTTGTGCAATTGTTGGACATTGTTGTTACTCATGTTTGTACCCCTTAGATTAGTACCACATCAAATAATACATGCACATGGAATCACTTCTACATACCCTCAGGTATATGGGAAGTCCCATAAATCACCTAAAATTATCTTGTGGTTATCTTGTTTCTATGGTGGTATTAAAACCAACACTCAAGAATATGATCCTATTGGGAAGACCCTTTGAAAAACAAAATAGATAACAAAAAATAATATAAATGATAAAAATATTCTAAGAAGAGAGGTGGTGTCGAAAGACACCATTCAAAACACTTAAGAAGAATGCATTATGATCAGAACATGACAATGCCTTATCTCATTTAATCAATCATTGTCATTCAATTCCAATAGTACAACCCATAGGGTTTTTCTTTTATAGTCTCTAGATCTAACAAAATTCCTTGAAGTGAGGATGATTTGGTCCACAAATAAGGGTCATCATTTCTAATCATTTATACAAAGTATGCAATGTCTCCTTGATGAATTAGTTATTCTAGTCAATCCGACCGTTACTTTTCCAACCATCTAGTTGAATGAACAATCAACCACTCATTCAAGGCTTCATTCGACTTCCTAGCTAGTCGACTTTAGTTTTTTAATTGAATGTCTCTAGAATATCTAGAGGTGTGATAAACCTGCATAACCTTTGGTTCCAACAACCCTCATTTTGCATAATTCTCTAGATATTTAGGAGCTAAATTTATGATATCTAAACACGCCCCATAATTTCAGCTTCTTGGAGCCCAAGCATAGATCGAATTTTAACAAACTTAGCTTATGGTAAAGTTTTCATAAAGATATTATAAACATGATCATTTATCCTACAACAAACAAGTGTTGCAACATTGTCATGTATTAATTGTCTCAAGTAGTGGATATGAAGTTCAACATTTGATGTGTGCAACAAGAATATAAACAACCTGAATTGCACTCTAATTTTCATAATAGATAATAGTTGAGGCCTAAATAGGAAAACCAATATCATCTAGATATTGGCAGATCCAAACTACCTCTATACATGTATTGACATCTCCTTATACTTTGTTTCTATAGGTGAAAGAGAGACTACATTTTGTTTCTTACACAAGCATACCATAGGTCTAGTTTTAAGTTGAAACACATAGCCATAAGTGTATTTCCATTTTTTAATGTCACCTTCTTAGATAGAATTAGTAAAAAAATTTGGTGGATTTGAATGGTGACAGCATTTGTTACCAAACTGATAAGTACCCTTAATGTATCGAACAATTCTCTTTGCAAATTTCCAATGGCTTTCTTGAGGATATCGCATGAACCAAGAAACCACATTAACAACAAAGAAAAATTTAGGCCAGTTGTGAATTAATTATACCATGATACCAACCAAGTATTGATAGAGAGTGGTGTCAAATTGGGGAGAGTCACAATCTTGCGACAATTTAAAGCCCAACTGATAAGGTGTAGAAAAATACTTACAATCATCCATTTTGAATCATTTCAAAACATTCAAATCATATTTTGGTTGAGAAAAAAAGATACCATCATTAATTTTTATTACTTGGATGCCCAAAAAGAAATGTAAAATACCTATGTTAGTCATTTCAAAGGTATCCACAACTCATTTATTCAAACTAAAAATTAAGTCGACATTGTTTCCATATATGACTAAATCATCAACATAGAATTCCACAATCAAATTATCACCATGAACATCTAATACATAAATGTTGTGATCATAATCAAATCATTGAAATCCAGAATTGATAAAAAAAAGATCAATCTTCTCATACCAAGAATGTGGAGCTTGTTTCAAACCATAAAAATACTTCTTTAATCAACATACCAGATTGTAGTCCTCCCCAAAACTAGGAATTTATTCCATGTATATTTATTTAGAAAAATATTCACGAAGAAAAGCACTTTCCACGTCCATTTTGTGAAGTTACCATCCAAAGTGAGCAACAAGTGAAAGAATCAGTCGAATTAAATTCATCTTTGCAACAAGAGAAAATGTTTTAGTATGACATAAGCAAAGGTTTCAACAAGAGGTATTATTGAAAACCTTATGTCATACTGAAACCTTTTCTCTTTTTGCAAAGGTATGAACAAGATAAGGTATTGTTGAATGTCAGAAGAAAAAGTGTCTATGGGTGTACATTCAACAATACCTTCTAAGGTAAACTTGGTTTTGTATACCCATAGACACTTCAAAACATTTTTTCCTTGTGTTCAGGGAACTAAATCCCAAATGTGATTCATCAACAGGGAACCAATTTCTACAAAAATAACATTTTCCCATTCAAGTAATCCCTTAACATTAACATAGGTATTAGGATCACAAGTTTCAAGAACACGAGTCACTAAGGAAGCACTCAAATGTTGTTTCTAACTACGGGCATAATGACCAATATTGACACTGCCAACATTAGGTCCAACAACTTCAATTGTTTTCACATGCCACTGAGGTAGAATATACTTTGGTTAGTCAACTCAATTGTTTTAGGAGGTCGATTAGGGGTGCCAACATTTTTCAGTCAATGTAAACCGACTACTAGCCAACTTAGGGACAAATATTGACTTTTGGGTTTAAATTTCAAAGGAGGGTACAATTGATCCAGATTTTTCAAGAATATACAAAGGATTACTACGAAACAAGCCAGAAGGGGAGTTCAATAACTTAATACTTGAAATTTTCTCATCAAAGTTCACATTTTTTCTCAAGATAATCTATTGTTTAACAAGGTTAAACAACTGACATGCTCTTTATTCATTTGAAGAACCCCTCATGATAGAAGCATGGCTCTTTAGATATAATTTATTCCCATAGTTGTCACTAATATGCTCCCAAGAAACACATCCAAATGTTTCAAGGTGTTTGACATATGGTTTCCTTCCTTGCCCCTTCTTAACTGAAATCATGTCATTGATAGCTCTTGTTAGAACAAATTTTAGGAGATAATTTGATAAGTAGACAAATTCTACCCATAATTTAGTTGAAAAGTATTTGGCTTACAATAGAAATTGAACCATTTACACCAAAGTTATATTCTTCCTTTCTAACACTTCATTTTATTGAGGGGTGTGAGGGAAAAATATCTGCTAAGAGATACCATTCTATACTAGGTAATATTCAAACTGTCGACTCACATATTCTCCACCATTGTCTAATCTCAAGCATTGGATAGGCTGACCACATTTATTCTCATCCAATGCCTAAAATTCCTTGAATATTTTAAATACATGACTCTTATTCTTCAAGAAATAGAACCAAGCTATGTAAACCTGGATAAATTATCAATAAAGTTTAAAACATACTTCACACCTGCTAACAAGGGTTTATTCATGGAATAAAGATCATGTGGACAAGTTCTAGTCAGTCTTGGGATTGCCATGCTTTCCCAAAATCAAAGGGTGCATAATGATGATTTTCTAGCAAACATCATGTACAAACTTTTTCAAGTGGAACACTCTTTGGTATAATAGTAACCATATTCTTCATTACCATCCTCTTCAACCTTCAAAATTTTATGTATAAGCTGTTCATGCCAAAGTCAATTTATTTTGTTGGTTTGACAAATGAGTGCAGTTGGTCCAGAATCATGTACAAGAGAATCACATAACTTATATAGTTGGTCTTCAGGATCTAAACAACTTATAGCAACAGATTTGACCCCAAGCCATATCCTTTATGATAAAGCAATATGACCAAAAAACAATAGTATTACCAGTATGAGTGAGTTGAGAAACCAACAAAAAATTTACACTCAAGATAGGAAGATTATATACATTGGATATTCTACCGTGTCGATAGTTAACATCTCCACTTCCAATTACTACGAGGGAATAATCACCAGTTGCATAAATATTCTATTTTGGAGCTCCACTTGAGGAAGATAACATAGAATAATTCTTATACATATGAAGAGTACACCTAGAATTAGCTATCCATTCAGTCTAAGTAGTGTGAGAATGTAATGCATAGGGAAGTGTTGACAACAAAGTAAAATTATTTGTAGGTCGATTGATCAATCGAATATCCGACACGTCCTCTTCAATATTATTGAAATTTTCTTCCAAATCCTTTTTCTTCTTCTATCATGTTTTCTCCTCATGTCACACCTTTCCATAGTAGTGACAAGTTTCCTTCTTTCGATTCTTCCTGGTCAATGCCAACTCAATACTATTTCCTTTAGTAGGTTGGTTGATACACTCTCATCATTTATTCAAGGTGTCCATTCCACCTCGTTCTTTATAATTTTGCTTGACCTTGCCTTTGAGACAGTGATCTTGGTGTTTTCTACCAAGCTTCCCTTCATCAAGCAACTTTTATCAATGCTTAATCGATAAATCATAGAGGTTATAAAAAATTACTTATTTTCTTCCTTGCGTGACATGGAACTAGCATGAAAGAAGGAGTAGAGCACATCATAAGGTATATTCATATTCATTAGGAGTAGTTCAATGAACTATCCCTCCTTTGGAAAAAATTTCCCACATTCACCCAATTTTAGTTGTAGCTCTTTAATACAAGACAAATAGTATTCAACATTTTCAAGGAATGGGTTTTTAGAGGGACCAATGCTTTATATATCTTCATTACATGACTTTCATTCACCTTTTCAAACGATGAATTCAACTTATTCCAAAAAACATGAATACAACCTATCACACTTGTATGAAAGTGAATCTCCCTTGAAATGTAGGCCATAATGACCCTAGTAGCCTCATCCTTCTTTTTGTCGATAAAAAACTTATCCTAATCATCTACATGACCAGGAATAACATACCTGGTGTATTTCTAAACTCCCTTGCTCTTTAGTAGTGTTTCCATATATGGATCCCAAATTGCATAGTTATGGCCATTCAAAACAATAGATTCTATCTTGGAAATCATCCTTTTGATATCAAACATATCTGATACAAGTTCAAAGGTATCTATAGAGAAATATTTACCCTAGAGTCAATCAATCCTAGATCCAACTCAACATGATATGTGGAAAATATGCTAGGTCAAAACCAATTGATCTGATACGATGTTGGGAAAACCCTTTCGACAACAAAACAAATAACAAAAAATAACAGAATGGATGAAGATATTCCAAGAAGAGAGATGGTGTTGAAAGACACCATTTAGAACACTTAAGCACAATGCATTATTATTAGAACATCACAATGCATTATATCATATAATCAATCACCATCATTTGGTATCAATAGTACAATCCATAGGGTCCTTTTATAGTATCTAAATCTAACAAAATTCCTTGAAGTGAGGGAAATTTTGTCCATAATTAAGGGTCGCTACTTATAAACATTTCCAGAAAGTCGAAATGTCTCNTCACAATGCATTATATCATATAATCAATCACCATCATTTGGTATCAATAGTACAATCCATAGGGTCCTTTTATAGTATCTAAATCTAACAAAATTCCTTTAAGTGAGGGAAATTTTGTCCATAATTAAGGGCCGCTACTTATAAACATTTCCAGAAAGTCGAAAATGTCTCGTTGATGAGTCAATTAGTATCATATGATCCAACCATTTATTTATCGACTATCTAGTTGAACGATCAATCAACCACTCATTCGAGCCTTCAATAGACTCCCCAACAAGTTGATTGTAGTATTTTTACTGATTATCTACAGATGATCCAACCATTTATTTATCGACTATCTAGTTGAACGATCAATCAACCACTCATTCGAGCCTTCAATAGACTCCCCAACAAGTTGATTGTAGTATTTTTACCGATTATCTACAGAAAATCCAAGTTGTGATGAACCTACAAAACTTTGGTTCTAACAACTCTTGCATACTTGGGTAGTCAGATAGTATGACCAAGGGCATGATTGAGCCTCCTTAGTTATCTCCTTGAGAGATTGATCCAAGTACAAAACCTAAAAACTAAAAAATGGAAAGGTTTCATTGATGACACTGATATCANCAGATAGTATGACCAAGGGCATGATTGAGCCTCCTTAGTTATCTCCTTGAGAGATTGATCCAAGTACAAAACCTAAAAACTAAAAAATGGAAAGGTTTCATTGATGACACTAATATCATCCGGCCACATGGGAAAGATAATCTAAAAAATTCCTCATCCATTTAAATAGCCAGTCAAATCACATAAAATTTACTATGGAAATCCAAGAGAATAATGAACTTCCCTTTCTGTATGTCTTGATAATAAATAAGGAAGATGATTTTCTGGCTCACCAAGTATATAGAAAGGAAACCCACACAGACAAATACCTGCATGCTAACTCTCATCATCATTCTTCTCAACATATTGGTATTCTGCACATACCGTCTTAATGAAGAACTAAATCATCTTAAGAAGGTGTTTCGAGATAATGGTTATAAAACAAGAGACATGAAGAATGTGTTTAAGAAGGAACAAGGCTCTAAGACCAACACCTAAACAAAAGAACAAGGAAGTGAAGAGAAAATTATAGTTTTTATCCCATACATTCACGGGACAACTAATAACATTGCCAAAGATTNAGGAACAAGGCTCTAAGACCAACACCTAAACAAAAGAACAAGGAAGTGAAGAGAAAATTATAGTTTTTATCCCATACATTCACGGGACAACTAATAACATTGCCAAAGCTTTGAAGAGGAAGGATATTAAAAGTATATTCTTCACCCCAAACTCCTTAAGAAATTTACTAGAAAAATATAAATACCTAGTCGATCCCAAGTTAAAGAAATGGATTTATTCAATCCCTTGGTCCTATGGTGGAGTATATATAGGTGAGAAAGGTCACTCAATGACTAGGACAAAAGAACTTTGTGAAAATATCAATCACATAAGAATGAAGAAATCAATTGTTGTTGATCATTCTAAGACCCTAAACCATTATATATGCATCGAAGTCACTAAGGTAATTGCCATAGAAGATCATTACAATAGAAGGAAAATTCGTGGAGTTGTGAAAATTGAAAAGAATCCTCANACCCTAAACCATTATATATGCATCGAAGTCACTAAGGTAATTGCCATAGAAGATCATTACAATAGAAGGAAAATTCGTGGAGTTGTGAAAATTGAAAAGCATCCTCAAACATTCAACATGGATGATGTATTAATCTTGAACAAATCCTGGAAACCAATTTTACATAATATTAAGGATAAGACATCTATAGATAACAAAAGAAAACCCTATTTCAATACACATCTTGTTAATGGCTAGTTTGGCTATCCTCCAGCTAGAATTAAAACTAAGACTGCTAATTAGAAATTGGGGAGTGATACATATATGATGTCATTTCCACTTGTTCCATCCCCTGAATATGGACTCAACTTTGCAGTATAAAATGTACGTAGAATACAAAAATTCCACATAGGTTTATGTTGGCTGGATTTTCTATATGAGGCCAACTAAAGAGAATCATTCCACACAAGTCGCTTACTACAGCTTCTGGTGTGTTTGGATTAGTTGATTCTCGCAGGTTGTGGTCCTTCTACCATCTAAGTTTCACTCTCTTAAGGAGAGTCCTACCACTTAAACTTAGAAAAAGTGTCATAAACTAATTAATAAATTAAAAGTTAAACTAAATTCTAATTAAAAAAACTAAACTAAAACTAATTAGCTATATTAATCTATCTACAATAAAATTTCTATTTAACAACTACTAAATGAAAACTAATTGTTTATATCTAGTCTATGGTATTCTCTCTTAAGGAGAGTCTCTGTTTAATTTTTCAAGACTGCTTAAAAATATGAAAGATAACCAATTGTAATACCAATTTCAATAATTGTAAATACACAGATTTAGCAACTGCTAAATCACACAGATTTAATATCTGAGCTGAGAGCCATTTTAACTAACATTGACTGATTTTGCATCTAAAAGTTAAACATGTAATATTCTAAGTTGAAAACAAACCTTACAATCAAATTATCACATGTTAAGTAGCTTAAAATCTCTTGTGAATTAACATATTAAAATCATGAAAAATTGTGAGATACTTTTAATTATGTAAAAGTAAATCAATTCTTTATTCACAGATCAAACTATAAAGCAATCATTATCTTCCAAAATAAATTTTAACCGAAAACTAAGATCACAAATTTGTTTAATTTTATTAAGAACAATGATAAACATAACAAATAGCCTTTTTCTTATTACTAAAAAAATAACAAGGTTGTTTTCGCTTATGAATTAACCGAGTAAAGTAGAAACAAACAAGGCTTTTTTAACTCATGAATTAATTCAACTTGCTGTGACATTAGATATCCAACTGACTATACAGCTTGTTTGTTTCCTTTTAATCCAACCCTAAGCATTCTACTTTTGATTTGGTGAATTCAATTAAAAATTTGATGGTGTGATTTATTTGAATGCCATAATATGATAACTTCTTGAATATCGTAGCATGATTATATTATGTATTCATACACAAATCTCTTCGATATAAGCCAATTGGATCAGATTATATACGACTGGTGTGGCATCCTTTTCAACCCAAAAAACTTCATGAAAATTCCGAAGTCAATTTGAAATTCTCAAATGATAACAACGGTTAATGTGAAGGCGAATAACAACCATTTAAAAGATAGGAACGTTTGTATGATTGGTTAACTAAACAAGGGGAGCTGCTACAGGCAGCAAGTCCCTGCCTTTTGAACTTCTATTTATTAGCCATATGCCTTTAAAAATAAAATATCTATAGAATTTTCAAATGTAAAACAACCTCGCCATTTATTGTATAGAATTGTTTAGTTATATGCTTTTCCTAATTTAGGAAATTGTATTCTAACAACAAAAAGAAGGTTGTACTAGGGTGTGTGCAAGAAGTTGAGGGACCTTTTTGTGCACGCTAGATGCAATAGAAACCTGAAAAATCAGGCATCCCTCAACTTACTTGGATTTTTTGAGATAATTATGAAAAATATCTTGCATTGAGTAAAAAACATGAAATGTAGGAAATTGAATTACCTTTCCGAATATATAACTTTTATGTATCGAAAATTTGCATAGCTATGTCAAATTTCATTTTTCCTAACAGGCACTTTTTATTTTTCAGGGAAATTATAAGGTATATGTTTTTGTGGGTGCAGCCTCTGAGGGCCTAAATGATCGAATCAAGCTACAAAAATTGACATCCATGTAGAGAACCCATAGCACTAGTGCAGTACTATTTTTCAAAAATTAAATTAGTAATTTTATAATATTTTTATAATTGTCTAAGTGAGAAAACCTCGAAAATGGTACGTGTTTTGTGGGTGCAGCCTTTGAAGGTCTTATTGCAAAAATCAAGAAATGGGGTTTTGATAGAACGTAGAGGTTAGTGTCTTCTTGTGCACCATACAATTTTTGTTTGAAGTGATCAAGAATTGAAAAAGTTATAGAAGAAACACTAACAGTGTGTTTTTTGAGTTGAGGAGTGATGACAAAAGATAAATAAGAAAAAAATAGAAAAAATTATGTATTCTTGTTAAAATTTACATATTTAGAATCTGAAAAAAAAACCATATCTGTTTCTAAAATCTCATAAAAAATGGAGGTGTGCAGCACCATCAGACAAACCGTTAAACACGGGCATATTGAAAATATGGATATAATGCTGAATTTGCCATGTTTTATCATACTCCAAGGCACAGGCATGTTAATCCGAAGCAAAGTACAAAGCAGACACATAGGAATAGGAATTCCATGAAAGCATGGGTGGAGGCTCGGTCTTATCATTTGGAGGGAAAAAAAATTTAAATTTAACAATACGCGCGCGCGATTTAACACTCCAAAATGCGTGCGCGTTATATAAATACAAAACGCGAGCGCGTTATGTCCATATAAATCGCGTGCGCGATATGTGAAACCAAAAAAATAGCGCCAACATAATTTTGACATAATGATTGGGATCATAATGCTTCTATTCTTCAATTTGGTGTACACTCCATATATAACATAAGGTTTGTAGGTTCATTAATCTAAAATACATCAATTGGTATCACACAAATGATATAGAATGTGTGTGTATACTATTACTACTAGAAGTATTAGTATTAAACTAGTTACTAATTGTACACTGATTGGTGATGGAGAGAGGGATCTGGTACATAACGATGCCTAGGGATTTCCACCAGTGACCTACAACAACCTCTTCCATGGNCTAGTTACTAATTGTACACTGATTGGTGATGGAGAGAGGGATCTGGTACATAACGATGCCTAGGGATTTCCACCAGTGACCTACAACAACCTCTTCCATTGCCCTAATGACCTGCTACAATTTTCCAATGCATCATGTCTCCAGTATCATGCCAATAGTGGCAACCTTAGCTCCTTCAATGGCGACATCTGATGCTCTCACAGGTGCTTTATATGATACAAAAATAATAAATCCCTCTTGTAGTGAAATAATTCATCATCATCATCATCACCTTCCTCATCATCATCATCACCATCGCCATCATCATTATCCTCATCATCATTATCATCATCCTCATCCTCATCGTCATCTTCAGCTTCATCATCACCATCATCATCATCATCAACATGATCATAATCATCACCATCAACATCATGAACATCATCATCACCATCGTTGTCATCATCATCATGAACATCGTCCTCATCACCATCGTTGTCATCATCATCATCATCCTCCTCGTCATCATCATCACCTTCCTCATCATCAACATCACCATCACCATCATTATCATCATCAACATCGCCATGATCATCATTATCATCTTCATCATGTCCATATTCATCATCATCATCTTCACCATCATCACCTTCATCATCACCATCGTCATCATCATAATCATCACCATTGCCATCATTTCCATCATCATCATCATCAACAACAACATTATCACCATTGTCGTCATTGTCATCATCATCACTATCATCATCACCTTCATCATCCTTATCATAATCATCACCATCAACATCATGAACATCATCATCATCATCCTCATCATCATCACCATCATCTTCATCATCATCATCATCACACCATCATCATCACCATCGTCATCATCATCATCATCACCATTGCCATCATTGCCATCATCATCATCATCATCATCATCATCACCATCAACATCATGAACATCGTCATCATCATCATCACCATCATCCTCATCATCATCACCATCAACATCATGAACATCATCATAATTCATCATCATCATCATCATCATCACCTTCATCATCATCATCAACATTCATCGTCATTCATCACCACCATCAACATCGTGAACATCATCATCATCATCCTCATCGTCATCACCATCAACATCAACAACATCATCCTCATCATTAACATCATGAACATCATCATCATCATCATCATCCTCACCATCCTCATCATGAACATCATCATCATCATCCTCATCATCATCATCATCCTCACCATCCTCATCATGAACATCATCATCATCATCCTCATCATCATCATCACCTTCATCATCGTCATCATCATCATCATCATCCTCACC
>LPNX011165166.1:4629-37467 GCA_001517045.1 Pseudotsuga menziesii | reverse complement strand
TTTTTCCCACTATATAGTTCTACATATATATTATATATATGTATAATTTCTTTCATCTTACAATCATCCATTATTATATATAACGTTCTGTATAATATGTTTATATACAAGTACATTTTTCCTTTGCTATATAATGCTCCACTATTTTATAGGATGTTTTACACATTATATATATATATATATATATATATATATAATTTCCATCACTATATATGTTCCATCATTCTGTATATGTCTTCTTTTGTCAACATAAAAATATTTGCAACATAACCAAGTTAGATAACTAGGCCATGGTGTCTTAGTCGGGATGAACTTCAGTGGAGTAGAGAAATCCCTTGTAGGATGAATCCCTATTTTCTAGCATGGCTATAATCAATATGATATGTAAGTCTATGGCATCAAAATATGGCTCTCTAACCATTCTCCTTTAGCCCTAGAGGTTTTAGTCATGCGTCGTTAGGTGTAGCTGAAGTTTTAAGTCTCCTAAGATTATCACTTAGGTAATTAACTTGTATAAGCTGTATGATTTTGCTTTTGGTGGGGCCTTGGCCTTGAGCTTCTCACCAGAAGTAAGTAAAACACATATTCGTGAACATAATAATTTAAGGCGGTACAACATGGACATTACATCCTCCCCCCCTTAAAATAACATCGTCCTTGGTGTTCTAGCGCTTTCTTTGACCAAATTACCTTCTCTGCATTCATCATATTTCTTCTTTGCATCTCTTTTGTTCTGAATCCCACCCCGAGATCTTTCGGTATTTATCAAGCCACTATCATTCAAGACTTGCGGTTCCCTGCAACAATTTCGGGTCTAGCCCAACTTTTCTTTAGTATAACATGTCAAATATTTATAATTCAACTTAAAATGTAAGCAGATGATCCTTATGCAATACCACATTTACCATTTAAGGAACACTTTCTAGCTTTTTATTGGTATCATGATTCCCAATAATTTTTCATAACATTATAGATTCATGAATAAAACATAATTACTATCATTTGGATAGTTACATCATCCTCGTCTTGAGGAAGGACCCTTTCATCATATTCCACATTAAGCAGGTAATAGTTTAATAACTTAAAAAAAATTCATTAACACATTTTTCATTTGTGATGTTTCCAACCCTCTGGGTTTATCTTCCAATCTTGTGTGGACTTACAACAATCTTCTAAGGTTACTCTCCCTTTTAACCACTAGTTAAAAGTTTTCCCCTCAGTGACATCAAACAGTGTCCTGTCTTCCAGATGTCAATATTTTTCCTAGGTCTTTTTTCCACACCATATGCCTAACACCAATGTGCTCACACAGCAATCACTTTCCTAACATCATTGTGCTCCTACGGCATGTATTCCTAACACTGATGTGCTCATGCGACAATCACTTTCCTAACACCATGGTGCTCCCGCGGCATTCGAACTTTTTTTTTTCCCTGATTCGTATTTTAATATTCAATCTTTGACTATTTGCAATGCACACTCCTTGTCCTTAGCATGACTTAGTGTCATTGTCCCGATTCATGAATCAGTTACATAGTCAATCAAAGCATTCATTGATAATCCAAAATTTAATTTATCATTATAACCTTGTAAATCATCTAAAGACATTACTCCTCACTCATTTCTGAGAAATTGAGCGCAACTTACATACGTAGGTGGATTTATACACCATAATGTATGTTGATTGTAGCAACGGTCATAATCTTGGTGAAGCCTGCAATGTTAGTATGTAAACAACATCAACCATACTTAACCTCATTATTTATAGTAGCAAATATTTCTCTAATAGTAAACTCTGACTGATAGTGCTCCTGGGATATCCTGCCATGTTAGCATATAACATTATACATCATTCATCGACTCACTTATTTTTAATTAGATAGTGAAATCCATATAAGCTCTTAAAATGCCTATCTCAAAATTTCCCAAGAAACAACAATGTTATCAATTTCTCAATAGTTTTAAACACAAAATCACCAACAAGATCCTTCAATCCATCACTAGAATCAATCCTAGGGCTCTTGCTAGAATCTATCAATAAGCATATGATAACAATAAGCATTCGTTCCAACAAATAGTTTATTTGGCTACTAGATCACTACCCAAAATGAAAGTACCATCCATGAGCTAATCAAAACATAGAATAGTCCAAAATCAAAACTTTAAGCAAAAGGAACCAATTCTAGCACATTCACCAAAAGAGCATGATTCTAAGAATTCATTTACTTATCGATTATGAAGTTGGTACTTGTATCAATCCAAAAACTTTTTAGTATGTATAACATCATTTACCAATATTGAAAATAGCCCTTAGCGAGAATCAACAACGATCAAGAAATAAATTCGTCAATCTCTCCTTTAGGATTTCAATGCTCAATCGAGCTCTATCATGGACATAAAGAGGTAGTGGTTGACCTATATTTTTATATGTCACTTCAGTGAACAAGCAATAGGTTTAAAACACAAAACTTTAATACCTCTATTAATGGATTTTTAACCACAAAATCATTATCAACTTTCAATCCTTCATTTTTCTACTATGTCAAGAAATGTCTCAAACCTACTTTTAGCATTACCTCAGATCCTTAGTATTCAAATTGCAAGAGAGAAGTGTAAGTGTCAAATGAAAATCCACCAATAATTAGATTTCAATTAGCAATCAATTACCAAAACAAATTCATAATTGAGGCCCATGTAGTCGATTTAATTTGGAAGCCAAATAAGGATTTCAATCTAAATATTCAACCAACAGGTCAATGTATATCAATAGCAATCCAATATAATTAACGCTTTACTATCAATGGTATCAACCCAATTTTCAATAGACAATGGACTCAAATATGAAGCAAATGATACCAATGCAAAGTTGTTGGAGGACTGACCGCATTTACTTTAGCGCAATTTGTTCGTTTCTCATTTACATGAAATATACAAGAGGCGTTCATTTTCATTACTGCTAACAATTCAAATATTATTAACAATTACTCATCTGTGTTTGGATTGTGACAAGGGAATGGACATTGCAATTATCCACCATACCTCCCAAAACAAAATTTGGATATCCTTCATTTAGGATTAATTATAGGTTTAGAATACTATTGCCCCACTTTCATGAACCCTTTTAATGCTTACACACATATTTTCAAAAACTAGTAATGTTTTCAATAAGATGGAATATAATAAGCTTTTGGTATGTAATACTACTTATATGCTAGTACCTGAATTTTAAGGTCTTAACCTAACTCACCTTAAAACACCACATCATAGAAGAGTCATGTTCCAATCCTTCAAGTTTTAGTGTTAGATGAGGCACACATATTTTCTCGTATTACCTAAAATAACCCAATACCCTAAGGGGTATTTGTTAGGCTCAGTTCTCCACTCTACTTCCTCCCGTGATATTTTAGGTTCAGCCTAAGAAGGAGCTTTTAATTTTAGATTTTTCTTTCTATAAAAAAATTGTGTGTGCACAAATTCAATGACACATTTGGCAATTAGCCCCGACCCATTATTATGATAGGCTTATCATTCTTATGTCTGCAGTGTTCTTACCTGTCACGAGTGTCCTTTAAACCTTCCTAAAATTTCTATACTATTCATTTCTTAGGGTTTTCGTTCTTTTTGCAAATAGTTATAGTATCAATACTCTTCGAAAATAAGCACATAACTTCTTACAACCCTCTAACATTTAATACCAGCATCCTATGGCTTTTCTTGTCTAGGGAAACCATAGTTGGTGTCCTATTAGTATGAGTCTAACCCACCCATATCTATTGTAGATATTGTTACACACAATTCTAGAAAATGACCATATTTCTTTCTTGAATGTGCAAACACAAATATTACAACAAGATGAAAGAGATATTCACAACTTTGTCATACCTTTTTCGCCATGATTTTTTTTTCTTTTTTCTTTTTGTCTCCCTTGTTACCTCCTTCGACTTTTGGAGGCCCACTCGGACTACTTATCCCCCTTGTTCCTCATTGTCATGCATTCACAACCAAAACATTCACTGAGTTAGAATTCAACATCTCACTACTACAAGTTGGACCCAAATAGGTCACAGTGTTGTCACTCTCGCTCTGATACCATATGTAACGTACCTCTTGTACCTCTATGCCTTTATGAAAGAAGTGGTGGGTAAAATTTTTGTTTTACCGTTACTACAAAGAATCATTTGTGTTAGTGTCACGTTCTATATGGCATTCTAATGAAGCATGCCCAATCAAATCTGATAATATCAAAACTACAAGTATTGTAGAACAAACATTCGACAACTTACACCCTTCCTACTCATCAGGAACCAAACATAAAATATACATGCAATCTTGCATCCTTCCTATGGTTTGCGTTATTATAATTCTTAAAGTCAAAGGCGAGTACCTACCTTTGATTCCAATCGATCTCATACAACATATTATGACCATGAAATGAAGATCTTATTTTGCAATTAACACTCATATGAGATTTCTCTACAGTTTGTCATCATCATGTTTCAACATTTTACAGTATCATCTCATGACTCAACAATTCACAGCATTATTTTTTTTATCACTTAACAGTATCATTTCACTACTCAAACATTTATAGCATTATTCCATGACTTGACCCTTTAATTAGTTATCATAATGAGTGAAAATACATTAACATTCAGAATAGAATAACTTGTTGCTAGGTGCCCTCAAATTCATTCCAGGGCATGGACCATGTTATTTGGGTAACCATGACTTTCCTTAAAAATTAATAAATAACAACATTGCAGCAATAATGATATACGTACACAAAGTAACACAGATAAAATTAAACATTCTCACACAAGAACCAAGAAGACAACACGTGTACGTGGTTCACCCAATCCATGGGCTACGTCCACCAAACATCATATCTTGCATTTTTCATTCAAGTCAAAAGAGTTACAAACTGCAACATCCTTGTTGCTATCTTTTGGTTAAACCCATGGACTCTCTAACAAAATCCATAACCCAAACCATTAAACTCATAGTGTTCTCCAGCCTTGACATGCTGAGAGCCGTTCTATGATGATACACATATAAATTGAGCCAAAAGAAGTAATATGTACCGGTTGTATTTAAGTACAACTTACACATCTAGATTATTTATCTGTCAAATATGCTAATTCGGATGAGTCATTAGACCTCTACACTACGCAACCAGTAGTATATTGCCCATGTTTGTATGATGACATGGAATAAGACCACATCCAATTTTATTTCAATCTACATGGTAACAAACCCTACCAAGCATAAAACTGGAGTCAAGGCTATTTATGTCGATACTTGAACATAATTCATATATGATATACATGGGCTGAGCTTAACCAGCATGTACGTTCATGCTAGTTAAGCTAGCTCGCTAGGGTGGGTCCCCTTCAGGTCGAAGAGTTCATAGCCCATCCCTCCAGCTGCTGTTGCTGTCCTCTGCTCCATCATCTGGCCTGATACCAACATCAAATCATGTCTGCAGAGTCCGCCGTCAGTCGCTGTCTCCATCTCCTCGACATCCCACGCCATGTAGTTAAGACTCCACCCACTCCCTCCATCTCGGTCTCGGGCTTCTCGACCGCGCCATGATTCAAACTCCATGCTCCACGCACAGTCCACTCCCTCGCACATATTCTCAGCAGTTGAGAAGATCTTGAAGTTGCAGTGTTTGGTTTTAAGGTTGTCTGAGACCAAAATGAAAATGCCGATAGTATTCAAGAGATCCGCACAAGGCCCTGAGGATTTGAGGAGCCCCCATGTTGAGGCCTCCATGATTCAGCCTCTCGACAGTAATAGCAGGAAGAAAAATTCTTCGCTGCGCTGCTTCTGAACTATCATCGCTATCATCCTATTCTTGCCTCTTCACCACTATTGTGTTTCGTTTTCGAATCTCCGGGACCCATTTCAATGGTGTCTAACACGCTCAGAAAATACGTTCATGAGCCTGAGGCTCCGTTGGACTTTGTTGACGCCGGGGATCCGAAACGCTTCCACAGCGAAGAAACAGACGGGTTTCTTTATTTACTGGAAGTAGATAAAATATTATCGGAGGATGCAGAGGAAGAGTGCGCTCCCAATGAGGAGCTCTTAAACGGAGTCATGAGAATCCTGGAGGAAGAGAATGCAGCTACATGTTCCACCTTTTATCACAACTCCAGCTATGACGATAATTTGGCGGCCGACGATATTATTAGAGGCCAAGAAAGCCAAAGCGAAGGTTTGGACTCGGGAGATAATCTGTGTTATCTCCTCGAGGCTTCGGACGATGAGCTGGGTATTCCCCCGAGCCCTGTTCTGCACTTACAGGACGAACTCTGTCAATCTCTCAGGGCAACATCGGATGGTTTGTCAGAGAGCGCGGATCTAAAATCCATTTGTGAAAACTAGCACTTCATGGACGACTTTGAAAACTATCAGCAGTTTTCAGTGTATGAAGATGCCTGGGATGCCAGCCAGCTGCAAGATTATATGAATATAGAGTTTTTCAGCCAAGGGATGTTATTTGACGTAGATTTTGCCGCCACATGGAAAGTTAGTTGCATGTAATCCTGGCAAATGTTATGTATTCCAGTATAGCTTGTGATTCTATTTCGTGCAGACAAAATATGGTTACAACTCTCAAGATTCAAAATTTTCGTTCAGATTGAAGTATCGAATCCAATTAAAAAGAGATCAATGTTTTTTTCTTTTATTTTTCGAATGCCCTTCACAACCAAAGATGATTTAAAGATTATGCAGCCAGAAAATTTTATTTGCAAAGGTTTGCAAAAATCCGTCTACCAAATGGTGGCGTGTTTTTTGAAAATTTTCTGAATAGCAAGCAAGATTAAGTAACCATTTTCTTAAATAACTGGTTCCGTTGAAAATTATTCATGGAATATAAAGATCAAAGATGGGCCCATTGAAGTGTTTAACCCTATATCTATAATTATGATTTTCCTTCTAATAATTAACCGTTAACTTAATCGTTAACATTAATCATGATTTGAAAAATATTGCCAACTATAATTGATATAGGTTTACGTATAGTTTAACAGTAATCACTATTTGAATCATATTGCCAACTATAGTTTTATGTAAAGTTTAACAGTACAGTACTTGATATAGTTTTATGTAAATTTAATAGTACAGTATAACCTTCTAGTCCTATCGCTGTAGGTTTAGTATTAATTGTCTTTTCAAGTTCACATAAACAAAATCTATATTGAACTGATTAGGCCTGGAAATTCAATTTTCTTGTGGCTGTCAATAAATTTTTAATGATGATTTCAAGTTTTTAGTGGGTATCATTTAAGGGTTTAACCAATTTTGTTGAGTGTAAATTTATTTTTAATATTATATATAAATATGAGTAAAATATTTATATAGAAATTTACTAATAAAGTAAATTTTAAAATTTACACATACACAGAAATAGAGAAGTCTAGCATTTATGTGTTCCTGGATTAAGATTAAGTGTAGCCCAAGAACTGACCCAACACAATATTAACTAAGTTTTAGTAGTTAACATAAGTATTACAAATTTTGAAAGATGATCTAAATTCATAAAAGTCTTTTCAAATATTTTTTTACCTGTTAATGTTGAGATGTTTATAAAAAAATTACCTGTCAAAGACTCTAAAAATACATCAAATTCCAGACTTGATTAGAATGCTTTATCATAATATGTTCAATTTTTTTTAGAATTAATGAAGTGACGTCAATGTTAATTAAATTTTTAATTGCATCATAATTTTTAAAAGTAAAGTAGAGATGTTATATTTTTTTTATGATCTCCTAATTCTTTATTATATTATAACTTGGCTTTAATTTATTATATCACAACTTGTCTTTAAATTTAAATTCAGATATGTACTGACTTTTTCAGTATAAAATGGAACTTTAGATAAAAATTTAAAATGAAATTTTAAATAAAACTATTTTTTTATTATATCATAATTTTTCATTAATTATGTAATGTACTTTTTAAGTATTTAAATGAAATTAAAAACAAATGACATTTTACCATTTTAAAATGTTCTTTTATTTAATTATATAAATGAAATTGAAATTAAAAACAAATGACATTTCACCATTTTAAAATGTTCTTTTATTTAATTATATAAATGAAATTGAAATTAAAAACAAATGACATTTCACCATTTTAAAATGTTGTTTTATTTAATCGAAAGGAAAAACTAAGCAATAACCTCTACTATTAAGTTTAATGTATAATTTTTTTGTTTTACATTTGTTAACTATTTTCGAGTTTTGTAATTTTTCATAGTTTCCACCTTGATACAAAATGTTTTACTAACAAAGTGATTTATGCAATAGAAAATTTCTTTTAATAATTAGTTGATTAATATTACTCCACTTCTTCGTAACTTGTAAATACTTTTTTCCATGTAAAACTTTTTCTAAGAACCCAAAATTTAGAAATTAGTTTCTTCCGGATATATAAGGACACCCTTCTAATTTGAGGATTAGTTTAAAATCGCCAAATAAACTTTTACCTTCAAGTAAGAGTGAAATCTGATAAAATAACAATATCTTTTGATTCTTTATAAATGAGCCATATTCGTGATATTCACACACTCTTCATAGAAAATATGTGTCGTACGAAATATCCTTGTGACTTAATTTTTCAATTTCACATAGCTTGGTCTCCCAACTTTCTTTTTGCTCCTTTTTTTTCTTGTTTTTCTTTTGTTATATAGATATAATCATCAACTTCTCCCGGAAGCTATCATAATACATATTGATTAAAGTAATAAATTTTTAAATAAGATGAGAAATTTTTGTGATGTGGTGCACATGGACTTATAATTAATGTTTCCAACACTCCATTTAATTATGAGCACAAGGAGATCATTAAACAAAATTTTTATCAAAAGTATTTCAAAGTTAGAAAAAATTACTACCCAAAATTTGTGACTCCTAAACAAATTCCTAGATATTGGAATGTATCTCTAGCCAATTGTTTTGTAAAGATGTATGTCAACTAATATTCACACTTGCAAAATTCTAGAAAAAAATATTTGTCTGATTCCACCATGCTTTGAAGGCTTGAGCTCTGATGGACTTTGGATCTAAGAGGAGGAAGGGTGTCATTACCAAAACGAATACACACAGCACCTTTTAACTATATGATTTTCGATCCTTGCATCATATGAAAACCTTGGGGTTGGATATAAGCTTTTAACAGATCGTAAATATGGGGATCGTGAAGACTTACAGAGTATTTAGGAAAAACAGTACCAAAAGCAAGACCATCATGTAGGGGGGCAGTGAATCTCTCACTATATGTAAGCAACTGATGTCAAGTTCTGAGATAGATTTTAGTAAAAAAATTATTATTATCTTTAATATAAAGATATATGTTTGGTAGCTTCCTAAAGAAGAGCGTGGACAGTTTGAAAGGTAGAGTTCTTACTTTAAAGGAAATTGAAAGCCGAAGGTCTCTAAAAGTGAATAAAGTAAACTATGGAGTGGTAGTGTATGCAACATTAGTTTTCAGTTTATCTTGATAATATATTTATATTTATTTTGTTTGATTCCTAAGATTATTTGATGGGCACATATTTTCTATGATCAAGTAAGTAAATAACATGAATATGGTTTTTTATAAAAAATAAAAATAAAAATCTTGTTCTTTTATGAGATTTCAGTCTTAATGGTAAAAAGTAAGATTTTATTTGAGGATTTTAAATTACTATGCACAAATCTACGAAGAAACTAATTTCTAAATTTTGCATTCATTAAAAAAAAAAGGTTCACATGACAAAAAGTATTTACTTTGATATTTAGGCTTTATTTCAGTAGACTAATCTTTTATAAAATAATTATTAAAAATATTTTGTTTTTTCTTAAATCACTTTGCTCATAAAGCATTTTGTGTCATAGTGAAAAGTGTGCAATAAATGGGAGATAGCAAGAAAATGTCTAAAAGGTAAATTTGTTCGTGCATAATAAATGTTTTTTGCTATATTTCTTTGATTTAATATGAGAGCAGATTATGAGAGTTGGTTTAGAAAAAAGAGTAGCAACTTTTACAAGAAATGATTTTTGAAGATTAAAAAATGGCTTCCACATTTAGTGTATAAATGTCAAGTTTGTAAACTCCATTTTTTACAAGAAATAATTATCAATATATTGGTACCTCACCATGAAAGCTCTATTAAGAAGTGAATATGTATGGGAGATAGTTAAAAATGGTGTTACACCTAATATGTAAAACCAGCAAATCAGGATGCATATAATGTTGTCACACAAATTGAGAAGGATATTAGGAAGAGAGGAAGAAAGGTGGAAAAGACATGTTTTACATACATCAAGCAATGCATGAAAGAATACTCCCAAGAGTAGCAGCAGAAAAGATCGCCAAGGAGGCATGAAATATACTGCAAACTTCTTATCATGGTTTGGACAAAGTGAAGACTACTAAATTACATATTCTTAGAAGAGATTTTGAATCTTTGTCAATGAAAGATACATATTCAGTAGAATCATTTTATACTTTAGTTATTGGTCTAATAAATCAAATAAAATCCCATGGAGAAGCCATAGATGATAGAAGGAGTTTTGAGACGGTGTTTAGGAGTCTTCCCCCAAAATTTGAATCTTTTGTTGTGCCTTTGGAAGAGAACAAATACTTGTGCAATTTTACCATTGATGAATTCCAAGCCTCACCCATCAATCATGTACATAAAATAAATAAATCAAATACATCATTAGAAGGTGCATTTACAACATATTCATCTATAATCCATGGAATAGGAAGGGGGAGATCCAATCATAGAGGCACAAGAAGAAATGTTTCCAAGGGAGGACACAACAACAGTCTTGAAAATGTTGCTGGTAGAAGTCAAAACCAAAATTCTAGTGATTCAATTGACCAAAGATATGGTAAATAAAAAATACAATGTCATTATTGCAAGAAATATGGGCATTTTGCATATGAATGTAGGAATAAACAACATGACCAAAGGAAGCAAGGTCAAAACTAGTCATCTAACACAAGCACTTCCACCAGTACAATGTTTTCAACAGGTGCATCCCTAGTTGAATGTAATGCTTCCCAAGAAATTCCATGTGATATATGTCATTTAGATTCAGGATGCATTAATCATGACTGGAAATTTATATTTGTTTTCCATTCTAGATAAATAAGTTCAAACTGATGTCACACCTGAAAACAATATCCAAGTCACTATTTTAGGAAAATGAAATGTTGGTATTCTAACCAAATAGGAAAAGAAGAAAATATTCTAACCAAATAGGGGAAGAAGAAAATTATGACTCATGTTTATTATGTCAAAGGTCTAAAACATAATTTAATGAGTATTGGGCAGTTGTTACAAAAATGCTATACAGTTTAAATGGAAGGCAATCATTGTGTGATTATGGATCCAAAAAATAGGTTATAACTAAGGTGCAGATGACAAGAAATCACTTTTTTCCCTTGAGGATAAGACATGGTATGAAGGGAAAGACAACTCAAGTTTCTTACAAAGCACATAATGAAGGTTCAGGAGTTGCCTTAAAGGAAAAAATCGAAGAAGAAGACAAGCCTTGTTCAAAATAAGGAAAAGAAAGTGGAGAAATACAAGAAACATTTCAAGCAAAGGTGTAGGATGAATCCTAGATGTGACATTTTAGATTTGGACATCAGAATTTTGGAGGGATACAACTACTGGACATTAAGAATATGGTGAAAGGATTTCCATTGATTGAAAAAACAAAAAGAATATGTGAAGGATGCATTTTTTGAAATCAACATAAGGATTCCTTTGCAGTTCTCTAGTCATATAGAGCATGAAACCCCCTTGAAATTGTGCACTATGACATCTATGGATCAAACCAAACACCATCCATATGAGGATGCAATTATTTTCTAACATTTTTTATGATTTCATAACAAAAACTAGAGTATATTTTTTAAAACATAAACCTGATGCATTTGAATGTTTTCAGTAGTTGAAGACACTTGTGGAGAAGCAAAGTGGCTATTACATCAAAGTCTTGAAGACAAGTAGAGGTGGTGAATATATTTCAAGTAGAGGGGTATGAAACATAGTGTTTCTCATTTTTTTTATTTTTTTGTGTCTAATGTACACATATTCCAAATGAATTAAGGAAGAAGTTAGACAAAAAGGGACAAATTTTTTTTTTGTTGGATACTGAGAAGATACAAAAGCATACAAATTGTATGATACTACCACAAAAAAAGTTATAATAAACTATGATGTTCATTTTGTTGAAAATGAAGCATCTGATGGAAGTATAAAGAAGACATTTATAATTGTGTCCCTCATCGCACTTGATGACATGATAGGAGAAGTGGTTCATACACCACATGTAAGTCAAAATGTGGAAGTACCACCCACTTCTAGGACCGTGCAACATGTTACAACTCAAGTATATGCACCACAAGTCACAACTCAAGATACTAGGAAGCACACCAAAAGTGCAACAAAATCTAGCAAGCAGTCCAAGTAGTTCTCCATCACCATATCCAACATTAGCAAGCTTGATGCCAAGAAAAACAAGAAGTCTGAGAGAAATATATGATGTTGATACAATAAATTCATTTTTAGTTTTTGCCTTATTTTCTCAAATTGATGATGCCTAACATTTGAAGAAGCAATGAAAGATGGCGTATTGGTACAATCCATGGATGAAAAAATAGAATGCATATGAAAGAATCAAACATGGGACCTGGTAGAATTTTTTAAAGACAAGGATGTAATAAGTGTAAAATGGATTTATAAAACAAAGCAAGATGTCTATAGAAATGTGAAAAATCAATCCGAAATATTAGTTGCAAGAGGTTTCATACAATAGACATGCATATACTTCAATGAAACAGTTGCACCTGTGCAATGAATGGACACAATCAGAATAGTTTTTACCATAGTTGCACAAAACCAAAAGGTCTATTTATCAAATAGATGTTAAATCTACGTTTTTAAATGGTTATTTGGAGGAGGAAGTGTATGTGGAACACCATAAGGCTATGAGGTTCCAGGACAAGAAGACAAAGTATACATGATGAAGAAGTCACTTTGTGGAATGAAGCAAGCTCCTAGAGCTTGGTACAACCTAATTGATTCCTACCTTATTCAAAATGGATTTCACATAAGTGAATGTGAACCAATATTGTACATCAAAGTCAATAAGGAAAGTAATAGGTTAATTGTGTACTTGTATATAGACGATTTAATATTTACTACTAATTTTTGCATAAAGATTTTAGATCAATGATGGAGATTTAGTTTGTAATGATTAATTTGGGGCTTATGAGAGATTTTCTAGGCATTGAATTCCACGAATCCAAAGATAATTTTTTTATCTCTCAATCCAAGTGTGAAAATGAAGTCTTGAAGAGATTTAATAGGGAAAATTTCAAGGAAGCAGCTACACTAGTTATAACAATTCTAAAATTGAGCAAGGGTGATGATAGATCAAATGCAGATCCCAAAAATATTTAAAAGGATGGTTGCATGCCTTATGTATCTTATTGCAATAAGGCTAGACATTATGTGTGGAGTAATTATGATCTCAAATTTTATGGAGTCACCAAAAGAGTCTCATTGGAAAGCATGTAAAAAAAATTTAAAGTATGTGAATGGCACAAAATATTTTTGCATTATGTACTCTACTTCAAAATATTTCATACTTGAATACACTAAGAGTGATTCTGAGGAATCATGGATGATATGAAAAGCACATCTGGGTATATTTTTCATTTTGATACAAGTGTTGTATGATGGGATTCAAAGAAACATCCCATTATGGCTCTTTCTTTAGCATAAGTAGAGTATGTCACAGCGGCAAGAGTTGCATGTAAGTTATTTGGATGCGCAAAATGTTAAAAAAAAATTGCAAACCAATAAAGAACCCACAATAATATACTATGAAAACAATTCAACCATTTTACTCTTAAATAACCATGTGTTCCATAAGAGAACCAAGCATATTGACATTAGGTACCATTTCATTAAAAAACTGGTAAATAACAAAGTTTTTTTTCTAGAATTTTGCAAGTGTGAATATTAGTTGACATACATCTTTACAAAACAATTGGCTAGGGATACATTCCAATATCTAGGAATTTGTTTAGGAGTCACAAATTTTGGGTAGTAATTTTTTCTAACTTTGAAATACTTTTGATAAAAATTTTGTTTAATGATCTCCTTGTGCTCATAATTAAATGGAGTGTTGGAAACATTAATTATACGTCCATGTGCACCACATCACAAAAATTTCTCATCTTATTTAAAAAATTCGTTACTTTAATCAATATGTATTATGATAGCTCCCCAAGGAAGTTGATGATTATATCTATATAACAAAAGAAAAACAAGAAAAAAAGGAGCAAGAAGAAAGTTGGAAGACCAAGTTGGGAGACCAAGCTATGTGAAATTGAAAAATTAAGTCACAAGGGTATTTCGTATGACACATATTATCTATGAAAAGTGTGTGAATATCATGAATATGGCTCATTTATAAAGGATCAAAAGATATTGTTATTTTATCAGATTTCACTCTTACTTGAAGGTAAAAGTTTATTTGGCGATTTTAAACTAATCCTCAAATTTTAAGGGTGTCCTTATATATCCGGAAGAAATTAATTTCTAAATTTTGGGTTCTTAGAAAAAGTTTACATGGAAAAAATTATTTACAAGATACGAAGAAGTGGAGTAATATTATTCAACTAATTATTAAAAGAAATTTTCTATTGCACAAATCACTTTGTTAGTAAAACATTTTGTATCATAGTGGAAACTATGAAAAATTACAAAACTCGAAAATAGTTAACAAATGTAAAACAAAAAAATTATACATTAAACTTAATAGTAGAGATTATTGCTTAGTTTTTCCTTTCGATTAAATAAAACAACATTTTAAAATGGTGAAATGTCATTTGTTTTTAATTTCAATTTCATTTATATAATTAAATAAAAGAACATTTTAAAATGGTGAAATGTCATTTGTTTTTAATTTCAATTTCATTTATATAATTAAATAAAAGAACATTTTAAAATGGTAAAATGTTATTTGTTTTTAATTTCATTTAGATACTTAAAAAGTACATTACATCTGAATTTACATTTAATGAATGAAAAATTATGATATAATAAAAAAATAGTTTTATTTAAAATTTCATTTTAAATTTCTATCTAAAGTTCCATTTTATACTGAAAAAGTCAGTACATATCTGAATTTAAATTTAAAGACAAGTTGTGATATAATAAATTAAAGCCAAGTTATAATATAATAAAGAATTAAGAGATCATAAAAAAACTCTAACATCTCTATTTTACTTTTAAAAATTATGGTGCAATTAAAAATTTAATTAACATTGACTTCAGTTCATTAATTCTAAAAAAAATTGAACATATTATGATAAAGCATTATAATCAGGTCTGGGATTTGATTCATTTTTAGAGTCTTTGACATGTAAGTTTTTTATAAACATCTCAACATTAACAGGTAAAAAAATATTTGAAACCACTTTTATGAATTTAGATCATCTTTCAAAATTTGTAATACCTATGTTAACTACTAAAACTTAGTTAATATTGTGTTGGGTCAGTTCTTGGGCTACACTTAATCTTAATCCAGGAACACATAAATGCTAGACTTCTCTATTTCTGTGTATGTGTAAATTTTAAAATTTACTTTATTAGTAAATTTCCATATAAATATTTTACTCATATTTATATATAATATAAAAAAAATATTTTATTCAAATTTATATATAATATTAAAAATAAATTTACACTCAACAAAATTGGTTAAACCCTTAAATGATACCCACTAAAAACTTGAAATCATCATTAAAAATTTATTGACAGCCACAAGAAAATTGAATTTCCAGGCCTGATTATAATCAGTTCAAAATAGATTTTGTTTATGTGAACTTGAAAAGATAATTAATACTAAACCTACAGCGATATGACTAGAAGGTTATACTGTACTGTTAAATTTACATAAAACTATATCTAAGTACTGTACTGTTAAACTTTACATAAAGCTATAGTTGGCAATATGATTCAAATCGTGATTATTGTTAAACTATACATAAACCTATATCAATTATAGTTGGCAATATATTTCAAATCGTGATTACTGTTAAGGATTAAGTTAACTGTTAATTATTCGAAGGAAAATCATAATTATAGATATAGGGTTAAACACTTCAATGGGCCCATCTTAGATCTTTATATTTCATGAATAATTTTCAACGGAACCGGTTATTTAAGAAAATGGTTACTTAATCTTGCTTGCTATTCAGAAAATTTTCAAAACACGCCACCATTTGGTAGGCGGATTTTTGCAAACCTTTGCAAATAAAATTTTCTGGCTGCATAATCTTTAAATCATCTTTGGTTGTGAAGGACATTCGAAAAAAAAGAAAAAAACATTGATCTCATTTTAATTGGATTCGATACTTCAATCTGAACGAAAATTTTGTATCTTGAGAGTTCTAACCATATTTCGTCTGCACGAAATAGAATCACAAGCTATACTGGAATACATAACATTTGCCAGGATTACATGCCACTAAATTTCCATGTGGCGGCAAAATCCGCGTCAAATAACATCCCTTGGCTGAAAAACTCTATATTCATATAATCTTGCAGCTGGCTAGCATCCCAGGCATCTTCACACACTGAAAACTGCTGATAGTTCTCAAAGTCATCCAAGAAGTGCCAGTTTTCACAAATGGATTTCAGATCCACGCTCTCCGACAAATCATCCGATGTTGCCCTGAGAGATTGACAGAGCAGAACAGGGCTCGGGTGAATACCCAGCTCATCGTCCGAAGCCTCGAGGAGATAACACAGATTATCTCCCGAGTCCAAACCTTGGCTTTGGATTTCTTGGCCGCTAATAATATCGTCGGCCGCCAAATTATCGGCAGAGCTGGAGTTGTGATAAAAGGTGGAACATGTAGCTGCATTCTCTTCCTCCGGGCTTCTCATGACTCCATTTAAGAGCTCCTCACTGGGAGCGCACTCTTCCTCGTCATCCTCCGATAATATTTTATCTACTTCCAGTAAATAAAGAAACTCGTCTGTTTCTTCGCTGTGGAAGCGTTTCGGATCCCCGGCGTCAACAGAGTCTAGCGGAGCCTCGGGCTCACGACCGCATTTTCTGAGCTTGTTAGACACCATTGAAATGGGTCCCGGAGATTCGAAAACGTAACACAACGGTGGTGAAGAGGCAAGAACAAGATGATAGGGATGATAGTTCAGAAGCAATGCAGCGAAGAATTTTTCTTCCTGCTGTTACTTTCGAGAGGCTGAATCATGGAGGCCTCAACATGGGGGTTCCTCAAATCCTCAGGGCCTTGTGCGGATCTCTTGAATACTGTCAGCATTTTCATTTCGGTCCGAGACAACCTTAAAACCAAACTCTGCAACTTCAGGATCTTCTCAACTGCTGAGTATATGTGCGAGGGAGTGGACTGTGTGTAGAGCATGGAGTTTGAATCATGGCGCGGTCGAGAAGCCCGAGACCGAGACGGAGGGAATGGGTGGAGTCTTAACTACATGGCATGGGATGTCGAGGAGGTGGAGACTCAAAAGGAGAGGATAATTTATGCGTTTTTCTGAGGTGGTTAGGTCGTGTTTCTTTGGTTGAACAACCATTGGACTTTCCCATTCCGATTGGTCAATAGGATAGATAATTCCTGCTACAAGCATACTATCAATCTCTTTCTTGACTATCTCTTTGTATTTATGAGATAATTTATATGGTATCTTCTTTACAGGTTGGACATAATTTTAAACGTTGATCTTCATTTCACCCATTTCATAGACTAGACCTTTGAGATCTTTGTAGTCTCTAGCGAATACATCCTGTAATTCTTTTAGTAAGTTTACTATTTCTGTTGTTTGTTCTTCGCTCCAGTAGTCCCCAATTTTTTCCATTTTTGGTCGATCATCATTTGAGATGTTGACTTCTTTAGTTTTCACTTTCGCATCGAACGATTATGGTGCTTTGGATTGATTGATTGGTCGGTTCCCTTCTTTAAACTATGAAAATGTTGTAGGAAAGTTTGCTGTAGTCATTCAGTCGGTGTCTTCTTTGTCGGTTGACTCAACTTTAAGTACTGTGTGAATTGGTTTTGTTGTTTCAGAATGGTATGATTTCCATCGAAATCTTTTCCCTTCCAGATCTTCATTTTCCATTTGTAGTCTTGTTGATTATGGTGTTGTATTGGTTTGTATGTTATTGCATGTTATTTTCGGTCGGTCATAATTTTCTGTTAGGGTTTTGTTCTTGATCGGATCTATAAATGCCTTGATTTGTTTTGTAGTTTCGACTAAATTTTTGTCTTATGGTATAAAGATAAAGTTTTTGATAAAATTCCCTCTAAGTTCATTCCATAGGAATGTTTCACCCTGTGCTTCTTCCATTTTGTACCATTTGTTTGGTAATTTGGATAGCGTTGATGGAAACAGGTGTGGCCATGTACGTTCGTCCTTATATCCAAGTCTTTTCCATTCTTTTTCACATGTTCTTATGTGGTCTTCTGGATCGTTCCTTTGGATGGACATAGGTATTTGGGATTGATTGGTTAACCTTTTTCCTCTGAATCTTTCTATAAAGTAAGTCAAAGTTGTTTTCCATGTCTGCAATCTTGATTGATGGGTATCCCACCATCTAGCATCCTGTCCTGGAAAGGTTTCTACTAAGCTTTGTAGTCAGCCATGTTCACCAATATTTCTGGATACTTTTTCTATATGCATAACTGGTGATTCTATTTCTTTGTATCTTGATATTTGTTTGATGCTTACATTTGCTGGTTTTAGGGTAGGATATTCCCTCGTTTTATTTTCAAATATTTTTCGAATGATGGAAACCAAGAAACATTGTTGGAATGGTTTCTTTTGCACTATTTGAATGGTCCAGGAACCTATTGCTTGTGTTTCATAGTTTTCAACTTCCCAATCATATAATTCTGCATCTGAGTTGTATCCTAATGAATCTTGATTTCCTAAGTGAAGTTCACCATAGACATTGGGTTCTGTGTAGTATTCATTGTTTTGTATTTGATATAATTGTTAGATGTCTCTTCTTCATCGATAGGTTCTATCCAATATTCTCCTTGTGATGGATGGATAGGTACTATGACTTTTTTTCCATTCCCTTTTAGTTTTATCCTTTACTTGTCTAAGGATATCAATGCTTTCATTTTTCTTCCCCAAGGTCGACCTACTACCGTTGGGAAGGAACTCAATCCTTCCTTAGGGTCAATAATTTCAATGTCGACTTTCGTCAATATTCCTTTGATTGTCGTATCGACATTTCTCCACACTCCGATAGGTCCAATCAGAGCTTGGTTGGCTAATTTCAGGTATATTCCTAACTTGTATAGTTGAGGTATACCCAAGTGTTCCCAAGTGTCGTGAGTCATAATGTTTACTTGTGAGAAGAAGTCAAGTACAACTTGTCAGACATGGTATCCTTCAATTTCTAGGTCGAAAAGATGGAGACTCAAAAGGAGAGGATAATTTATGCATTTTTCTGAGGTGGTTGGGTCGTGTTTCTTTGGTTGAACAACCATTGGACTTTCCCATTCCGATTGGTCAATAGTGTAGATAATTCCTGCTACAAGCATACTATCAATCTCTTTCTTGACTATCTCTTTGTATTTATGAGATAATTTATATGGTATCTTCTTTATAGGTTGGATATAATTTTAAACGTTGATCTTCATTTCACCCATTTCATAGACTAGACCTTTGAGATCTTTGTAGTCTCTAGTGAATACATCCTGGAATTCTTTTAGTAAGTTTACTATTTCTGTTGTTTTTTCTTCGCTCCAGTAGTCCCCAATTTTTTCCATTTTTGGTCGATCATCATTTCAGATGTCGACTTCTTTAGTTTTCACTTTCGCATCGAACGATTATGGTGCTTTGGATTGATTGATTGGTCGGTTCCCTTCTTTAAACTATGAAAATGTTGTAGGAAAGTTTGCTGTAGTCATTCAGTCGGTGTCTTCTTTGTCGGTTGACTCAACTTTAAGTACTGTGCGAATTGGTTTTGTTGTTTCAGAATGGTATGATTTCCATCGAAATCTTTTCCCTTCCAGATCTTCATTTTCCATTTGTAGTCTTGTTGATTATGGTGTTGTATTGGTTTGTATGTTATTGCATGTTATTGTCGGTCGGTCATAATTTTCTGTTAGGGTTTTGTTCTCGATCGGATCTATAAATGCCTTGATTTGTTTTGTAGTTTCGACTAAATTTTTGTCTTATGGTATAAAGATAAAGTTTTTGATAAAATTCCCTCTAAGTTCATTCCATAGGAATGTTTCACCCCGTGCTTCTTCCATTTTGTACCATTTGTTTGGTAATTTGGATAGCATTTATGGAAACAGGTGTGGCCATGTACGTTCGTCCTTATATCCAAGTCTTTTCCATTCTTTTTCACATGTTCTTATGTGGTCTTCTGGATCGTTCCTTTGGATGGACATAGGTATTTGGGCTTGATTGGTTAACCTTTTTCCTCTGAATCTTTCTATAAAGTAAGTCAAAGTTGTTTTTCATGTCTGCAATCTTGATTGATGGGTATCCCACCATCTAGCATCCTGTCCTGGAAAGGTTTCTACTAAGCTTTGTAGTCAGCCATGTTCACCAATGTTTCTGGATACTTTTTCTATATGCATAACTGGTGACTCTATTTCTTTGTATCTTGATATTTGTTTGATGCTTACATTTGCTGGTTTTAGGGTAGGATATTCCCTCGTTTTATTTTCAAATATTTTTCGAATGATGGAAACCAAGAAACATTGTTGGACTGGTTTCTTTTGCACTATTTGAATGGTCCAGCAACCTATTGCTTGTGTTTCATAGTTTTCAACTTCCCAATCATATAATTCTGCATATGAGTTGTATCCTAATGAATCTTGATTTCCTAAGTGAAGTTCACCATAGACATTGGGTTCTGTGTAGTATTCATTGTTTTGTATTTGATATAATTGTTAGATGTCTCTTCTTCATCGATAGGTTCTATCCAATATTCTCCTTGTGATGGATGGATAGGTACTATGACTTTTTTTCCATTCCCTTTTAGTTTTATCCTTTACTTGTCTAAGGATATCAATGCTTTCATTTTTCTTCCCCAAGGTCGACCTACTACCGTTGGGAAGGAACTCGATCCTTCCTTAGGGTCAATAATTTCAATGTCGACTTTCGTCAATATTCCTTTGATTGTCGTATCGACATTTCTCCACACTCCGATAGGTCCAATCAGATCTTGGTTGGCTAATTTCAGGTATATTCCTAACTTGTATAGTTGAGGTATACCCAAGTGTTCCCAAGTGTCGTGAATCATAATGTTTACTTGTGAGAAGAAGTCAAGTACAACTTGTCAGACATGGTATCCTTCAATTTCTAGGTCGACAAGTGGGTCGACATCATTATTGTCCTTCTTGTTTAAACTGCATATGTTTTTTGTTTGTTTTTCTATATTATTGTTGTGTTTCATATTATACAGTAAGTCAATGAATTGAGATACCACTTTATAATTTTGTACTAAACATATTAATTCGTTAACTGTGCTTCATCAACTATCATCATCTTCTTCTTTTTGAGCAAATTCTTTAAATACGTTTGTTGCGTATTTATACAATTGTTTTTGTTTAGCTGGGCTAGGATAATCATTCTTTTATTTATTTTTCTTATGCATGGATTATCACTCCCAATTTTTGTCCCTTGTCAGGTTACTATATGCAGATTCTTTGTATTCATTACATCATGTTTTTGAACAAATGATAAGAAATTAACATTTTTCTTTTCATTGATTTTATCAAGCATAGTATGGAAATCCTCTAATGAGTCATCCCCGACACCACGGCTAGTACAAAATTTTAAATTGGTTCTGTCCCTGTATGGGCAATCTGCATATCGATGACCTTCTTTGTAGCATGTGAAACAATGGATGGGCCGACGTGGTCGGTTGTCGCTATTCCCAGAGAATTGACCTCGACCTCCATATCCTCCATGATGGTTGTTGAATCGGCCCTCATATCGATGGCCTTTGTATCTTTGATTATTCTATTCATTTTGAGCATTGCTTCGCTGATTGTTATCATTTTTATGTACAACTGTGCTTGTTTGGTAAAATGCTTGGTAGTTTTGTCGATTCTTCAAGTTTAGGTGACAGTCGGTCGTGGCTTCACTTTTAACTTCACAGATTTCACACCAATATGCTTTACCATTCTTCATGTTAAACGGGCAATCTTTCATTGTGTGTTCTCCATGTTCTTGGCAGATGTCACATAAGCACTTTGTCTGAACAAAACAAACATCCTGTCAGCTAATGTCTTGTCGATAGTTATTGTTTGTGTGTCCGGGCATTGAGCATTTTGTGCACCATACATCTTGATTCTTAAGGTTCAGCTCTTTCAATGATTTATGCATGATTTCAAGTTGTTCTTCCAGTCTAGTATCCATGGGATATGCTGGGAATTCTTCATCCATCTCCACTTGTAGAGCTTTAGTAGGCACATCTTCGTATGTTTTAAATGTCTCCAAGATTATTTGCCGCTGAATTTTCTGTGATAGACCTGCAAGGAATCACTGAATTAATAGTTGTTCATCAATTACATAATCTAGTTGGCTGAGGAGGTCTTTACAATGTTTTTCGTACTCTCAGATAGATTCTTCTAGCTTTTACGATGTTGTTTTCAACTTTTTAGCTACCAGATGTTTTGCATCCAGGGTTTTAAAGAACGACAAGAATTGCGCTTTAATTTATGCTTTATATGCTTAAGGGGTTCTCTCAATAAAGGTCATGTACCACATTAGTGCTATTTTCCTCAAGGCACCAGCAAACTGTGTCATCAGTTAATCTTCAGCTATGACCTGATTTGCCTCCCATGTCCACTCACAGATGAACCAATGTCATCTAGGATATTCATCGTCCTCATATAGAGGGATATGCACTAATCGATGACCCATGTTGAATTCACTGTCGCTATCTCCTCCAGGAGGTGGAGGTGGTGGGGGTGGTGGTGGTGGGGGTAGTGGGATGTTTTGATTGTCTCTTTGTCCAGAGCTATTGTTAAGTGAACTTTTGTTTCTCTCGGTTGTTTTGTTTGTCATTTCTTCTCCGACAAGCATTCAGTTGGGTTCGACTTCTCTTGTCAATGTCCAACTACAATTATTTGTCTGCAGGTCTGTCTATTCAGTATTCTCCAAAGCTATATTTGGTAGGGGGTTTCTCCTTCATGTGTCAGGTAAAGTAAGTGGATACTTAGGTTTGAAGGGTACACCTGAAGTGTGACCTAGTTTCCTTCCTTTGGTCGATGGATCACTAGATGATTATCATCATTTACTTTGTCATCTAGTCGGTGCCATATACCAAAATCACCAGCTCTTAGTCTTAGGTCTTCTTCAACAATGGATTGTATCATAATACTTGGATCCATTGCAGACATAGGTCTTATCTCTTGGGAAACTTCTATTTGGAGAGAATCTCACTACTTTGTCCATAATTATTCTTCCATGGGTGAGGCCTCTTCATCCATGCCTTCTTCCTGCTGGTCATGACCCAACTCTGGCTGATTTATTTCTTTGTCTGTCACCCTAGTACTCATTCATCTTTGCAGTCATATACCATTTCTCTTCTTTCTTCCCTTATTTTTGGCCTCTTCTCTTTCTCTATTCTTTGTAAATATGTCATGCCTTTGTGTGTCACCGTCTGTTCAATTTCCTTTCTAGGTTGAATTTCCATCACTGGTGACGGTATATCCTTTTTAGTTGACTAGAATCCTCTTCACTTTACCCCAACATATGACCAGCTACCCCCCCATGGCCTACCCGATGCTCTCAAAATATCAGATAGTTATGTTTACTTGCTTAGTAAATATTCCCACTCCCTTTTGACAACGAATTTCTCCCACTTCCTGTATTTCTCCACCCAATTAAAATTTGGTGGCGATTCGTGTAGTGACAAACGAGGTTCGACAATATGACCCAGTCCTTTTTCTATCAGGAATTTGAATAGCAAGGCCGGCAAAGAGAACAGGAACTGCTCGGTAAGGTCTGTATAGAATTTATTCTAAATGGTTTCTACCGAAGTTCTTTCTTCTATATCTTGTTCCTCGTAGAATTTGTTGGTGATCTTTTCAAACCACTCCGATAGGTTTGTTCTTCCCCCTTGAATCAGTTTGTCTAATAGCTATTGGTCCTTAGTCACTTTTCGATTTCTCGACCAGAAGTTTTTTCAAAATATGAGGTACCGATTCTATGAACTTATCATGAGTTTCAGTGAAGAATATTCCCTTCACCCGAGCAGTCATTAATCTATTTCTCCGGGTGTAATTCTCCAAATAATTTGCTATCTTATGCTCCCACCAGTTCTTAATCTCTTGTTCTGATATCATTTGCTTGTATTCATCTCAGATATGTACTACTAGCAACGGAACCAATGTTTTAATGTCACGAATCACAGAGGGTTAACAATAATACACATTAAAGCATACAGACATAATAGAGACAAGAGACAAGAATGTAGGTGTAGAACAATAGATTATATTATATTATAATGGTCCATACAAACACAGAACTAAACCAAGTTCTCATCTGGCTCAATAGCCTAATATATATGGTTTACAAATAGTTACATATAACTACCTATAGGTTCGGTCAACCGACACGACCTTATGCAACCGACCTAATTTCTAATTAGTTGGCCAATTGACTTAGTCGGCTTAATGACTAGCTCCTCCAATAGTTACTCTGTATTTGCAAGATCAATTCAGAGACTCGCTACTCCGGCTTCAAGATACAATGATGTTGAATACACCTTAAGTCCAATATTTTCTCAATCAAGATTGAAATTTTTCTAGTTCGCAACTCTTTCCTGTTCTTTTCATGGATAGGCAATAGCAATATTAAATAATTTCCCGATAATCTGTAAGAAACATGTATCAAATAAGAAAAGAGAGGATTATCTTCCTATTGAAGATGCAAAAAAATACTTTGATAGCTTCTTAACTACATGGAACCGTCATCCCATGCACCTTCATTCCCCTGCATTTCATCGGGCAACTCACCAAGACCCTTGCACACTTGCATCATCTTCCATACTTGAAGGAAACCAAAGTGCAAACTATGAAACCCCTATCAATTATGTGCAATGACTCACAAAATGCAATGAAACCTCTTTTCTTCACAAAAAATGCACAACCCTTGTTTGTCACTATGGTTTCCCATTTGAAAATTTTGCATAAAACATATTCTATGTTCATTGATGATGCTGGAAAAAAAAATACATCTCATCTAGGAATGATGAACTTTTAAACATGCACTACTATTTTATGCTCTCCATATGGAGAGCTAATGTTGAGTGCCAACATGTGCTCTCTTGTCATGCTCTACTCACATACATTTCAAAGTATGCTTCAAAAGAAGAGAAAAAATGTGAAAGCTACCATGACATCCTATCATGTATTTGACATGCAGTCCCTACAAAAGAGGGAATATTATTTCATGTCCAAAAACTCTTATCATAAATCGTTGATGATCGATACATTGGTGCGCAAGAGACCTGCCATCTGCTACAAAAGCTCCCCTTAACACTTTCTAGTCATTCATTTGTTTCCATGAATGTTTCCCATAATGTTTTCAAATTTGTCTTATTAGACCTTCTAACCGCACCCCGACCAACCACCTTCATTTTTGCATACATGAAAATACCCTTTTCACTTGAACAACTACCCATTCTTGAACCTGCCATGTCTTGGTCCTTCTCTGTGTGTAGACACAGTTTCCAATGGAAGCCTCACAAACTGGGAAATATTGTGCATGTCCTTCCTGTGTTCTTTGACATCCCTCCTAGTACTTCTCCTCTCTATATCCATTTATGTTGGAGTTAAATCCTCCTATACATACCTTTCATGAATTTCGAAATGACATTGGATTCTCAGACTTGGAAATTGTCTCTGCATGGGGATCGTTTTGTGTGAGCTACACTACCTAGCCTATTAAACAAAACCATGCATCCTCTCTAGATATTTATGTTGAAACTCCTCCTCCTCATGAATTTCATGGTCCCTCCCCTATGGACATGTCTGAATGGGAACTCCTCTGTCAACTCCTCTCTAGAAACAACCTACTACTTGATGATCTTGACATGCTCGGTCACCATGAATTTGACACCAAACACAATTAGGGCCAGACACACATACTTTTACACTTGCAAGACTCATCCATCTCATTCATTGACTTGAACCACTCATCGAACCAAGCACATTGATCACCTTTTTCAACTTCTTCTTCTCCTAATTTCTTTTCTCCAACACAACGCACAACCTTTGAAATTATTATGTCCCACTACACACAACACACTACCACCAAACCATTGCAAATGGTCATCTAAGGAACCACGGGAACGAACAAATATTACTTGATTGGGTGCTTGCAAGATGCATTTCATTCATCATTTGCAAATAACTCAAACCCACCTTCTCCTACTTACTCCAACTAGTGTCGTGACATTTAGCATAAATACCCTTACAATACATTCTGGCCTTCACATACCCATAACCAATATGCTTCCTCTTAAGGGCCAATCCCTTGCAGGATTTCAAGAATGAATCCTCCATATATGTTACGTCCTAATTGATGAGATGAGCTTCATTGGTCCAAAGATTTTATCCAACATTGATTCTCGTCTTTGTGAAGCATTCCCTTCCCATCGAACCTTCCCTTTTTGGGGCTTCTCTATCATCCTCGAAGGTGAGCTTGGTCAAATCCCCGTATCAAATATATCCCCATGTATGTAGGAGCAACATGTGGAAACATGCTTTGGCATACCTTGACACATTCATAACCCTCTCGAAATTTTTTTGTCAACACAGAGACAACCATTCTCAGAGTAAATTCCAACATCTTCTCCTAAATATTAGGATTGCAACACCAATTATTTCCAAATGGACCTGTCTAATGTCAAGGACATACTTTTCCCTCTCATAATTCGAGAACCATAGATTTAAACAATACACCTATTTTTTCTGGACTAACAATTTTGTTTCCTTCCACACCAAACAAATGATTAAACAAATAAATTTCCCCATTTCATTTTGTTCAGCAAAAGTTAGGAAACAATCATTGTTGCTAGTACGAGAACATGAGCAACTAGATATGGTCGTACTCCTTGTCATTGGTCAACAAGTTATTCTTACAACAAACCTTTGGGTTGTGTAAGGACTTGTTAATGGTGCACTTGGTCAAGTTGTTTCAATCTTGTACAACACTGCCACTACTCCACCTATGCTTCCTTTGTTTGTTGTTTTTAACTTTATCAACTACAAAGGCCCACCATAGAATGCTCCCAACCCTAACTACAATCGATCCTCAATTTAACAAGAGGTTCCCGTAGACAAACTCCCCTTCGCATGGACTAGGGTTTAACAATCCACAAAGCACAAGGCATGACATTACAAAAGGAAACAATAGACACAGGAAACATTGATTGAAAAGGCCTAACCTTTACTGTAGATTCAAGATTTGAAAATCTCATTGATCTACGCATAATGCCAACATTTTCTTTTTCTCAATATGCACATATGAAGCATAGCCCTTATGTCCAGCGATGAAAACAAGAGGAAAAATTGTTTTCCTGCAAATCAACTGCACCACAATTTGATTAACAGATTTTCTCACATATATTTACACCCATGCATTGCTTCCCACACCTCTTGTCATTTGCACACAAAATAAAAAAAACAACACCACCATACAAAAAAAAGTTCCCTTTACTATCACTTTGCGCTTTCTATAAAAAATATATCCTTTTCTACCCTCTCCCTCCCTCCCCCCAAGAAAAAACCACTCCTATACTCATGGATATATTTCACTTTATTTCCTTCGAACATATTAGATTTAATTTGTTTCATCTTCTTGATTCTACCATAACAGTTCACTTACATCATTTTCTTACGTCTGCAATAGAACACAAAAAAAGCACCAAAAATATCCGCTACACAAGTTTTCGACTTTTTTTCTTTCATCTATGGTTTGAATATGTTAATGCTACTACTACTTGATAGCATGAAAAAAAACACTTCCTTGCACACTACTCTTCCTTTTCTTTAAAAAAAAATGCCCCATGTATTAATGATTTGCTTCCAACATATAGTTACTTTCTTATGGTTTACTGCTTTCTATCTTAGAAATTAAATTCCAACATTGTCTTCAATATGCAATAGAAAAAAAAACATAAAAAATATAGCAAATCCATTACAAAAAAAAGTCCATTCTGTTTATTTCATCTATATTATTTGAACATGTTAAGCTTTTCATGTTTTCCTTTTCTCACTTAGTAGCTCTTCGACAACAAAAATGTATATGCACTACCTCAATATCCTTGTTGACTTCTGCCAGCAAATCAAGAAACAACAAGCATCGATTCAACAAATAAAAGCACGCTTTCAATCAACTTCAACCATCCCATTGAATCAAATCCACCCCACTATTAAGAGTCTCTCAGAATTAAGAGCCTTCCTTCAATGTATTATCCATATGCATGAAAGGAACACCATGCGTAAGGTGCACAAATACTTTCTATCATGCCTCCCACACATTGCTGAATACTTAAACTGTACATGGTGTTTTCATTGCCTTAAGCCCTCTTCCATTTACGACTGAAGCCTCCTACTTGCTTGAAATTTCCTTTTGCCTCTCCTTACAACCCACAAACCTTTTTTTTTTGTTCCCACACGTTCTTCATTAGCCATTTGTACCCTTCACTTATATCTACTGCCTTATCTTTCACCTATTTTTTAATTCAATCAATGTATTAGGCTTTTTCACATATGCAATGCAAAAATATTGTACATATTACATGATCTGACTACTACCACAATACATGTACATTTATTATACTTTTCTTTCCATTTTCATGTAATGCACCTCTCTAAAGGGGATATTATATCAAACAAATAGTTTTTTTTTTAAAATACAATACAACACACTCTATGTACATAGAAACAATTAACAATAAAATCAATGTAAATTTTATATATTCCATATGTGTATATTTATTGTCTTTACACATCTGTCTATTTTTTTTCCATGGTGTCTCTATACTTGGTTTCAATGTACATATGTTGTCCATTTTTTTACTTCTACCACAGTGATGTTATTCTGCATAAGAGAGTGTATGGTCTGTAAATAATAGTTGTTACAATAGCTTATTAGTCGTTGTGTTTCGATTTATTACTATAGTTGCTTCATCTATCCTTATCATTGCAATCTTTCTATTTTTTCATGCAAAGCATCCAAATCGAAGCTAAAAGGTATTGTCCATTGTATACAAAAAAAATACTGATTCTGCCCTCTTACATTACATTTATTGCAGCTCAAATTCAACATCGCAGCACAAAAAATGTTGATCTTAACACCTCTGCATCCCTTTACAACCATTCATGAAGGTCTATATTTCCTTTATTATGCATATTAGTTTTTTTTCTTTGTAATATATATCAAAGTCTAGAACTTGTTTTCTTATCTTCAGGATTCCATTTCCTTTTTTAAGTGATGTGGGTGCATGTTGTAACACCTTTCACCTCAAGGATTTCATGGTAATATACACTGGTCAATACCACACTAGGAATCTTTTTACATGGTTCCATACACTAACAATTAATCCAACTATTTACTGCTTATATTTGTTTGGTTCACAATCTTATTTTATAACCATTTGTTGTACATCACCCTTTCTTATTAGAATTACATATGGGATACATTGCCCTTATCATTATATGTGCATATGCTCATCAAATACAATCAATTTGAACTTCATGTTATTTTTTTGGAATTATGTTGGCTTGATGGTTGTCCTGGTTTTTATTTTAGTCTACTCATGAGAAGTACATATTGTAATTCCCAAATTCTTCCAAGAAGTCATTCAAATAATTGTAGCATATTCAGAAGAGCTCTATTTTGTAGATCATGTATGAAATCCCAAATTGCACCACCTCTATTTCCTAGTGTTTTCCCTGCTTTTGTTGCTGTGGTGAATACACAATTTCAAAAAATTGGTTATTTTCTTCTGATAATAGTTCTTTTGCAGCTTCGGAGGGATTTCAAACACAATGACAAGGCTGGTTTGTCTTTGTCTTTTAAGCTACTTTTTAGTCTTGTTAATTCCTTCTTATTTTTTAAGTTGTTTTTTGCATGGTTATCCTTATCTTTTGTCTAACTGTTATGCAACCTCTCTTACTGCCAACAACAACAATCATAGCACATATCACAACCCAACAAGTTTCACATGAGAACTTAATGTTTTTGTTGGACATGCATATAGACAATAGTGTCAAGGTTGTCCATGCTTAAGGGATATTAGGTCCTTTAACATTTCCTCAAGAATAAAGTTGAGTTTCTTCTCTATAACCTATGTCGATATTGAAAATAATGTTACTTCTTTGCAGGTTTCCATTGGATTTGTTAAGGAATGGGGATCCATGCTTCAAAACCTTTCACCTCAAGGGATTCATGGTAAGATAAGACAATAGAAAAAATTTCCTCGTTGCCTTAGTCCTAATGATTCAAAGATCTGAAGAGTTTACTCATGAGGTCAATACCGTGCCAGGAGTGCTTCATGAGGGAGAAATTCACAAACAATTGCATTTTCTGATTGAAGGACTTTCTACAATTTGCAGAGCTAACATCCATGTATAATATGATGTGCATTCGTGTTTTTTTTGTACTTGTTGTTTTATATGATTTTTATGGTATATACATGAATCTTTCGTACTATTTTTTGGAAATTTCTAAGTTATCCAGCTGTTCGTCCAGGATTGGATCTTGTCGAGCAAGAAGATCAGTTTAACCGTGAATTTTCCCTAAAATATAAGCTTGATCAAAGAGTTCACCCTTGGTATATTTCCTTCGAATTTCTTCATTAACAGCCTGTCTTATTTTGAAATTTTCATACTTTATATGGCTTTGTGTTTTCAATATGCAATATGGAATTTTCTTATGATATGGTATATTAAATTAAATTCTATGGTGACTTAGATGTATCTTGTGTGGAGGAGTTTATTTAACCAATTACATGCATTCTTCATGAGGGAGAAATTGACAAACAATTATAGTTTCTGCTTGAAGGACTTTTTGCAATTTGGAAAGCTAACTTCCAGGTATAATATGATGTGAATTCATTTTTTTGTTCTAGTTGTTGGTTTGTATGATTTTTATGGCATGTGCATGAATCTTTAGTACTGGTTTTTGGAAATTCCTAGGGTTATCTAGCTGTTTGTCCGGAACTAGAACTTTCTTAGCAAAAAGATCAGTTTACCATTGAATTTTCCCTAGAAGATAAGCTTGATCAAAGAGTTGTCCTTGGTATCTTTCTATTGGATTTATTCATTAACATCCCTAACAAAATTGTTATTAATTTTATCAAAACTTGAATTATAGGTTTGTTGACATCTTCCCTGAAAAATATAATTACTTTCAGAGACAAGTTCCAATTCTTGTAAGGTTCTTGCATACACCTTTTTTCTGATTTTATACCAATCTACTTGTACACCTGATTTCACATATAAATCTGCTAGTATACAAATATGTTTTTTCTTGCACTATCTATATTTACAATCCCATCTTTGACTTCATCAGAATCTATGTGATTCTGCAACGTGCTCCATCATATTCTATAACAACAATTACTAATTGCACTTATTCCTAAATGCAATCTTATAAACTCAAACAATTTTTGGGAATTTTTATCCTTGAAATTCTTAAATTAAGTCACTGCATTCTGATCTGCTATTTTATAAAATCTATTTAATGATCTTAAATAAAAATTAAATTTTCTTGGAAATATTTGACAATGGATTTATTGCTACTTTCAATTGTTATATGTTTAGTTTCAATTTCAAAGTTTAATTGTGCAACTTTTATTCATAATTGTTGTCACCGATAGAGTTTCCTCCAGCAATTAAAGTTGGACCAAGTCATTAACATGGCAAACAAATGCACACATCCCTCAACATGGATTCATGTTGAACAATCCTTGATTCTTATTTTTCCTCTGTATCAACAATCGTTATAAATTCTTGGAGTGAAGGACAAAGTTGGAATTCAAAGAGTTGATGTACAACAAGACATGTATAACAACTAATGTAGGTACACATCGGCAAGGTCTAATAAAAGTTGGCAAACCCAAGCTATCAATAAATGTAATTTACCAAAATAATATCTCTTAGTTCATTGTACTTTTTTTATGCATATGTTTATTCTACTTCAGCTGTAGCAGTATCTTTTTTATTCAGTTTGTGGGAGAATGTTTATGCATTTAGTAACATGCCTATATTAAGCTTGTATCTATACAAAACTGTCTTTGCAATTGGGTTTATGTTTTAACTCATTTTTTCATTATGAGAGGATTACTTGTTTTTTTGTATTTAATCAAATTATTCAATTCCAATCACAAACTATGTTCAAGCATTTCGTATTGCATTTCTTCTCAATTCTGATAGGATATATTTATATGTAGATATCAAAGAAAAAATGTAATTTTTTCAGGTTAATATGTTAATCTTATTGAAGACCATGATTGTTATATTCACATTTAAAATATCTTTTGTCAAATGTGTTTTATCTGATAATTATGTGTTTCTTCTGCAGTTGCTCCATTCAACTATGCACATCTATCTCCAAACAAGATGCACCTATTTCTCAAAGCAAAGAATTCAAAAAAAAAATTACACTCTAGAAAAGAGAAAGGGTGAGTTCCATTTCGGAGGACAAGGATACCATGTTCATTTTGCAAGACAATATATTTTGTAATTGGCCTAACATGTTTGCAACACCATATTTT
>LPNX011165162.1:195858-230950 GCA_001517045.1 Pseudotsuga menziesii | reverse complement strand
TCATCCTCAAGGGTTTCATCATTATCATTTTCAGTGTCAAAATGAGTATTGACGAATTCTCCTGATAATTCTAAAAATCTTATAATCTGCATGTCATCTTCAAACACCTGCCAATATTTGGAATTATCCGGAATAGATGGTCTATTCACCATTTCAATCTGGTATTCCTTCTGACCAGCTATAAGAGTATCAAATTTTCCAGCAGCCACGGCCAAGAATCAGCTACCAAATTGTCAAGTCTGGGAACCACTTGAACTATATGCTCCGTAAAAAAATTTCCCAACATATCCCATACTTCATTTCTGTAAGACCTCATACGTGGATGCATGGTTTGATAGCTGTCATTTACCTGATTTATTACCAATTCTGAATCTCCCAAGACCTTTATTTTTTGAGCTCCCAAGTCCTTCAAAGCGTGCAATCCAAGTAACAAAGATTCGTATTCGGCCACATTATTTGTACATTCAAACATCAACTTATATGACAAAGCTTTGAAATCATGAATAGGGGAAATTATGTACACACCAGCTCCAGCACCAGTTTTTGCAACAGATCCATCAAAATACATAATCCACTACCCCTCTCTCTTTTTCTTTGCCTCCAAAGCATCCTATTCTGTCCCTTCTTTTTCTTTATTCTCCTCAGACTTTTTCTGCAAGGATTCTTCTACATCACATGGAACAACATCATTAAAGAAAATGGAGGACCCCAAATCAGTGTCAACAGCATAAATGTGATGAATCTCAGGTTTATCCTGACTACTTACTACATATAGAGTTCTCTTTTCACTATATAATCTTTTTTTTCCATCTTGGACAGGGATCGTGGCATATGACATATCCATATGCAAACTTCCCTTCAATTTGGAAGTCCAGGATCTTGACAATAGTACCCCAAATTTTGGTGGGATATCTGCCACTACCACATCCATAACTATAGTTTTAGAAGGCAATTTGTTTAGGGTCACCACCATGTCTTTAATTAATCCAAGGCATTTTACTCTTTTAGAATCAAAAGAGTACAGATCTTTGTAAGGTCTTGTTACTTCCAATCCCAGGATTTCTACCACCCCTTTTGGCATTAGATTGTGTGATGCCCCTGAATCCAACATAGCATTATGGACCATTTTATCATGTACATTTAGGCTTAAATAGAAAGGAGGAACTTCTTCACCTTCCATATTTTCAACTTTCGGCCCAAATGAAATAGCTCGATTGTCATCATTCAGTTCTAAAATGTCAGACTGCCATTCGCCTTGATTTTTGACCATCTTTGTGATGGTATCCATGTATTCAGTATTTCTCAGCAATTCATTGAACGGAATAGAAATCTTTAGTTTTGAAAGCTCATTCTGTAAATTAAAACCAGCACCAATCTTTTCCACATCAACTGGAGTCGCCTTCTTTATTATTCTATCCTTTTGTACATCATTTTCAACCTCTTTATTTACAAAAAGCTCTTTTTGTAGTTCTTTCCTTTTTCTACATTCAAAGAACTAGAGGAAGGCTGATTTGGGTTTGCCTTCCCTTTATTTATGAGGACATCCCTGTTCCTCAATCTGATTTTCCTCTGCACATCGTCCATAGCATGTAAATATCCTCTTTGATACAGTTCATTCTCCTTTTCAATTTCTACATTTCCACCTTCTTGTTCAAACATGTTATGCTCCTCTTCAGTAAGATATATCTCTGAATCCTGTTCTCCAAACAGATGAATCTCATTTTCAGGGGGGTCTTCTTCGTCAGCAACATAATTTTCAGGGAAAGGAGGACGGATGGGTTGTTCTTCTTGGTTTCTTGGATTTCTCTGGTCTCTTTGTCTATTTTGGGGAGGAACAGGGGGATTTGGTCTTCTAAAATTTGGATTCCTGATTTGGGGATCCCCTTGCTCTCTATTGAAAGGCCTAGTATCCATAGTTAATTTATCCATCAACTTTTCCATGGTTTTCAACATCATTTCAAATTTAACATCAGCAGAAGAGGATGAAGTCGAAGGCAAATTCTCTTCTTTCCTCCTCCTATCCAAATCCCTATGCTTCATTTTTCCACTCGCCATCATGTTAGCTTCGACTTCTAGGGCATCAGTAAACATGGCAACAAGAGTTGCCGATTTCCTCTCCCGCAAAGAGAAGGAAAAATCATTATCAAAGGCCCCAGCATAATGTAGCTTGGCAGCTATAGGAGAAGGTTTTATATATTCTAGAATAGAGTTGTAAGCCCTCATGAATCTACTTGAGAATTCATGAACAGACTCGAAACCCCCTTTTTTAAGACTATTATACTGAGATAAAAGCTGCAGAGGATTCTGTTTATCATCCCACCTATCCAGGAAAGCAGTTTGGAAAGCCTGAAAATTAGTATAGACGCATTTGGCAAATCTTTGAACCATTTCTTTGCCTCTCCTAACAAACTTTGGGCAAATAACCGCATTTTAACATTAGGATAATCAACTTCTTCTAAATCAATAAAATCCTCAAATTTGGCAACATGTTGTTTTGCAGTTATATCACCCTCTCCATCAAACAAGGAAATTATCTGGGAATAGTTCTGAGGGAGGTCATGTAATACAGCAGGCAGGCACAAGGGAGCAAATCTAGCGGCCATTGGTCTGGGTGGATTCACAGGAAGTGAAGAACTTTGAGTACTTTGAGAAGTGGATGTTTCAACTTTAGTGGTTTGTTGCAAGTCCCTCCATAGGGAATCTAACAGATAAGACTCTAACCTATGAGGATTAAACTCAGTATTTTTAAGGTCAGATTCAGATTTAGTCCTCAACAGGTTTTTTGTAGTATCAACTTCCCATTCTGGATTAATATAGGAAACTTGTGATGATGATGGGCCGAACAAAGGAAAATCTAGCTTCTCTTTATTTTTTCTCTTAAACAACTTGTTTGGATCTTAAAAACTTTTCAAGACTTCAGTATCAGAGTTACCTCGCTTGTGTCTTCTCGAAGCCAGAATGACTCTTGTAAGTTCAGCAGAAAATTCTCACAGTGGAGTCGCCAGGGCAAATGTACAACCTTCTTTTCTTTTCAAAATTCCTGTTTTCCCACAGAAATATTTCTTAACTTTGTCGTTCTCCCAAGGAATATATGCTCATTCGTGTCCCCGGCAGCGGCGCTAGTTTGTTAGCACTCAGAATGTACCCAGGTTGTAAAAGGTAAACTCCAAGGTAACAGCAAAACCACTTTAGAAAGAAACTGGTATTTTCTTCCAGAGAGGGATCTCTCATTAAAGATTTAACAGGACCAGATATAAAATAACATTTAAAGATTTGTATGTATGGCTGAAACAATCACATAACCATTGGGAATGGAGTCATATATAATATAAAGGTATCACAAAGACATATACATGAGATTCATCAAAGGCAAGATAATCACATCATCACAGTCATTCAAATTAATCCAGGTGAAACAGAAGAGATGAGGAAACAACCCATTAATATAGAGCACCAACAAGGATGAGTTCTATATCAACTTTAGTAGAAAATGTATAAAATATCTGAAATGATGAATAGAGCATAAACATATGAATTCCAATCATCTAACGCTATATTTCAGATACGAGGAAGAAACAAAATGAAGTGTTACACTGGGAAAATATGATTACACAAAGAAAGAAGCACAGACTGTAATATCAATGACACAGGAATCTCTGGAAAAACTCATGCATTTGCTTTGTTATTCAAAAATAGATATGTTCTCCAAAATTATTCCACAAAACGATGGGTTCCAACCCCCATCTCATAAAAAAGATACCAATATATACATAAAAGAATAGGTCTTCCAAGAAGATCAATAACTGAATGATCAGCTTAATTTAGAGTTTTTTAACTGAATCCCTAACTTCTAGGAATGAATTACAACTCCAATCCTAACAAATCATAAATTAAAAATCATCTTGATGATAGGTCCTCACCCACTCAGCTCCACGTCCTTGCTCAGTGAGCTCCTTGGTGTATGCCGCTTGTTTCTAGGAATGAAGAATGTACTTTGTCTTTCCAAACCACTCCACGGCTTTCCATTGTTCTGCGCTTGGGGTATCACACTCCATCATTTCCTGAATTGATACTTCGAGCTCCATGTAGGCCTTGTATGATACCTTGGGTAACCCCTTTTTGACAAGCAGGAATTTTTGGAAAATCTGGGAATCCTCTGTTAACATATCTACAATAGTTTTCCCTGTTAAGCTTTTCTCCAAATCGTTAAATTTGGAGTGGTCCATGCGGCTCTGAACAAGAAAGTTATGATAGTCTTCCTGTGAGAACATCCATCCCTCCTCATCCCAGAATGAAGGCAATCAATCCTCGAACAGCTCCTTAAAATTCTGTTTAAAATTATTAACCTGCAAAAGCAATTCTTCTGATCTGTCTCCGACTGTCTTCATTAAGTGATGCTTGTGGATGAACCTCTTTGCCCACAACACTATTGATATTCTATCTTTTATCCCCATATCGTGCAATTTCTGATAGGTCAGTGAATTTAGAAAATTTAGTGTGTTCTGGGCTGTAACAAGAGGTCTTTTCTCCATGTGTTCATTTACAAGCTTTAATCTCTGGTGGGCCAAATTTATCAGTATATTCAGATCATCAATAAAATTTAGATAGTACCGAAACTTGGTAATCTCTATAGACAAGGTATCCCAAATGATATGTTTTTCCCCCTAGAGAGGGCCTTTCCCAATGATTTTCTCCTTTAGCTCGTTGAGTTTTTTCTGCAACTGATTTATGTCCTGCAGTATTTGTTTTTTACTTTCACTTACTTTGGTCAATTCAGCTTTTATCCTTTCATTCTCTGCCTTCAATTCTTTAATCGCTTCATCTTTTAAGCTCACTTGGGACATAGGCACCAATAAATCATGCGTAGAGAAATCATCCAGTGGCTTTTCAATATTCACGATAGAAAAATCTTCACCAATGGGGGTCTGACTCATTAACTCCTCCATAATTTCCTTCTCATCATTTTGATCCTTTTTCATTAAGGAAATTTGAGACAACAGTTCGCTTCCTTCAGCCTCCCACCTGTCTTTTTCTTCCTGTATCTCCCCAGCTATTCCTTTGTACTCCATCATCTCTTGATAGACCTTATCGTTTTCTTCTTGGAGAGCCAATAACTCAGAGGACTGAACATGTTCAGCACCTGGGATCTTCAGCTTTTTCTTTAGGACCTGGAGTGCATTGTCTTTTTCTTCTAACATCCTTCTAACTGCCTGGGTATTGTCAGAACTGACAATGTCTGTCTGTAGCTTCTTGATCTGAATAACATTGGTTTTATTCTCAACTCTTTCATGCTTCAATTGAATTTCTAATTTGTCTATCAAAACCTACAACTTATTAATCCTTACCATAGCTTGTAATAAGTCTGAGTAAATGATATCACTAGTTTGTTTGTGAAGTTGTATCTTATCTGGAGTACTAATTTTGTCCAGCCGGATCTCCATTTCAGACATCTTCTTGTCGTTTACCATAGCCATCTTAAATGTATTTCTCTCAGCATCTCTGGCAGAAACTAGAGAAGTTTTTGAACTGTACAAATTTCTTACTCAGGGGAGCAAATTTCTGGTCTCTTCCAGAGACTGTTTTCTCTTTTCCATATAGCTGGATTTGAGTTCTTCCTTTGACTTAAAGATTGGGCTTGACTCTGAACTGTCTATATCACCTTCCACATTTTTAAAGGAGAACTGATTTACTTGCACAGCTTCCATTGGAATTAGGGCAACCTTTTTGAAACCATCAGAGATTTCATCATTTACAATTTCACCACCTTCAAGTAGCTTTGCTTTTTTGTGGGATCCATCTTCGTCCAATTCCATATTCTCAATCTCAGAGAGACTTCTCTTAATTACAATGTTAGTATTTTCTAATACTGTAATTGGTGCAGCATGTGGATCTTCTCTTAATTACATATTGGCTATTTCAGCTAGATTTTCAACAGACTGGTGCTCAAATGGCTTATTCTTGTTGGCTTGTTTCCTTAGGGATATAACATGATGTGGATCATAATTCACTTTTGATTCCTTCTGGAAATCCATATTCTCCAGCAATTTCTCTATGAATACCAAGGCGCATTTACTTTTAAAAATGAAAGAGCCAACTTTAAGTGGAAATTTAATGTTTGAAGACTTTTTGAAAGCCCCAAAATTCTCTTCTTCAGATAGCAACCTCTTCCTCATAAATTCAAGTGCGAAAATCCTCGGAGTTAAAAAGGCATGTAACCTGTAAGGCTGACCTGTAAACCCATATATTCTTAACACAGTGTAATCCCTGTACAGAAACCAGTCTCCAATCCAATCTTCAGGTGAAGAATGCATTAAACATTTCATTTCATCCAGAACACGGGGCAAATCCTCATCAAACAACATTTTGTACATTTTCGACATAATCGAATTAGCAAATTCGAACATGTTGATTTGCTTGGGAAAATAAGAAGAGCATAGAGTACTTAAAAACTTCAACTCAGTGACATTGGATCATAACATAATATTGAGCAAGTAGGTCTGGAACCTAAAGAACCGAACTTTTGGAAACTCAGTTAACTGAAGATGGATTGCTTCAGCGAGATACTCATCAAAATTAAACACAGGAATTGGCTGGGATTCAGGGCTCAAGGAACTTATTCTTAATAAAAAACCAAGGATGACATCGCCTACACGACAATCATCAACCAGACCCAATACTTGAAAAACCAGAGATACGACCATTTAGACTTCATTTTTGAAAATGTGCACAGGATAGGGCAGGAAAAAACCATCAAGGGATTGACCTTCTTTTAAAATATTAGACAGGAAATGACCGCGATTCTCAGTTTCACAATTCTTGTAAAAATCAGCAGGACCGACTCATTTATCGACTCACGATTAACAAGGTAATTTTCAGGCAAACTGAGATTTTATCTGATGACTGTGGCATCAATTTTACAAAGTATTCTGGATGTAGACCGACTCACAATTATTCTCTGGGAGGGAGAGTAGTTTACAGCACACCACTCTGCAAATTCCGGGAAATGGAGGGTTTGCTCAAGAGCGAAGTAATACAGGAAATATTTACAGACATTTAATACATCGTTCCCCTATGAGTTATAATACCACAATTTCTCCTTACTGACAGACACGCTCCCTATGGATAGGAAGGGGTCGCACACGCTCCTATCTCTGTCCACTAAAAACTCTTCTATATCATCTACAACCTGACCAGACACTTGAATTTCTTTCCCCTGGTCCATTACTTAATTTAAAATGGTAGTTCAGACGGGGGAAATACAAGGTTTAAGCCTTACCTTGATTTACTGTAGAGGCACGTGCTTGAAGTGTGTCTGAAACTGACAAATGGAAGCTGACGAATCGGCCAGTATTTTTTACCCTTCCCGAGCGGATAAAATAACCACGAGAGAAGTCAACCTTGCTTTTATAGGACCCACTTTGGAATATGCTTCGAGCGGTTTTCCATAACCACTTTCGTCTTCGGAGTCTATCATGTTCAGCCACGTGGACCAATGGTTTATACTCCGCGACCACCATCTATTTCTATCTACCACGCACTTCCATTCTCTGGATTCATTCAAGGCTATTGATCTGTTTCCTCTTTAATTTACAACCCTTGGATCATGTGCCACATACCTTGTTCCATCGGGCATCTTGGTAGTAAACAATGTGCAAGTCTCCCCAGCGGAGTCACCCCCAGCTGTCGATGAAATCAACCCTATCTCTCCACCGTTGGATCGAGTGGTATGTACTCGATTTCGCCGGGCTCTATTTCCTTAATCAACATGCGACTTCACAAGGTGGATTAATTATAGACCGTGCATCTGCTCGAAAAGGATCGACAACCATTGATCTGTGTACCTTATTAAATGCCCGGACATACTTTATCTTCCTCGTACTTTTAGACAGCGGACATAGTATTAGGACATTGATTGTCGACTTTTCATTCCGCACCATTGGATCTTTGATAACATGATCCATTTTTTGCCTATCATCATGCTCTTAGAATATATATTTTAACCAAGCTTCGACAAACAACTTATTATTTCTCCCTCATCATGGTTTTTTCATCCTCCAGCTAAATAACTGTGTTAACACGCCCAACAACAATAACACAAACTATGGATCAACAATTACTATGGGACGACTTACAAAGCATATGCGTCCAACAACAATATACTAACACGGTAAAGAGAAGGATTGACATGGGTTCCTAACATCCCCTCTCCCTTAGAAAAATCTTTGTCCTCAAAGCTTTAGATGTGGAAATTGTCGCTGAATCTGAAGGAGTGGTTCCCACGTAGCATCCTCAGACTGCATTCCATTCCATTGAATTAAGACCTCTGTGATAGAGCGAGAGTGAAGCTGATGAGTACGCTTATTGAGGACAGCCTCCGGCTCCAAAAAGATGGATCCTTCATTATCTAGTTTTGGTAAAATAGTTTGGCCTTTGATGTTGGTGCCAAGAACTTTCTTCAGACAAGAGACATGAAATACTGGATGAATGCGGGAAGAAGGTGGAAGTTCCAATTTATAAGCAACAGACCCAATCTTCTGAAGAATCCTATATGGCCCATAGAACTTTGGAGCGAGCTTATGACGCCCTTTGAGTTTTAGTGAGGATTTCTTGTAAGGCTGGAGATGAAGAAAAACCATATCACCGGATTCAAAAGTGCGCTCAGAACGGTGCTGATCAGCTTGTTGCTTCATGCGATTTCTTGCCATGTGAATATTTTCACACAAAATGTGAAGAACCTCATCGCGGTTTCGAAGGACCGCGTCAACTGCCTAAACTGGAGAACTGTTGGGGGTGTAAGGAAGAAGAACTGGCGGTGCCTGACCATAAACTACTTCATATGGAGTCATTTTAGAGGCAGTGTGGTAAGAGGTATTGTACCACCATTTAGCGAGAGGGAGCCACTTTTCCCACTGATGTTGTTGCTCAGAGGAGAAGCAACGAAGATAAGTTTCCAAGCATTTATTAATAATTTCAGTCTGACCATTCATTCGGGGGTGATAACCTGAACTCATATTCAGTTTGGTGCCAGTGTGGTGAAAGAGTTCTGTCCAAAAATGACTGGTGAAAGTCGCATCACGATCCGAGACAATGGAAGAAGGCATTCCATGAAGACGAAAGATTTGGTCCAGGAAAATTTGAGCAACGGAGGAGGCTGTATAGGGATGGCTGAGAGCACAAAAATGACTATATTTGGAGAGGCGATCAACCACAACTAAAATCACAGTCTTCCTTCTAGATTTAGGGAGCCCTTTAATGAAATCCACAAAAATATCTGTCCATATCCGGGTAGGGATGGGAAAGGGTTCGAGCAATCTCGGAAGGGGTGTTGTTTCACCCTTATTGCACTGGCAGGTATCGCATTCATCCACCATCTGTTGAATTGTCCTTTTCATGCCCTGCCAAAAGAAGTTGCGCTGTACCCATTCATACATTTTGAGAAAACTAGAGTGCCCAGCCAACGGAGAAGCATGGAGTTCATAAAAGATAGCTTGGTGAAGAGGTGTGTTCTAGGGAAGCACCAGACGACCCTTGTATCTCAGTGAAGCACCATCCCAAGAGTAATGTGGGATAGCAGAAGGGTTGTTGTCCAAGTGTTGGATGATTTGAGATAATGAAGAGTCATTGACATAACCCTATTGAACCGATTACAACCAATTTAGAACAGGCATAGAAATCACGGAAAGAGAACCTTGGTCATCAAATGTGCGAGAAAGGGCACCCGCCACAATATTTTCCTTACCCTTCTTATAAGTGATCTGATAGTCATAACCCATGAGTTTGCTAACCCATTTCTATTGTTCTGGGGAGGATACACACTGTTCGAGGATATATTTCAGACTCTGGTGATCATTCTTGATGCAAAAATGATTCCCTAAGAGGTAGGGTCGCCACTTTTGTACTGCATGCAAAATAGCCATCATTTCCTTCTCATATGTAGAGGCAGCTAAATTATTACCGGAAATGGATTTGCTGGTGAAAGCAATGGGGTGTTCATCTTGAAGGAGAACAACACCAAGTCCATTGCTGCAAGCATCACTCTCAATAGTGAAGGGCTTGGAAAAATCGGGCATAGCTAGAATAGGTGTAGTACACATAGCTTGTTTCAGCTTGTCAAATGCACACTCAGTAACATGTGTCCATGTAAAATCATCCTTTTTCAATAGAGTAGTTAATGGCGCTGCAATCTTCCCATAATCCTTGACAAACTTGAGGTAGTATCCAGTCAACCCCAAAAAACCACGAAGGCTCTTGAGTGTCTTGGGAGGCGGCCAATTGTTCATGGCAGCGATTTTGGTAGGATCCACACGAACCCCTTGTGCTGAGATAATGTGCCCGAGATACTCAACTTCCTTTTGGCCAAAAACACATTTAGAATTTTTGGCATGGAGATGATGATCAGAGAAAAGTTTCATTATAAGAGCCAGATGCTGGAGATGTTCAGCCCATGTTTTACTGTAGATGAGGATATCATCAAAAAATACCAGAATGAATTTTTGCAAATAGGGTCAGAATATTTTATTCATCAAGGCCTGGAATGTGGAAGGAGAATTAGTGAGACCAAAGGGCATGACCAAAAACTCATAGTGGCCATCATGTCTATGGAAAGTTGTTTTAGGGATATCATCCTCATGAACCCGAATTTGATGATACCCAGAGCGAAGATCCAACTTGGAGAAAAATTAAGCACCATGAAGCTCATCAAGAAGCTCATCAACAACATGAATTGGAAACTTATCCTTGATGGTGAGGTGATTAAGTGCTCGAAATTCAATGCAGAGGCGCCATGACCCATATTTTTTGTGGACAAGAAGAACTGGTGAAGAAAAGGAACTTGTCCTTGGGCGAATAATACCTTGCTTTAGTAAGTCCCTAACGAGGAGTTCAATCTCTATTTTTTGGTGAAATGGGTAGCGATAGGGCCTGATGTTGGGAGGAATGATTCCAGGAAGGAGCTGAATACGATGGTCCTCTGGTTGTGAAGGTGGAAGTCCCACTGGTTCAACAAAAACACCTATATATCGATCCAGAATTTGTTGGAGATCCAAAGGAGTAGTGGGGGACGCTGATGGTTACATTTGAATGGAATGGAGTTGAGTGATGACACCATGGGAACTCTTCTTAAGGAGTTTTTCCATGCGATGTGAACTGATGATGCTGAGAGACCCTGGTTGTAATCCTTTCAATGTGTGTTTGTGTCCATCGGGGAAGAACTGCATCCAAAGTTCAGTAAAATCCCATAATATGGGGCCAAGTGTGCGCAGCCATTGAGCACCCAAAACCACATCACATCCGCCTAAGGTCAAGGAAAACATGTCAGAGCGGAGGTTATAATCTCCCATAGAGATACGCAAATTATAACACTTCCCTTTGCAGGGTAAGGTGCCCCCATTGGCAACCATGACTTCAAAGTTGGAGCAAGGATGGATAAAACAATCAGCTTGTTTGGCGATCCGAGGGTCAATGAAATTATGAGTGCTGCCAGAATCAATGAGTATGGTAAGAGGAAGCTTCTTGAAGTAACCGCGTACCTGCATTGTTTGGGGGGCAGTAACTCCAGCTAAAGCATGGAGGGATATCTCGGGCTGGTCGTCCTGAGATGGAGGGTCAGTAGGTGGCTCCTAAATGTCAATCGAAGCATCCATTGGATTGGGAGCTTCTTTACCAATTTCATAGGCAGGTGGAGAATCCACATCCAAGAGATAGAGATTTTGTTGAACACATCGATGTCCCCGAGTGAATTTCTCATCAAAATTATAACAAAGCCCTTTTTCTCTGTGTGCCTGCATCTCTGTTTCAGACAAATGCTTGATTGGAGGTGAGCGAGGAGCTGGAGGAATGGGAGGTCGTTGAGAACCCATATTTCGGAAGGGAGCAAAAGAGGATTTGGAGCGCTGTTGTGCTGCCATCTTGTCTTCTGCCAACTTAGCCAACCCCAGGGCTTCCATCATTGTTTTGGGATTGAACATTTTGACCTCAGAGCGAATTGCATCCTTTAGACCACTGATAAAACAACTCCGGTAGAAGTCATCAGGTAATCCTTCAGTGTGATTAGCTAGTTTCTCACATTCAGTTTGATACTCATTCACAGTGCCAGTTTGTCGAAGTTTAGTGAGAGCTCCTGTGAAGTCATCAAAAGCACTAGGACTAAATCATTGCAAAAGGAGCTGGCAAAAATCAGGCCATTTTGGCTCTTCATGAGCCTTGATGTACCAACGATACCATTGAAGAGCTTCCTATTCCAAATGAAAGGAGGCAAGTGGAACTTTGTTGACATCAAAAGTATTAGGAAGACTAAAATACTGTTCTGCATGATAGATCCATCCAGTCGGATCAGTACCATTGAAGCGAGGAAAATCTAGCTTTGGACCGCGAAAATTGTTGGAAGAAGAGAACCCATTGTCTAATGAAGACTCGTATTGTCGTCTGGTGTTCATAGCTGAATGCTCAAGATGGAGACCGAGAAATTTTTCATCCAGTTCATGGAGTTTGGCCTGAATGGCTGCAAGTGCTTCCTCCATGGCTTTTGCTCCTGTGCGGGTGACAACCATAACCAGGAGTGTTTTTTTTTGTTTTTTGTTTTTTTTTGGGGGGCGGGGGGGAGTGGGTAAAAAAAAAAAAATAGAAACTGTTTCAATAGAGGAAAATCTGGATTTGGGAAAAAATCGTAAAGGTAATTTGGGTTTGAGTAAGTTTTGGACACTGTCGAAAGGACAGGGAAGCAAAAAATGGGGATTTTAGGAGCGGGGTGAAAGAATGAGAAAATTTGGTAGAGGGGGACAAGGAAGCAGAATGAGGAAAGGAATACAGTGGCAAAATTTGACGGTGTTTGGGTGAAAATCGAAGGAGTTATGGCAAACCCTAAAAATAGACAAATGTGGGATTTCGGGTCTTGGGAAGTGGAATTTGGGATAGGGTCTTCAGGAATGAAATATGAAGAATGGAATTGCAGAGGTGTCAGTGAAGTTTCAGGGAGAACAGAGTTGAAACCAAGGATATATGGCCAAAAAACAGAATTTTATACTCGGTTTTTTTTTTTCTAGGAAGGGATCTGCAACGATGCGAAAGTGATCAGAAACAGTGGAATCTGCAACGGCGCAGAAGTGATGAGCAACAAATGGATTTGTAACGACGTGGAACTGACCAACAATAGTTCTAGACAGAGGAAATCTGTGATTGTGCAACTGAAAATAGATATGGACCCCAGGTATGTGTGGCTTCCTATCGGTTGAAGGGAATCACTCTGCCACCAATGCTATCTGACGGCTTGCGTATTGGGGAAGTACCCCTCACTCCACGGCGCAGGTAAAACTGATAACCGCTTGGCCACAAACAACAGCTCTTGGTTTACCTCACGGGTGGGAACTAATCAATCAGGTAGGGGTCGTTGCCCTTTTTGCTGGTAGGTCCTTTCAATGGGCCAGCTACTTCGGGGTTCCTTTGGTACTCCTCACAATGATTTTTAGGGCTTATGCCCAAGTACTTCCCATAGTTAAGTAGATAGGGATTATTCCCAGATCCGAACCTACAACAGAAGCGAAAAAAAAAATTTGGGCAGAAATTTCACCTAACGAGCCCAAGAAAGTGCTCTGCTACCAGATGTGAGGACCCTGCAGCAAATAATTAATCAAAATACATGATATAGCAGCAGAACTCAAAATCACTTTTATATTAATCGCAGGCCACTTCGAGGGGGTAATCTCCTTTGAGCAAGCTCAATACAAAATAACTTCACGGTGCCTTCCTTGGCCTCAACACACACTTATATACTAAAAATAGGCACCAATACTATGGGTCAAAACCATGGGCCAATATAAACTATGGATCAACAAATACTACAGGCAGCTTACAAAGCATATGCGCCCAACAACAATAACACAAACTATGGATCAACAATTACTATGGGATGACTTACAAAGCATATGCGTCCAACAACAATATACTAACACGGTAAAGAGAAGGATTGACATGGGTTCCTAACAGCCGGAATATCGCTATTAGCCATGTTCGTACTACGACTGTTCACATGGTAGTATCTCAAATTCAAGTATCTCCCATTGTGTCGGGAGGTCATATTTTGGTTTTTGGATTGTCTAATGGTCCATCGCAAGGATTTCCCCATATCCCTAATTATGGAGGTTCTCATGGGTCATCCCATGGGACACCTTATGGAGCTTCTCATGGAGAGTCTTATGAACCACAGTATGGACATAACTATCACCCCTATGGGTACGGGTATCAAGAACCTTCTTAATCTTCTAATTATGGATTTGTAGCACCACATAGTCAATGTACACCACATCATAATGCTTCCATGCAGCCCTATACAGGTCAAATGGGAGGAGGATATTATGGCCAAGGCCATGGTATTTATAGCAATAAGCCTTACATGAACTAGAAATACCAAGGAGTGTGGCATAGAATAGCTCAAACTAGGCTCTCTTTCCTCGCAACGTTGAACTTAGCTGACTTATAGAGACTTGTGAACAATCCGGTATCTCATGACCCGGCTTGGTCGGCCATCCCTAATAAGCTTCCTTTGGACATTCCCAAGTTCAATGGAAAAGTTGGAGAAGATCCTAGTGAGCATGTCACTACTTTTCACCTTTGGTGCTCTTCCAATTCCTTACATGATGATTCAATCTGTTTAAGGCTATTTCAATGCACCCTCACCAGGACTGTAGCAAAATGGTATATAGAGTTACCAAAGGGGGCATTCATTTTATTCGATGACCTTGCCATGACTTTCCTCAATCACTTTCAGCTACCTATGCGTTACGATGTTGGTGCAAAACTCTTGTCGACATTTTGACAAGACAAAGCCACACATATATCGGATCATATTAAAGAGTGGTGTAGATGGAAGCAGTTGATTAAAGCCTTTATACCACCGAAATTTCTCCTTCAATGGTTCCTCAAGTCCTTGTTACCTTACATCACGAAGGATGTTTCTACATCCAGAGTCCAAAATGAGGAATAAGCAATCTTTAGGGTGCAAGAGTTGGATTTGATCTACACTCAATCCAGAATTTTGTATGGGATTATACCTAATGCTCCACAATCTAGTTTCAATCCCAAGCTCAAGCCTGGACCACATGCTGATGGCATTCTGGGTTGTACAAGTGCCAAACCTGTAGATTCAGTTGTGAAAAAAGTGAGCCAATTGTCTATTAATCAATTTGCATCGAGATAAGCCATGGCTTCATCTCAACCGACCTAAATGGCAAGTGTACTTTTCGTGCAATCGTTGGACCAAAAGGGAAACCAGTAGCTCAGAACGAATAAGAAAAAGGGTAAAAATAATCGTAAGGGTGGGAACAAGAATGAAAATGATAATTATAATGACAAGAATGCTTTTAATGTTGGGGCGGACAAGAAGTATAAAAATAAGGTAAGGTTTCCTTGCAAGTTGTGTGAGGAGGACCACCTTAGTCACTTGTGCCCTCGTATGGAAGATGCCTCGAGATTCATAGAAAAGGACCCATCTTTGCTAACTAATCCTTTACCCCATAATCAAAATATGAACTCGAGGACCATTGATCCTCATTGTGCATCGGGTGGAGATCAAAATCCATCGAAAGCCAATACTGGTCATGGCTGCATCAATATGGTGCATGCTACTAAGGTTGTGACTCATGTGAAGGATTATGGTTCATCACAACTGGACCTTGGAAAAGAACCCGCTCCACCCAAGAGCCCTTTACATATCAAAAACCCTATGGATAAACCTGAATTTGCACTTCACATTCCTGAGGGAGTCCTAAAGCATTTGGGGCACAATCCTAATGGCTGAGCTGCCCAGAACTATTCCATTGTTGAGGATTTGGGCCAAAACCCTTGTACGATGTCCCCGCTTGAAGTACATCAGAGTTGTCCTCCGCAAAGGAAAGCCTTACTTTCTACTCTTGGGGTTAATGATGATAACTCTTCTTCCATTATCAAATTTGAAACCATGGGAGTACAGCCTCGCTTGCTTTACTACGTGTCTCTTTTGATTCATGTAGAGTGTCTTAATATGACTACCAAATGCACTGTGATTGATGAAGGCACTGCTGCGTCCATGATGTTTTTTTCATGTTGGAAGGGTTTGGGTTCTCCTGAGTTGTCTCAATCTGCTACTATGTTGACTACTTTTGATGGTAGATCATTTCGGTCGCATGGGATTCTTCCTTCTCTTAAGGTCCAATTGGGAGGAAATACCATCGCGATCGAGGTTGAGGTGGTTGATGCACCCCTTGACTACAATCTTTTGCTCGGTCGGAATTGGATGTATAGTATGCAAGCCATAGCCTCTTCTCTCTTTCAAGTGGTATGATTTCTGTTTAATGGAAATATTGTTACGATTGATCAGACATCATTTCATAATCCAAGTGTTAGTGCATCATCAGGAGCTGCTATCCTGATTATCGATCATTCCCAGCTGGAAACTGGGAGTGTGGGTGTGGGTATGTATCCTTCTTTTATGGGAACCTTTAGCTATCCTGCCCCCATTCTTATGATCAGATCTAGTTTTTGTGGGGCTTCATCCTCATTGAATTTGGTGTTAAATTTTTAATTTTTATATCATATCTTAAAACATTTAGTAGCATAATAGTATAACCATAAGCCAAAATATCACTGAAAGATAGACAAGCAAAACCATACAAAAAAGAACACAAAGATTTATCCTGGGAAAACCCTAAATGGAAAAACCCAGCAAAAGCTTCCTCAATATAGATGCCCCAAAAAGATAAAAGGTAAAACCAAAAAGTTTGATCAAATACTGATCCTCCTCCTTCTCCAACTACTTCTCTCTCCTCCACTAATGCGCTACACAAGTGAGTGTGTGTTCCAAATGAGGAGTGCCACACCTCTATTTATATTCATTTGTTCACTTTAATAATCAAATCCGACATGTAGGCTCTAGTTACACATGTAGGCTCAAGTAACCACACTAGGGTGCTAATGACCCACCTTTACAATTAGAGGGGACTACCGCATGACTCTTATTATTTCTTCTGATTAGAAGCATCGGGTACAAAGTAATATAAGTGGTTCTCCCGGTAGGACTATTAATCCAAAAAATCCCTCACTAATCCCTCTATGACCTACACCACCCAAGGACACCACTTCACGACCCTCCATTAGACACCCACACCCTCAAAATAGCCTAAGGATGAAGAAAAGGGCTTAAAAACCCCAAAAAGGATCCCAAAATACTCTCCTAGGAGATAAAGCCCCCAAAATGGGGCTAAAACCCTAAAAGGAGCTAAAATTAGGGCGAACGGCGCTAAAATCCCCAAAAAGGGGCTAAAGCTCAGACTAAGGGCTTAAAACCCTAAAACCCCAAAAAAGCTATAAAAGGAGGGTGGGGGGTCACTCTCAAAATACTTCTCCCTTGCATACTGTTATGCTACCCGTGGATGCCTTGAGACACCTTTGCCTCTCAAGCCACCCACACTCCCTCTCCTCTATATCCATTGAGCCATAGCTCCCCCATCCAAGAGAGGTGTTTCCACAAGCTTGGGCATGGTGGCCCATTTCTAGCACAGAAGGTATAGCTTCTCATTCTTGTTTTGTTCATTTTCTTTCTTTGCTTTCTAACCTATGATTTCATTTGCAGGTTTATTTCTTAACATTGTTTTGCAAGTATTTAGGTTGATTATTTCTTAGAATTCTTTTGTAGGTCTTTGGAAGCGGAACCCTAACTTGTGTTTGCAGAGGGGTTCACCATTGTTTCCATCATTTCTCCATTTTCTTCTTTTTGTTCTTAGTTTAGTTTCTGTCACTTTACATTCCATTTTTATTTTCAGCATTTATCCACACAGGAACCTACCCTTCTATCCTATAGACAAAAGGGAGCCATTCCTGCCCCTGTAGAAAGGAGAAATCCCTGCTACAAGGACCATCAGGGACCACAGAAAGATACATATAGAATATTCTTCAAAGTTACTATATTTCAACATTCAATGTCTTTTCACACTACCCATATGAAGGATCCTTGGATTTTTCCTTCATTGAGTCCCTCGAATGGACCTATCGAAACAGATGTGTTGTTGTCTGCAACAATGATATCATATCAAGCGAATCTTGATTGTGTTGCAAAGCCTAGTACTTCCTCTCCATGGACGGAGGAGGAAGACCCATATGTGCTTCCTGCATGGGCAGTTGAATCTTGTCACGCACATGATTTCCTCGATGATGTTTTTCCATTGGATGAAGCCATTATTGAGGCCATGTCTGGGCTTGAACCATCTTGGGAAGAGTTACATCATCGATCATATTTTTTTCCCGAGCTTGACCATATGGAGTGTGAAGACTTTAGGGAGATTCTTAGTGAGAAGATTGGTAGTCCCGTGGTTCCATTGAGCTCTCTTTGCTAGATGGCCGATGAGAACATGGTGAATTTATCCCCTACTATTCCTATCAATATTTCTCACGATCTCGGCAAAGTTGATAATGTCTACATTGGGGTGGATTGTTCCACTTGTTATATTTTTAACATTAAGCTAGCATAACATTAGGATCTTTAATTGAGAGAAAAAAAAGCATAGCAATCAAACACAAGAGACAATGAACACATTTTTTTCCTTGGTGAAACCATAAATGGAGAAAACCCCACAACTTCCTCAGAGATAGAATCAACACCAAAAGTAAAACCAAAAAACAATAAGATGATCTCCCGGCAACATTAACCTCTTTCTTCATTGCCCCAATGTCTTTCTCTTCCTTAGCTATGTGCTACAACTGAGTCTGAGTGAGTGTGTGATAAATAAAGAGGCTAGCTCTCTATTTGTACTAATTCCCAACTTGACTAAACCCAACTAGGGCCAAATTCACTAGGTGAGTCTAATAACCCTAGTGCCCCGAAACTATGGGGAATTTAACCCTTGATCAGTAGGAGGGTTACCCATAATGACTTGACATGACTTATTTACATTATAGAACCTCCTGATAGGAACATCGAGGCATGACATGACTCAAGTACATCCTGGAATAAACATTGGCTTACAATATATAAGAAATACAAGTGAATAGATTTCAAAGTTACAATTACATCAACACTCCCTCTTAACTAGGAAGGTATTCTCTCGACACAATTTTCATCACTGGTCTTCTTCTCTTAATCATCTCATATTCTACATCTTCAAGTCATCTTCATCTTCAAGTAATCTTCATCTTCAAGTCATATTCATCTTCAGATCTAGATCATCACTGGATCTAGATCATCACTGGATCTAGATCATCATCACTGGATCTGGATCATCACTCGATCTAGATCATCATCACTAGATGTGGATCATCACTCGATCTGGATCATCACTAGACATTATCACTGGATTTGTATCATCACTTGATCTAGATCATCACTATTGGATCATCATCATTGGATCATCATAGGTGCTATCTCGTGATTCTTCTCGTCACAAGAATTTCTACAGAGCCAGCCCTTTTTCATGTCGGTTGTAAGCCTAGCCTCCATGTAGGTCTTCTTCAGTGCTTACATATGACACCAAGTTAGAATGTACTTCCCAGCACTTATATCTAACCATGAGAGGAACACATCCAACACCATGTCATAAAGGCACGCCCATTACTCACATATGATCATGTAGGAACCAATCCTATAATCACATCAGAAAGGCCCAACACTGACATTTATCCATGCGGGAACACTTCCTGCAACCATGCTAAACATGCTCTGCACTTCCAACCATGTGGGAACACATCCTGCAACCATGTTGGAAGAGCTCTACACTTACATCCACCCATGTGGGAACACATCCTGTAACCATGATGGAAGGGCTCTACACTTACATCCACCCATGTGGGAACACATCCTGCAACCATCATGGAAGGGCTGTGCACTTACATCCACACATGCTGGAACACATCCTGCAACCATGGTGGAAGGGATATGCACTTACACCCACCCATGCAGGAACACATATTGCAACCATGATGGAAGGGCTCTGCACTTACATCCACCGATGTGGGAACACATCCTACAACCATGATGGAAAGGTTCTCAACCCTAGGTTGAGGGTTCTTGGTAACTGTTATAGCGGATTTCACCACACTAGGTGAATCACACATTGTATGGCCTTCCCCTGTCCCGCTGCAGACTCATTAGCCCCTATGGACCACTTTTTGTCTTTTGATGTATCCTTGACCATCCCTAAAAACATTAGAAAAGTGATATACGTGGATTTTTCCCCGATAACCACGTACATACGCGGATATTCCCTCTATAGTCATGTACATCGGGATGTGTACATAATCCAAAACCTTTTGGAGCGTTCCTTGACTTGGATCTGACTCATATGACTCCTGGCTTTCCATATGCCTTGAGATCACATGGATTCAACCTTTTAGTATCCCTTTGAAAAGCTATATAAGGAACCCTTGAGACATTGAAAGCATAAGAGAGAATTGAGAGTAACGAAACTATAGTCCATTGTTGCCAGAACTTATGCTTGAGTCTGCATCCCTTTGTCCCTTGGAGCACTGTTGTGTTCTTCCCAAGCTTGCCTTTTGCTAGTAAGCTTGCTATCGGAGTGATGGAGGATTTAGGTGGTGGAGGCCCAAGTGGGGGATTCAGTTTCTCCAGTTCACAGACGTGCCGTCAGAGGTTGTCACTTGTAATCTCTGATTCATATTAATAGAAATATCTTTTCCTGTCCAGTAATGTGTATTTGAATGAATATTGTATCGATTGGAATATGTCAAATGCTTTTACATTATTGATTATATATATGCTAGAATAGATCTAACACCTTGAAATATAGTATGCTTGTATTGTTTACTTGTTGTTGAGGATGTGCTATAACAATTCAAGCGGAAGATTGGAAAGCTCAACGGGGATCTACTTCAACCGTTTGGAATAAGGTACGAGGTTTGATCCTTTAGTGTTAGACATTTTATTTCTATTGCATATTGGGAAAGATTGATTTCTGAAGTCTAGCTGTCTGTTGTGGTACCGCAAGCCATAGGAATTTCTCTCCGTAACAGTAACTAACTAGGTGCCTCCATTCTCCAAGATAATGGCAACAACCCTTATATCTGATCAAGTGGGAACACATCCTATAGAATGGCCATGCACTCACATTTTATCATGTAGGAACACATCCTATAGTCATATCAAAATGGCCCTCCGTCCTAGACCAACTATTCCTGGTAACTTACTAGGCACCTCCATTCCAAGAATGGCAATAGCCTTTATATCTGATCATGTAGGAACCAATCCTATAGTCATATCAGAATGGCTCAGCACTAATATCTAACATGGAAGGAACCAATCCTCTAACCATGACAGAATGTCTTAGCCCTTACATCTTACCATGGAAGGAACCAATCCTCTTACCATGTCAGAATGGCTCACAGACTCATCACTTCCCCTTGGAAGGGACCTCGATTTGGAGAACACCAAGGTTCTCCCTAAAGTACTCAAACTTCACTCTAGCTAATGGTTTCATCAATACATCAGCTATTTGTTCATCCATCGTAACATACTGGAGCTTCACTGCTCCCCTCTACACCATATCCCTGATATGATGATACTTGATCTCAATATGATTTGACTTGTCATGGAACATCGGGTTCTCTGAAAAATTCACACAACTGTGGTTGTCACAATGTATACAAGCAGCATCCAACTGGTGATCAAATAAATTATACAGTAGCTTCCTTAGCCATACTGCCTCACAACTAGCTGAACAGGCTACAACATCTTTAGCTGTAATCAGTGACACACAGGATTGCTTCCTGCTAAACCAAGAGATCTCACCTAATCCCATACTAAAGCAACACCCTGAAGTGCTATTCCTATCGATGGCACTTCCTACCAAATCTGAATCAACATAACCCTCCAGGTTAATCTTCTAACTCTCCTCACACTTGAGCCCATAATCAACTATACCCCTCAGGTACCTTAGAATATGCTTTGCAGCAATCAAGTGAACATGTCTCAGATCTATCAAGAAATGGCTGAAGGTGTTCACAGCAAAGCAAATATCTGGTCTTGTGTTCATCAGGTACATCAAGGACCCAATCATTTGACGATACATCGTAGCATCAACTGCTTCTGACGAAGCATCACTCAATAGCTTTAGGATCAATGCCATAGGTGTGGCCATAGCCTTGCAGTCCATCATCCCAAACCTCTTCAATATCTCTACTGTATATTTCCCTTGTCCTAGAGAAATCCCATTTGCATTCTACCACACCTCCATGCCTATAAAATAATGCATCATACCCAAGTCCTTCACTTTGAACTCAGCAGCAAACTTCCTCTTCATATTAGCAATCAACCCATCCATACTTGTTACAAACAGATCATCTACATACAGTAGGAGCATCACTGGGTCACCATATTCAACCTTGTAGTAAAGGTTGGAATCTGCTTTACTCTTAGTAAAGCCCAAACTGGATAGAAAGCTATCAATTCTGCCGTACCAAGTCCTGGGTGCCTGTTTCAAACTGTACAGGGATTTCTTCAATCTACATACATGAGATTCCCTATCATGAGTCTCAAAACCAAGTGGTTGCTCCACATACACTTCCTCTTCTACTACACCATTCAAGAAAGAAGTCTTGACTTCCATTTGGTGTATCTTCCATTTCATTACTGCTTCCAGAGAAACTACTGATCTTATGGAAGTGTATTTGGTTACAGGTGCAAAAGTTTCTTCATAGTCTATTCCTTCTTTCTAGGAGAAACCACAAGCAACAAATGTTGCTTTATATTTTTCTATGCTACCATCTGCAACATGATTGATCTTGTAGATCCATTTGGAAGTTACAATTGAATTCCCTTCTGGTCTTTGGACAACATCCCAAACATCATTCTTCATGATCGATTGATACTCTTCGATCATATCATCCTTCCATTCTTTCCATTCTACCGCTTCTTCATAATTGGAAGGTTATTTATCGATGAAATCACATAATAATGCTACATACCCAAAGCAGGATCTAATCCTCTTTCTTTCTCTATGATTCTCTTTCGGAGCCCCATATCTTTCTACACCTTGGATAGCTTCTCGTACCTAAGCAGGTTTCCTCTTGTGAGGATTTTTCTCCTGAGGTTGATCTACAGGTATTTGTTGTTCTTCAAATTCTCGATCTTCTTCTTGAGTTTCTTCGTTCATGGTTCTATCCTGAATTCTGGGTGCTTCTGCTTCTTCAGGTTCTTCAGTACATTTCTTTCTAGATTTGTTATAAGCTGTGTCTTCATCAAATGTCACAGCCCTGCTGATGTCGATCTTCTTGAATCTTGGGAAGTATATTCTGTAAGCCTTCGAGCTTTTAGAGTATCCCACAAATATACACTTATTTCCTAAAGGATCTAATTTTGTTCTCTTCTCTTTTGGAATGTGAAGTATACTGGAAAGCCGAATATTCTGAGATGGTTGAATTCTAGTTTCTTACTGGAGAAGACTTCTTTAGGAGTCTTGTTCTCGAGTACTTTGTGTGGAGTACGGTTTTGTACATACACCACTGTTTTGGCAGCTTATGTCCATAGATGCATAGGTAGATCTTGATCATGAAGCATTTCTCTTGTAGCTTCCATGATAGTTTTATTCTTTCTTTCTGCAATCCCTTGCTATTGTGGATTGTATGGAGTGGACAACTCCCTCTTAATCCCTGAGTCTTTGCATAACTCTTTGAATTCATTTGATGTGAATTCTCCTCCATTATCTAATCGAAAGTTCTTGATATTCTTTTTAGTGTGGTTCTCGATCAAGGATTTGAATTCCTTGAACTTTTTGAATACTTCATCTTTGTTATTCATAAAGTAAATCCATGTCTTCCTAGAAAATTCATCAATAAAGGAAACATAGTATAGATACCTGCTTAGTGAATTTGATGACATTGGTCTGCATACATCAAAGTGGATGATTTCCAATATTCATTTTTATTTTCTCTCGCTACTTGGAAATGTATTCTTTGTGTTCTTTCCTTTAGCACATCCTTTGCAAACCCCATCATGTTTTGCTTGCATTTATGGAAGAACTTCAACAACTTTGCTTGCAAGTGTTAGTGCTCTATAATGCACATGTGAAAGCCTTCTATTCCAAAGTTCATTTGACTCTACTGTGTCATGGACCAAGGCTTGTTCTGGATGGCCCTTTAACTTGTACAATCCTCTTTCTTGTTCTCCAATCACTACTGCATCATTGATAGTATTTCCTTTTGGCCACATGATGACTTGACCATCTCTAAATGCAACCCTCATTCCTTTTGCATCTAATGCAGATATGGAGAGAAGGTTATTCTTTAGTTCTGGTACAAACAATACTTCCTTCATTGTCATAGACTTTCCAGAGTCTAGCTTGTAGGAGGATTCCCCACTACCTTTTATTGGATACTGGTAGTCATCTCCTAGCTTCACCTTGTGAGGTGATTCGTGTTCTAAAATTTTCACAAAGGATTCCTTGAATCCTGTCATATGCTTGGAAGCCCCACTATTTATAAGCCAATCATTGCTTCCATGAGTTACGTTTCCCATAAGAGTGGAAATCAAAACATATTCTTCATCACTGGAAGAATCTTCACTTTCATATATGGTTCTCTTTTTAGAAGGTTCATCATCCTCTACAGCATGAGCATGATGTCTTCTCTTGTTTCCCTTCTTCTTATGAGATTTAATCTTATTTCTAGGACAATATTTTGCAAAGTGTCCTCTTTCATCACATGTATAGCATATTAATTTAGATAGGTCCTTTCTAATGTTATCTTTATGGTGAAAGTTCTTGCCTCTAGAGTGATGAGAGTTTCTTCTTCCTTTCTTGGAGTGAACTGTGAGAGCTTGATCTTCACTTCCCATTTTCTCTTCTTGAGTTTCTATCCAAGCTTCTTCTTGAGATCATTCTTCCCATAGTCTACTGAACCTGACTAACTTCTTTCTGGCACAGATTCCTTGAATAAAGGAGTCCCATGATCTAGGGAGACCATTCAAGGTGGTCATTGCAATCTCTACATTTTCCATTCCTTCATCTACTGCTTCTAGCCATTCCTTAATCTGAGAGACCCTTGTAAAGTAAGACTGGATGGTCTCTCCATTCTATATCTTTACAATCTTCAGTTGGTTTCTCAAATTCATCTTCTAGTTTATGATATTCCCTTCAAACAATTTGGTTAGGGCATCAAACATAGCTTTAGGTGTCTTGAGGGAGGACACCTATGGTATGAGGTGATCCTTGATAGAATTGGCAATGATCCTCTTTTCCATAACCAACTTCTTCTTATGTAAGTCCTTTACCTCATCTCCCTCTAGAACTGGAACCTCCTCACTAATATAGGAGTCCAACTCATTTTCTTCCAGGACCAAGGAGATCCTATACTTCCAGGCTCTGAAGTTATCAGCTCCCTCAAGATTTTCATCCAGCTTGGTATGATGAGACATCTTAACTGAGAACCTCAAATGGAAATACAAAATATTTAGATCTTACTAGGTCAAGATGTTGGATCTGGATTTGGAGCTGAAATCCTACAGTGCTGGTTCAGGAGCAGATTAGGGTTTTTCTTTTCTGAAGTTCTGTCCAACCAAATTCTTTGATTTTGATTCATAACTTCTATTTTGAGGAGGAGATCAATCTAGGCCTGGGCTCACTAAAAAATTCCACTTCTGTGAAAATCCCTAATTTTCGGCAGTAGTGTCTGGTCCAAAATTGAAAAACCTCAGAATTGGATTCTGCTTCAACAGAAATATGTGCCCTAGGGAGGAGAGTTATTCCAACCTTCTTTTTCTGAAAATCTATGGAGAGAGATCCACAAAGTAGGAAGCCCTAGTTCCTGCAGCTGCACAGTGTCTTCTTCTCAGGTTAGCTCTGATACCATGTTATATTTTTAACATTAAGCTAGCATAACATTAGGATCTTTAACTAAGAGAACAACAAGCACAACAATCAAACACAAGAGACAATGAACACAATGTTTTCCTTGGGGAAACCATAAATGGAGAAAACCCTACAACTTCCTCAGAGATAGAATCAACACCAAAAGTAATTCCCCAAAATAATAAGATGATCTCCTGACAGCAATGACCTCTTTCTTCCTTGCCCTAGTGTCTTTCTCTTCCTCAGCGATGCGCTACAACTGAGTGTGAGTGAGTGTGTGATAAATAGAGAGGCTAGCTCTCTATTTATACTAATTCCTGACTTGACTAAACCCAAATAGGGCCTACTTCACTTGGTGAGTCTAATAACCCTAGTGCCCCGGAACTATGGGGACTTTAACCCTTGATCAATAGAAGGGTTACCCATAATGACTTGACATGACTTGTTTACATTATAGAACCTCCTGATAGGAACATTGGGGAATGACATGACTCAAGTACATCTCGGAATAAAAGTCGGGTTACAATATATAAGAAATACAGGTGAATACATTCTGAAGTTACAATTACATCAACACCCCTAATGAGATCAAGAAGTATACCGATTTGTTTAAAGATTTTCATGAAATATTTACTTGGTCATATGAAGAAATGCAAGGTATTGACCCTTGCATTGTTGAACATGAGATTAAGAACTATCCCAATGCGAAGCCAGTTTGACAACGTTTGCATGTGGTGAATCCTAGAAAAGAACCCACTATTAAGGATGAGATAGAGAAGCTATTAAAAGCCATTTTTATCTATCCCGTTCGCCAGATGGAGTGGGTTTCAAATCCCATTTTGGTTGATAAGAAGCAGGGAGAAATCCGTATATGCACTGATTTCTATGATTTAAATCTTGCTTGTCCTAAGGATAATTTTCATACACCATTTATTGATCATATTTTGGATGAGTGTGCGGGAAGTGAGGTATTCTCCTTCATGGACAGTTTTTTCGGATATAATCAGATTCAGATCAAACCCAAAAATCAACATAAGACTGCATTTATTTGTCCTTGGGGTACTTTTGCATATCGAAAGATGCCTTTTGGCCTCAAAAACATAGGAGCTACATTTCAGTGGGCTATGACATTAATTTTTCATGATCTCAAAATGATTATCGAAGTGTATTTGGATGATCTTGCTGTTGATTCTCGTCTGAGAGTGCGTCATCCATACCATTTGAGATTAGTATTCGAAATATGCCGCCATACCAGGCTAGGTTAAACCCTTATAAGTGCATCTTTTGCATGACTGTTGGTCACTTACTAGGGTTCATTGTATCCAAGGAGGGTATAAGAGTCAATCTCTTAAAGGTTGAGTCAATACTTCAATTGTCTCCCCCACATAATATTAGACATATTCAGTGTTTGCAAGGCATGGCCAATTTCTTACAAAGATTTGTGGTTAATTTTTCCAATTTGACTAAAGGATTTATGCATATTTTAAAGAAGGACACTACCTTTTGCTGGGATGAGCGAGCCCAGGAGTCCTTTGATGCTCTTAAGCGAGCCTTAGCATCGACCCCTATGCTTAGTCCACTTGACTATAGCTATGTTTTTTTGATTTATGTGGCCGCGTCCATGGAGATGGTTGGTATGGTTTTGGTTTAGAAGGATGAGGAGCTCCACGAGCATGTCATATATTATTTGAGTTGAAACCTTGTTGATGCAAAAATCCATTATCTCCATGTGGAGAAACTTGCCTTGGCTATTGTTCATGCGGTTCAGAGATTAAGACATTACATTCTCCTTCTCCAGACCTTGGTGGTAGCTCATGTCAATCCATTTCATTTCATCCTCACTAGAAGGATGATTGGGGGAAAATACAATAAATGGATTGTTATTTTGCAAGAGTTCAATATCGAATTCGTTTCAGCGAAATTGAATACATCGTTAATCTTTGCAGAGCTCATATTTGATTTTTCAAGTGTGGAGGAGGAGAAAGTTTATGAGGATATGTTTGTCGATGAGCATATTTTCCTTATCTCAACTTTGGACCCATGGTATGACAATATCATTGTATATTTGCAAACATTGACGATCCCTACTCACCTTTCATGGGATGAGCGACGATGAGTACGTCATGTAGCTAAGAACTACCTTATAGTGGATAACACTTTGTACCACCATGGGGTAGATTCCATTTTACATCATTGTTTAAACCATGATGAGGCTGAGGTTGAGTTGAATGATTGCCATGGAAGGGCATGTGGTGGGCATTTATCTAGGCTTTCTACAGCCCAAAAAATATTGAGAGCGGGATATTTTTGGCTGTCGATCTTCAAAGATTGTGTCAATGTGGTCAAGTAGTGTCACCCTTTATAGGTGTTTGCACACAATATGCGCTCACATATTGCCCCATTACATCCTATTATTACCGTTGTTACCTTCACCAAGTGGGGGTTTGACTTCATGGATTGCAACCCAGCTTCGGCTAGGGGGAATCATCACATTATAGTGGCTATCGATCATTTCACAAAATGGGCAGAGGCTATGCCCATGATTAAATATGATGGTGAGACAGCCGCTCATTTCATTTTCAACCAAATTATTACTTGGTTTGACATTCCAAAAGAGCTTTTCACTGACCATGGTAGGCACTTGCACAATAAAATGATGGAAGAGTTGGCTTCAAAGTTAGGGTATAAGTAGGAACACTCCTCTTCTTATTACCCTCAAGTGAATGGACAGGTTGAAGCAGTGAATAAATCACTTAAGTCTATTCTCCAATGAACCATCGCATAAAGCAAGACTAATTGGCATATCATGTTATATCCTGCTTTGTGGGCCTATAGAACTATAGTTAAGACTGCCACTGGTTTCTCTCCATATCAGCTCATACATGGGGTGGAGTCTGTCTTGCCGGTTGAATGTGAAATCCCTTCATTGAAGCTAGCTATAGACCTTTTACCAGACACTTCCACATTGGAAGAACGTTTGGTCCACTTAGAGCAGATTGATGAGCGACGCTGAGATGCCTTAGTGGCTCTAGAAGTAAATAAGCATCACGTTAAGGTCCAATATGATAAGTCTGTCCATCTGAGGAATTTTAGTGAAGATGATTTGGTCCTTTTTTGGGATCAAGATAAAGAACCCTTGGGGGAAGGGAAGTTTAATCCCATGTGGCATGGTCCTTATGTAGTCAAACATGTGTTAGAGAAGGGATCCTATGAGCTGGTGGATTATGAAGGGACAGCCTTGGCAGAACCTAGAAATGGGCTCTCTCTTAAAAATACTATGCATGATCTTTATCCAGGGCTGATTGTTCTATATTATTGTACAGTTTTTGAATTTCATAGTTAGTTTTTATTATGGTGATCAAGTTTGTTGATTAGCCTTCATTTCTGATGGCAAATGTCAATGGAGTCTTTCTCTTACACAGGATTTGCAGATGGTGCAAGCCATCACACTTAGAACTCAGGTTCGACTGCTTGGGTGATTTATACTCCTACGGGTCAAGTATTGTCTTCAGTAGGCTTATGTTTATGGTCTTATTCAAACAATGTTGCTGAATATAGTGCCATTATCAAGTTATTGCGGGTTTCCATTTCACATGGTGTTCTCTCTCTTGAGGTACGTCTTGATTCGCAGTTAGCGGTTTCATAACTTAATGGCTTGTATCATATTAGGGATCTGAAATTATTACAAATATTCTTACATGTGAGATTACTAGAATGAAAATTTGAGAAAATAACATACATACATGTTTCAATAATTTTTAATCAATTTGTTGACTCATATGCTAACTATGTGTTAGATTGGCATTTGTTTCATAGACCATAAGCATATCAAAAACATACATTTTTACACACATGAAAATAAATAAAATCGATCATCATAAAAAATTTTAAATTAAACATCCAAAATGTGATGTCATAATACATAAGTGTCATAATACAAAACTGGGGCTTCCGAGCCACCAAAATATAATACACAGTAGTACAAAAAGAAATACTCTTAGGTCTCTAAGACTTAGGAGGAGAAGGGGGGTTTTGATCGTGGTAGCACACAATGGCTCTATCTAGCCATCGAAATAATCAAACACATGCCCATCGTACACCAACCACCTGGCCCTGCATGGCCTCAGGAAAGTCCTCAACTTGTGCCATGGGTTCCCTGTATGTCAAGCGTAAAAAGTTTGTGTGGATGCTTTGGAGGGTCTGCCCTGCATCAGTACCCATGATGTCGTATCCTCTTCTCCTTTGTCTATGCTGAGGGAAACCATTAGGTCGTCATGGTCCAACATCTGCATACACATGACAGATTGTCACTATGTGTCGTCACACCAAAACATGTCTTTTGAGTCAATATATCAAAAAACACAAAAAAAATTTAATAATTCAAAAAACTTAGAAAGATGGTTTGGGAGTTGTTACCTATTGTTGAGGCCTGGAAATTCGTAGGCAACAACAGCAAGGGACTCTCCCCAGCCAACGTTCCCAACTAGCCCGTGACTGTTTGGTATAGGAAATCCGTCCGATTTGCGGTCCGGCTACCGTAGGTCAAGTAACAAAAACAAGGTTTTACCGGTTGCAGCCCGGTCCACCGTGTATTTTTGTATTTTTTGACTTAAGTATGATGTGCATATGCCTAATTAACCATGCAAGGTGATAAAGGATGCAAGGAGCAGTCACAACATGATGCGCAGGTTCTTACCTCTCATCTTAGAACTCACAAGCATCTCGATCACATATGCAGTAATAAAATAAAACTATCTATCTATCTATCCCCGGGGAGAAAAATTGTAACTTATTTATGAGTAATGTGTATTGTGCATGCATTATAAAGAGAAATTACAGATAGCTGATATTCCTTCCTACAACACATGAACGATTAGAGATATTTAGACAATCAGATAGCCAATTGTTTATGAATAGCATATATTACTCATGGTGGTAAATCCATAGAATGAACCAGAAAGCATTCAAACAAGAACATAGGCTCTAAGAGTTAGAACGATCTCACGGTTTATGGACACAAGCTGGGAAAACAAAATAGTTCATATTTTCGCAATACACAGCATAACATTTGAAATTCCCACCAATCTTTCTCCAACAGGCAAACAATAATCCTTTATTGCAAAAAAAAAGTAATTCTTCTTACAACATCACTTTTCATGTCTAACTGGGAAAAATCCCCTTGTTCTTCTAAGTTTCCTATATTTATACAAAAGGATGAGACTGTTGGGCTGCCCACAAATGACCCATGGGCTTCCCAACTCTTCTCCTCCCAAAATTTTGCTTTCCTCAAATGTTTACAAAATCGTTACACATTACAAAAGTGAATGATCATTCATGAGGAGGGCCCCACTTGGGTATTCAAAAATTTCTTCCATGCCAAAGATTCAGAGGCAATGCCTTCAAATGCACAAGGTTCCAAGAATTGAATGTATATCTTGAACTTAGCAGCTTGGTTATTGATGGCCTCAATTCTAGCCACACTCAAACGAAGCTGGTCCTCCAATAGATGGACAGTGATGGTGGAATGATCTACTTCACTCTTCAAGATCTGGTCGTCGAGGGCCTTAATGTGCTGTACTTTATATTCTTCCTCTTGATACCTCCTCTGCAAAATCTCCACAAATGAGTCATGGTCTGGAAAATCCTGTATTCTTTGTTCAGCTACTGCTTGACATCGATTATAGGTAATTAGGAGCCTTCTGAAGAATTTTGCACAGGCCCCTTTTGTCTTCCTAACAGCCCTTTTGAAATCTTCCGCTGTGTTTATAGCAAACTCTAATAAGTCATAATCCTATTGAAGGGCTCGCCAATATTTCGAGGGCAGCTCTGCAGGAGTTTCCTCATTATTTTCCAACCTTGTCATTCGTACTGTCAGGACTTCCGTGACGTCCTGAGATCTATCAACAAAATAAGAGGAAGTCTCTAGAATTTCCTCTAATTGACCATCTATTTGCAACACTTTACATCTCTCTTCTTCTATGGAATTTTGCAGCTGAAGAATCTTGGTCTTTTGTGCCAGCACATGCTCTTTGAAGGGTTGGAGGTCAACCTGATGCTCTCTTGCTTCTTCTAGAGTAGTTGTTAAAGAAGAAATCTGCTCTTGAAGCTTCAAATTTTGTTCTTGAGCTTGCTTCTCACTTGCCTCCAAAGTGGTCCTTTGCATCTCTAAGCCTTCTATCCTTCCCAGCAGCTGTTCCTTCTCCACCCTAAGCTCTTGATACTCTTACTGCACTCTCTCTAGACACTCCTGTATATTTTCCCTAACTTGTTTCTCTGCTTGGAGGAGCTGCAGTTCATCCTTCGAAGATCTTATCTCTTTTTTCATGTCCTCATATTTCCTTTTCAGCTTATTGCTTTCCTCTCTCTCCTTTCTCAATGTGTCCTTTAGTTGAGCAGAGGACCTCTTGGATTTCTCCAAGTCTTTCATAATTGTGTCCACATTATCTTCCAAATCTTGAATCAGTGCAGCTCCAGCTCTAATGGTCAATCTTGGATCTTGGTCTGTTCCGAATACAACGGGCGTATCCGTTATCATTTTCTCGGGCAGACCTCATGTTTCAACCTTCCTTTTTGTTCTCTTCACTAACCTCTTTCTTTCCTTGTCGTAGAAAATAGTGTTAAAATCAGGTATTTCTTCCCCTTTCTTCTATTTAAAGGGAACCAGCTTCAGTGTAGGGACCACATACTATCCAGGTGTGCTAGCAGTCGGTACTTCTGGGTCCTGAACCTCAGGGTTCTCCATGTCCTGGGTCTGTCCTCCAGCTATGTCAGAGGCTGACTGTTCTGTCTTTGTCTGCATCAACTCTGGCCTCTCTGCTTCTTGCTTCTGTAGCTCCTCATCAAGCTTCTTCTTCTTTTCTTCTTATTCATTCCTTACATCTTCCTCTGCTTTTCTAGTTGCCTCTTGCGTAGCTTTTCTTTTCTCTTCCTCTTCTCCCTGCAACCACCCTGCATCTTCTTGTGCCAGCCTTTGGGCTTCCTCATTTTGTTTCCTTGCTTCTTCATCAGCTTTGGCTTGTTCATCCTGCCCCTTCCCACCTTTTGTGGTTATCTTCTTCTTGAACCTTCTCCTTAAGGCTGTCATGTTCAAAGCACTACGGAAGACAGATTCTTCCCTATCCCAATGGTGGGTGTATTCGAAATGGACATTGTTTTCTTTACAGTGTTCAGCCACTTTGTTGTGAGAATCATTTCTATGGAAGGGAATCTCACCAAAATGAAACCTTTCCAACTCTTCTACAAATTCATCTTCTTTCTTCACCCTGGTAAACTTGTAACTTCCTAACTTGAAAGGCAAAGGGGGATAGGCAGTCTTCTTATGTTCGAACAAAAAGCTTCCTATGCCATCCAGGAAGACTTGCCTAACTACCTCCTCGTGAATGATGTAGTCAGTGGTGTATTTGGGAAGTAGGGAGGGTGCTCTTGAACCTCCAAACATTCCAAAGTAGAGGCCATCCTTAGTTAGATAGTAATCTGCATATTCTTCAATTACTTGCAGCACCTCCTCTGACATGCAATCACACTCCTTCAGGAAAATGAGCGTATAAAATGGCATGCTGAACTGTTTGTAGACCTCATGGTAATAACTAGGCATCCTCTGCCTGTCCCAGATGCACCTGAGGCTGGGGAAAGGTTGATTGCATAGTATACAGTCGACAAGTATGGAACTCATGTAGAATTCAGACCTCTTTTGGGACACTCCTCCCAAAGCCGAGGCCATGCAGGATGAAAGACTGTTTGATACTATGTTGGCCTAGTTGAAAATGGTCCCCTGGGTGGCAACATAAAAAATAATTGGCATCCATTCCAATTTGAAGAACCTACCATGAGCTCTTCCAAAAATCCTGTTAAGCATTAAAGCTATGAACCTGTATGGGGCCCTTAAGCTTGCTGTGTCATACTCTCCTGTATGCCTGGTTCTGAAATGTTTTCCTGATAACACCATCCTTTTGAGAGTCTCAACAAGCTCCATTCTGAGGTTATTTAACCAATCGTCAGACAAGAATACTTGTGCTTCTGGCAGGTGGTAGTCCAGGGCTACATATCTGGGGCTATAGGTAGCATAGCCCTTTTTTTCAACATTCTCCAGGATCATCATGGTTACATCTGCCCAGGGAAGAATCCAACCAATCACTTCAGAGCAAGGGAAGAGCTCTGGTCTGGTGGCAATCTTCATCAGTGAAGATCTCTCTATGTTGGCATAAATTCCTTCTTCTTCCAAGCCCATATCAGGCACCTCTAGACGCGTGATCAAGCTGTATATCTCTCCCCACTAGTATTCAGGTTCTACACCAGATATACACTTGGTATCTTCATAGATGTATTCAGTTTTGGTAATAACTTCCACTTCAGGATCCTCTTCGACCATAGGGGCCTTCTTCTTCTGTCACTTTGACATTTTGTATTCGGAATCTTCCTCTCATATACAAGATTATAATCATTAAGACATCTCAGACTGAGTTGCAACCATTGAGAGAACAATGTGCAGTGTTTAACTTTCTCTATGTTTAAAATGATGGAAATTCATTAAATGAAGTAAATATGTGCAAGATAACGTCGTTTTCTAATAAAACAGTTCTATCAACATATCTCGAGTGGGGAACAAAACTACATTAACATGAAGGAAACTTCGGCTCTCTACGGGTGCCATGATCATCATGCTGTGTGGAATTCTAGTGAAAATATTCCAGCCCTAACAGCTGTGTGCTTCAACAAAATACTACCCATTCAATCTATGATCAATAAAACTTATGTGCAGTGATATATCCCCCTCCACCGGCCTGGGTTCAAAACCGGCCGTGAACCGGGCGCGCGGGACAGCGCGGTGAAACACAACTGGTCTGAAGGACACGGGCAGTATGAAAGGGAGGAAACCAGTCCAAGCATCAAAGGAAAGCCATGAAAAAAAAACCATCCCCCATCGAAACATCATCACATAGGGTGGATTGGTGCAGACAGCGTAATGACCGTCTACACCAAACCCCCTATTCTCTAAGCGTAGGGTTGCATTAACAAAAGGCCGTGGTAAAAAAAATACCCTGTGGATGAAAACTCCCCCCCACAGACAGTTATGATACAAATCCCCAACTATATATACAAGCAAATAACTGGGCCAAAGGTAAAACGGCCACGAGAAAACCCAACCGTAGAAAAATCAACCAAAAACTCGAACGGAACGGGATAATGCAACTAGGAGCCTACCTGGAAACGCTGCGTGGATAGCGGGAAGAAGGGTGGTCAAGCTTCCATAGTTGAAGCCACCTGGAATGAGCATA
>LPNX011165162.1:163395-186883 GCA_001517045.1 Pseudotsuga menziesii | reverse complement strand
GGGATTTCGCATTCAATCGGCATAATAGCTTCCACCCCGTGAACGAGTTGGAAGGGGGAAAAACCCGTAGCAGTTTTGACATTGGTTCGATAAGCCCAAAAAGCAGGATATAAGATGATGTGCCAATTTGAACGGGCTGCATCAATAGTACGTTTAAGTATAGTTTTTAAAGTTTTGTTTACAGCCTCAACCTGACCATTTGCTTGCGGATAATAAGGAGAAGAATGTTCTTGTCGAAATCCGAGCATGGTGGTCAGCTCTGTCATCATGTGATTTTGGAAATGACTTCCATGGTTAGCGATAATCACTTTGGGAATACCAAACCTAGCAATAATCTGATTAAACACGAAGTAAGCTGTCATTTCCCCATTGTCTTTGAAAGTAGGCATTGCCTCTGCCCATTTTGTGAAATAGTCGGTAGCGACAATGATGTATTTGTGCCCCCCAGCTGAGGATGGGTTGCATGTCATATAATCGATCCCTCACTTCATGAAGGGGCCTACCGATACAACAAGAAACAAGGGAGCAGGATGCGACCGCATTTTTCTGGTGTACAGCTGACATGGATGATAGCGTTTTACAGCTTCCACACAATCTTTAAAGATGGTGGGCCAGAAATACCCGGCACGTAATATCTTCTGGGACGTTGCTAACCCAGATAAATGACCCCCACACGCTCCACTATGGGAATCATTTAGGAAAATATCCACTTCCTCATGAGTAAGGCAACGACACAAGACAGAATCTACCCCTCTTCAATATAATGTATCTCCTATTATGAGGTAGTTTTTAGCGTGAAGACGTAGCTTGCGTCGGTCTTCCCTAGAGTAAGCGGTAGGATACTTCAAAGTCTATAGATATATAAGAATATCTCCATACCAAGGATCAGAGGTTGATATAAGAAAGATGTGCTCATCTGGGAATGAGTCATCTTGAATTACTACATCTTCTTCCGTAGGGAATTCTGCTATAAGCTCCGCAAAAACTAAGGACTTTTTGGATTTAGTGGATTGGAAAACCAAGTCAAACTCTTGGAGAATGACTATCCACTTATTGAATTTTCCCCCAACAATCCGTTGGGATAAAACATATTGGAAAGGGTTTACATCCGCCACTACAGTAGTTGTCCTCAGTAAGATGTAGTGCCGTAACCTCTGTACAGCATAAACAGCCGCTAAGGCTAACTTTTCGACGTGGGAGTACTTAAGCTCAGGCCCAACCAAAGCATGACTAAGATAATAGACAACATGCTCAACGAGCTTGTCATCCTCCTGAACTAGAACTACCCCAATGGTAGACTCCGACGTGGCCATATATAATAAAAAATCCCTAGAGTAATTTGGCGGCCGTAATAGAGGAGCCGACAAGAAGGCTTTCTTCAATGCCTCGAATGCGAGTTGTGCAGTTTCATCCCATACAAATGGGGTGTCCTGTTTAAGCAGGCGCATGAAACCTTTTGTGATCTTGGCATAATTAACGATAAAACGTCGAAGGAAGTTAGACTTACCTTGTAGACTCTGAAGTTGCCTAAGTGAACGAGGAGGAGGCAGATTTACAATGGCCTCGACTTTTAAGGGATCCACTTGTATGCCCCTACTAGAGACAATGAATCCAAGCAATCTACCTGATTCGATGCAGAAAACACACTTGTGGGGATTCAAGCGAATTTTATAGTATCTGCATCTCTCAAAAATCAATCGTAAATGATCTGGATGATGGATCCTCTTGCGAGAATGAGCAGGAAAATCATCAAGATAGGGCTCCACAATGGCTTTTATATCGTGAAAAGCAAAGTTCATGGCTCGTTCAAAGGTTGCCCCTGCATTTTTCAATCGAAAGGGCATTTTTCTATAAGCGAATGTACCCCAAGGGCAAATAAAAGCAGTTTTATGCTGGTCTTCCGGTTTGATTTGGATTTGATTGTAGCCGAAAAAACCATCCATAAACGAGAATACCTCGCTACCCGCACATGCATCTATGATTTGATCAATAAACGGTGTAGGGTAGTTGTCCTTGGGATAGGCTTTGTTAAGGTCTCAAAATTCCATACAAACGCGAATAGTCCCTTGCTTTTTATCAACAGGAACTGGGTTGGACACCCACTCAGTCAAAGCAATGGGATATATAAAACCTGCTTTCAACAGCTTTTCTACCTCTGCCTTCACAGCCGCCGCTTTACGCGGGTTCACGGGGCATAATTTTTGCCGAACCGTCTTAGCATCAGGATAGGTTGGGATCTCATGTTGAAAAATAGATGGATCAATACCTGGCATCTCCTCATATGACCAGGAAAAGATATCACGGAATTCCTTGAAAAGGGCAGTATAAATGGCAATCTCCTTCGGAGAGCAGTTTGCACCTATATAGATATTTTCCATAAAATATAGCTTTACAGAGATGTTGATCGGTATAGTAGCAGAAATGTTTGCCATATTCCCCTCGGCAAACACTCCGTCCCTAGGTAAAGGGTTGACAAGTGTATCAACATCATCCGACAGTCTCACATGGAACTCTTGGTTTTCTATCTTGCTTAGCTCTGGAAGGAAATAAGATCGGTGATGAAGATCCTCACATATCTTATCACGTGAACACGTAGCTTCCAGAATAGCTTCATCTGAAGGTAAAATAGTGTCTAAGCAATCTATGGAATGTAAAGAGTTTTCTGCCCATGCAGGCATATAAACTTCTTCCAGATCATCCGAGACTGTAAGAGGATCTGGAATGGGATCTACAGTGGTTTGGGTAATAGCTTGATATGCCACTTCCACTGCAGACAAGGGCACTTCCGGTTCCTGAGGGGTTGGGAGGACCCAAGGATCAGTCCTATCGACCACCGAATCAATGGACTTCCCTACAGTAGTAGAACCGAGATAAAGGACTAGAGCTGGAATATCGAACGTTCCCATCAATGATGCATACAGTCCAGCCCCCAAGCTCTGTGTAGCAATTTTGGCCTGATAAACCAATGGCACAGTGGAATATTTAGACTCTAAGCGGCCTTTACGAGTAAAATCAAGTTGGTCAAAAGTGACCAGCTTGCCCTCATGTGGAAATACCACGACACGAAAGACAGCAGATGCAACAGTAGACATTGCATAAGTCCAATTCCTACCCAGAAGCAAATTGTAGTCCAATGGAGCATCAATCACTTCGAATTCAATAGAGACTGCTTTGCCAGCCAACTTAATCTCAAAAGCTGGTAGGATACCATGTGGATGGAAAGACATTCCATCAAAAGCAGTAATTAAAGTGGTTGATGGGACCAGCTCTGGGGATCCGAGAGCTTTCCAACAAGCCAGGGACATAACACAAGTAGAGGCTCCCTCATCAACAACCGCTTGTCCAATGGTCTTACCACCATGGACAACATCTATCGATAAAGCTACATGATAAGGGAGGCAAATTTTAACATCAGAGAGATTAAATTTCGCTAAGAGACTCGAAGAGTCCATGCTACCTAGAGCTGCTAAAAGGGCATTCCGCTGAGCGGGACAGCTTTGTAGCACCTCCAAAGCTGACATTGCACAAGGATTCTGGGCAAAGTCTTCAACCACTGAGTAGTTAGAAGCGGCTTGGGAATTTGGGTTATGCAAAGTCTTCTTAAAGATACCTTTGGGTATCTTTGGCATTGTTTCCGCAGGTTTCTCTATAGTGAGAGGGTTGGAAGATTCAACTATAGCTTTACCCTTCTCATCGGTCTCTTTCTCATAGTTCTTGTTCCTGGTTTGTAACAAAGTTGAGGATCTAACCATGTTGATATAATTAGGGTTAGGAGCAATTTGACTGCCCCCTGCTATGGTAGAAGCTGAAGCAGAATTCTGCCCTTGGAGAAACGGATCCTTCAGGACAGCCGGCGGTTGCATTTGTAACAGCTTCTGAGCTTGTTCCATGAGGGGACAAAGATGAGTAAGATGGCCCCCTTGGCACAACTTACAATGGAACTTGACTTTCTTCTTTTCCTTTTTGCCCCCATCAGCATTGTTTGCGGGCTTTGGCTTGTTTTGGTTTTGGTTTCCCTCTCCCTTTTTACCTTTCTTCTTCTTCCCGCCGGGCTGCTGATTGCCCTTCGAAGAGGTTTGTGCAAAAACATTTGCACTTTGGGAGGAGGGGGCAGCCTTTGCTGCCTCCACCGTAGACTGTTTGAAAGACAATTGGTGAAGTTGTTTTGTCAAAGACTCTACAGTGGGAGAGTTTACGGACCCAACCACACCATCGGCATGGGGTCCAGGCTTGGGTTTCTCGGCCTCATGTGAAGGCCTTGGTAGTAGTGCAGGTCGCAAATGATGCGCGACTGTACAATGGAACAACCCGCGTATGAACTCAGTATTCGCGACTGTCCAGTGGGACAACCCTCGAATGGGTATAAAAAGAGTTCTCAAAAACAGAGAAATACCCAAGACTTTCAAATGCTACAGTAAGTAAGAAAGCAGGACAAAAAATCACAAACAAAACTTCGAGTAATGACTGGTCAGGACAAGAGAAAAAGACCTAAAGCAGACTTGGCTTCTCCAGCAGAGTCGCCAGTTCTGTTGTACAGGATAATTCACCTAATAACCTAGGTCTGGGGGGTTACCAACATACTCATAACTTGCAGACAGTTTGACTCTAAAAGCACAGAATAGGAAATAGGAAAGTAGAAGGACTTACTTGTATTAAACGAAGGTTGATCCTTGCTATCTTCTCCCTCTCTGATCCACTTCCAAAGTCTCCAGGATAGTTCCTCCTTCACCTATTAATAAACACTCTTCCAGGTACAAAGCAATTCATATATATAGATGCAGGTTAGGAAAATCATATATCATATTGAAATGTAAACATTTACCAATCCACAAGATATGAAACACATATGGAAGAAGTAATATCTTTATTAACAATAATAGAAAGAGTTTAGGTTACAACCCAATGTCTGAACAAGGACTCCTCTGTCACCAAAGGAATCTGAGTTTCTCTGCTCCAAAGATTTCTGTAGACAATCCACCAGCATAACTTTTCTCTCCAAGTATATTCCCCAACACTCTCCCTAAGGCCTCTATTTATATGGATGAAATGAGGCAGTTCTAGAAGGTTAGGGAGGTTGTGGCAGTTAGGAAGATTAAGTTAAATGAATGAACTAATCTTCCATTATCGATTGTTTTTAAATATTAATTTTGAGGAAACCATACGCAGGTATGTAGTAGAGCAACCCGCGTATGATATGCGACCCTATACAAGTGTAACCCGCGTATACAGGTATGCATGATCTGCTGAACATGATACTCGCGTATGATGCACGAGATGCCAATAGATATAGTCCTGAATGCTACTCAAAATCTCAAAATGGAAAAGTAATCAGCTGGGCATATAGGCAATGTATTTCATCATCAACCAAGGTATAATGAAACTAGGCAAACCTCAATCCATAAGTGTCCTTTTGTGTGCCGACCTGAGGCATGTCAGTACTCGGATGGAGAGGTGCCAATCAGGTGTATAACACCGAGCTAGCCCTTCTCGGTGTACCTCTTTGGCGCGACATGGTGTTGTAATCTCACTGATCAAATAAGGTTACCAATAATACACATAAAGAATCATATAAACATATAGAGACAAGAGACAAGAATAGGTAAAGGAATAAGAGATTTATATTATAGAATCACATGAGGGTCCATACATATGTCCAAAGTGAACCAAGTTCTTAATTGGATCAACAACCTAATATATATGATTTACAAAATGGTTATGAGTAACTACCTGTCGGTTCAGTCAACTGACATGACCTTTGGAGGCTAACCTAATCTCTGATTAGTCAGTTAACTCGACTAGTCGGTTGACCGACAAGATCCTCCAACATCTCCCCCAGGAACAAAATATTTCTTTGTCCCGAAGAAATATGGGAGGTACTCACAAAATATACTGTTTGAAATAGTTACTGCATTTTATTTGTCCTCAAGGGATGTGTAAACAAATGGGAGACCATTTCTAAACACAGACTTCTACAATAGATTCTGCTTTGATGGCCAGTTGGTGTTGAAACTATTCCCAACTGCGTAGAGCACTCTGGATATCGATGGTCAAGGTTGTGAGGCTTGACAAAGTTGACATTTTCTATTGAATTGAGCAGTTTGTAATGTTTTCCAAGTCATGTCCCATCGACTGAGCCTTTTCAGATGTTGTATCTAACAATATTCTCATTTGTGGACAGTTCTTGTCGAGTGTATTGATGCTTGGAAGTTCCTGGGTCGTCCACTGATGCTCTTATTTTTCTAGTTTTTCTAACCTTGTTGTTTCTAATATGATCTGGTCCTGTATTTTTCTTTTCATGGTGTCATCTAGACCTTTTTTTTTTCTAAATTCTTGATGTGCTCATGGGTTTGTCGAGCCTACTAGAATGCTTGTCCATAGTGTAGTGGGTGTATGAACTCCGTAGGACTTCTTCCATGGTGACAGACTCTTCTAGGTGGTCTTGCAATACCTTATGTGCTTCAAAAAATGTTGTGTAATGTTGTTTTAGTAGAACACAAGTTTCTTCCTTTTGCTCGTCTATCTTAATCTGCAGCTGCATCTATAGGTTTGACACAATACTTTCAAGCAATTGGTATTCTTTTTCCAATGGTTTTTTGATGTTAGTCTCTGCCATTCCTGGTATCACTGTTTGTGTCAAATTCTTTCATTTTGTCAGGAATTCGACTTGTTCTTCTTTCATTTTTTCAATTCTTTCTTGTTTTTTTTCAGTTTCTGGATGATGCTTCTTTGGTTATTGCTTCTAGGAGTCTATCCAACTCTCCATCTCTTAGATTTAGTGTTTCAACTACAGAAGTCGATCCTAGTTGATGAAGGTGGATAGTTGTCAGTGTTTGTTGTTTCTATTGTTCTTCCTTTTCCTTCTTTTCTTTTCTTTATAGGATGTCAACAGCAGTAGCCAGTAGTTCTTATTCATCTTTCGACTCTGATCAAATAAGTTTGTGGTTCCCCTTCCCTTTCCCTTGATTTTCTTTCTTTTTCCTTAAGGATGCTATTTCCTTTTCTATTTTTCTTAGATTTTCTTTTGTCATATCACACTCTTAGTTATCTGATTGAATATCTTCCTCTATCTGTTCTTCTCCTCCCTCCTATTGATGATTTAGAATGATAATATGTTGTTATGTTGGTATGACCGCATGCTATTCAGTCGGTGCATTTTCAGTTTGGAGGGGTTTTTGTCCCTCTCTCAGAATGTCTCTTGAGGTGAAAGTACTAATATGAAGGTTGGATTAATAGTCTTCCTCCTTCTTTTGGTTGGTCAATGGCTCTATAATAGCTTGATTATTTTCTTTTGCAGCCTCTGGTATGGGGATGTTGGTTTTTGTCTATCTTTCCAATTCTGTGAATATCTCCTCGACTGTTGGATAGTAGTTGAGTGGCTTTGCCTTCACTATAGACCCTTTCTCATGCCATACTGCTATGTGTTCTAGTTCCAATTGGATGTGTGCTATAGGAGGTAGACATGTTCAGATGTTTTGGGGCACCCTCCATCTGGCTGCTTGGATTTTTAGGTTTTGGAACCAATTCTCCAGGAATACTTTGGTTTCTTCCTATTCCAATGGGGTTCTATCCATTGAAAATTGCTTAAAATGCCACATATGAAACCTGGTCAGCTCCAAGAAGTCTTTATTCCCTACTGGACATAAGTGGTACATTGCTATCCATATTAAGAGTGATGGGAATCTTATCATTGCACTTGATTCCTGTCACTTCTCGCATATAGATTTGAGTATTTCGGCCATGTATTGAGCCAAATGGTATAACTTTCCTGTGCTTTCTATGGGGTCGACTACTTCTAGCATGTCGAGCTTCAAGTCACAGCTGCGTCCTGTGACAGTTAGGCTAGTGGACATGATTTTGGCCAGCATTTTGGGTGTGGTAGCCTGGACTTAACCTGTTATCAACCCCTTTGAGTTCTTTCCTATTGGTTTTCTTGTTAGTTTTTTTACTAGCACTTACTTGATGCCTACAGGGACAAGGTCTTTTTTGTTGGATAGCCTAGTGAGTCTATAAATGGCTTCAACTAATATTTCCATCGGTGTGTCGAAGTAAAGACTCCCATTGTGGTACCAACTGATTATGAATTTAACAATGGTTTCCTTCATTCCTCCAAATATTTCCATGAGTGGTACATTCATAAAGTTCATAATGGTGCTATTATATACCTTATGCACTTCCTCTGTCATTTTTTACTTACCCTGGTAAGCTCATTCTTTGATTTATGTCCAATGTTTCACCTATGGGCCTTCCTACACTTTTGTGTTTTTGATGTTCTTTAATTATTTTACCAGTGGACTTACAGCAGATTACAACTCTTTTATTTTGGCTTTCGTCACTCTAGTTTGTTTTGGGGCCATTTTGTCGGTTCTCTATTCAGCTCTCTTGGTAGTTTATTTGCTCAAAGAGGTCTGGTAATTTTGTCACTCTAGATCTTGATGAAACAGTATGTGATTTTCAACTAGTGTAGTATTTATAGGCAGATCCAATGTTGATCTTGTCGATGGTGTTATTAATGGGGGATTTGATGGTAAAGGACACTCTAATGAAGGCTAAGTTAATACGTTCTGGTTTCAACACTCCCTCTGAATGTAGTCATGATGAGTTGATTTGACATTTTGATCCTCTTGTCGATGATGAAAGTATGGTCGATCTGTGGTATGCCGATGGTAAAAATGTCAATTATTGTCGAATGGTTTACTATGCCTTTCAAAGTTTATTTTTCTTTTTCTTGATTTTTGGGGTTTTAGGTTTTTTCTTTTTATAGGTTTTTGTAACAGTTACATAACTATTTTTTATTTTTTACTTATTTTTTATTTTTTTATTTGTTACCATTTTAATCGGGCACCATTTACCAGCTTCTAAAATACTGTGCCCTATAATTTTCTCAGTTGAACCGATACATTGGCATTGATTTCTTTAATAATATATGGTCCCATCCATTCTATGTGTAGCTTTTTAGGTTTTCCTTTCACCCAACTGTTGTATAGTAATGCAAGGTCTCCTATCGACAAATTATTGTTTTTGATATTTTGGTCGTGCCAAGACTTCTATTGTTGCTTCTAAATTTCTTGATGTTGTATAAGAATCATTCGGTGTTATTCTAGTTTGGTTAATTACATTAGTCAATACTTTCTTGTTTATTCAACATTGATATGTAAGATTCCATCTATTGCCAACATTTGCTGTCGAAAATGTAAAGGAACGACTCCTTGTTGGTCGTAGAGTAGTCGAAAGGGTGTTTGGCCAGTGGAACATTTATATGTTGTTCTTTACGCCCATGATACCGCAGGTATTTTATTATCCCAATCATCGTTATTGGTATTACATATTTTTGTTAAACCTTCTGTTAATGTTTTGTTAAATGCTTCTATTGCCCCATTCGACTAAGGGTGATAAGTTGTGATTCGTTGATGGTTGATTTTGAATTGTTCTGTCAGTGCTGTAATTGTTTTATTGATGAAGTGTGAGACTTGGTCACTGATTAAGGTTATATGGAAGCCAAACCTAGTGATGATGTTTTCATATATGAACTTAGAAGCTACCTCACTAGAACAGGTCTCGACGGGTTCTACTTCTGCCCATTTAGTAACATATTCAACTACTGTTATGATATACCTTGTGCCTATTGTTACAACTAATTTTACCACACATGGTGGATCACAGCTGTATGGCCTTCCCTATCCCTCTGCAGACTCTTTAGACCCCATGGAACATTTTTGTACCTTTGATGTTTCCAAGGTCATCCCTAAAAACATCTATTATTTTCTATACATGACTTTTAAACCTATTCTCGCGTATATATGTGGATTTGACCCTTAAAACCGCATACACTGGGATGTGTGCAAAAGAAATAGTTTTGGAGTTTTCCTTGATGTGGATCCGAGTCACTTGTCTCTTGGCCTTCCATATGCCTTGAGATCACTCAGATTTGACCTTCCATTACCCCATTGAAGCACTATATAAGGAACCCCTTGGATACATTGAAGGGGGAGGAATTGAAGAGCAAGAAAACTATAGTCCATTGTTTCCAGAGCTTATACTTGAGTCTGCATCCCTTTGTCCCTTGGAGCACTTTGTGTTCTTCCCAAGCTTGCCTTTTCTTGTGAGCTTGCTATCAAGAGATGGAGGATTGAAGTGGTGGAGGCCCAGGTGGAGGACTCAATTTCTCCAATTCACACACATGCCGATAGAGGTTGTCACTATTGTAATCTCTGATTTATATTAATAGAAATATCTTTTCCTATCCAATAATGTGTATTTAAATGAGTATTGAATCCATGGATGATTTTAAATGCTTATATGTTAGTGATTATATATGCTAGAGTAGGTCTAACACAATTATATAGAATGCTTGTTTTGTTTGCTGAATGTTGAGAGAGAAAATTATCAATACAAGAAAGAGTGGAAAAGCTCAACGGGGATCTACATCAACCGTCCAGAATAAGGTATGTATCGAGATCCTTTAGTGTTAGATGTTTGTTTTCTCTTGCATATAGGAAAGGATTGATTTCTATGGTTACTATGTATGTTGTGGTACCCCAAGGCATACGAAGTTTTCTTCGTAACAGAATTGGTGACTCTGCTGGGGAGTTCCTAGTCATTTTCTTTGGAGGTCTTTATCAGCATTCAATTTTCTTGATTTGCTCTAATTTCTCTATTTCTGAGATGGGTTTTGGGGCATGTTTGTCTGGTAGTGTCTGATAGGAGTAAATTTTTTCTTAGCTTGTCTGTTTACCTTCTTTTTTATCTCTTTTTCTTCCTGTACGTGAGTTTTTGCTTCATAGTCACGTGTACATGTGGTTTTGACTTGGATTTCCGCGTATATATGCCATTTTTTGGCACACAGTCACGTATACCCTAAGTTTTTCCTTTTAGGGGAAGATTAAGTGTTGCTAGGTGAGTTTTGATGATTTTTTATTCTCCTTGGATGCTTCTATAGTTTGTATACACCTCTATTTCTGACCAGAGATGCTTTTTACGTTGAATTTTTTAAGAATGTTCTTGTAATTGCATTTTCTATTTTTTGTTTTGGGATTAGTGCATTAGGTCTCTTTTGCCTTAGTGCTTTGCGTGGGTGCTGTTTGATAGTGATTGCAGATTCTGAGGATGGTAGAGTCATTCTTTTTCTTTATTATCTCATTTTAACTGAAAAAATTACAAAATATTTTCTTTTTCGCATCATTATGCATCATTGCATCTTGTATTTTGCATGGTTCTTGCACTAGGTTTGCTTGGAGAAATACTAGTCAGATTTTCATATAGGAATGACAACATTTTTCATTTGAAGGAGAATTTTGCATTTCACGTAGTAGCATACCCCGTTTTTCACGGTTGTTATTAGTGTACTAGGATGGCTTCCCCTGGCCACGCATGACCTATCCTCAGTTTAATATCTAGTAATCTATTTGGAAGTGAAAAATACAGTTGAGGAATAAATTGGGGTAACTAATTCCTTCCTTCGTTCCTGTAACAAATAAAACCAGGTGCCCAGGTGTCTTCATTCTCCTTCACTCTTTCCTGGCTAAAATGATTCATTTGAACAGTTCAACAAACTGATAGGCCACCTTATAAATATTCAATTTACATAGTAATTAGATACTATTTCAAACAAAATAGTGCATTTTGGGGAGGTACGGTGACCTGCGGTACATATTGAAACAGTAATTCGATGTAAGCTACAAGAAAACTAGTGGGAAAACAGGATGGGTCTGTCTAAATATTGTTGGATCGGATGGGGTCTGGTCATTTGACACAGTGCATTTGCATTGATTGTTAGGTGTGCATTTTACTTCTTTTTGTGTCATAACACCATTAGTTGCACGATCATTTACCCTTTTGAGTAATAATCCAATTAAAATCAACGCATAATAAAACGAATTACACTCTTTTATTTTATAGGGTGCACCGACAAGATTAGGTTTTAGGGTCTTGGAATAGTTCATTGTGAGTAAATTCTCCAAGACCACTAAACAACAACATGTATGTGTTTGTCTAGGTGAGAGAGTGAAATTCCTTGGTATAATTAGTGTTTCTCAGAATCCTCCTCTTACAAGGGAGTTAAGCACGAGGCAGTGTGAGCAATTATTGATTGGGATGACCCCTAGTCATAACTGAGTAGCACCGAAGATATTTCTAGGATTGTATTCATATCTAGGGGCTATTTCGAGAGTTTTGGGCTTTGCTACCTAGCCCATAACATCAATCCCACCTGCGAATATCTTCTTGATCATTGATTATACTGAGTTGACCTTAGTTTCCTTACCTAGGTTATCGAGAGGGTACTTCATAGAGGTTATTTTGTAGGTGTCCCAGCTAGGTTGGGGTTGGACAACACAACTGCTATATGCATTGAAGATGAGGGCCATAATAATTGGTTATGAACCTCTGCTTGTTGTGTATGGGAGTCTCAAGCCTCTCCTAGGCGAGACATGCCTAATTCATTTGGTAGCTCACATATCCTACCCTTTCTTGCTTGTGATTTGGATTTACATTATATAGGTGTATACTCTGTGCACGCTATTTTTCCTAGGGTTTGCGTAATTAGAAGAGTCTTTTTCATTTTTTGAGTCATTGTGGATTCAGGTGCAACACTTTGGCGTTCTTGTCGTTTAGCAAGACTTCCACCTTGCACATCTCCTCTTCCTTTGGGAAAGAGAAATAGACAGTCCGGGAGGACTACTTCTCACATTGATTCACACATGATGGGAGATCACGAGGATGAGATTCCTGAGATGTCCTATCCACCTCAAGAGGTTGGGGAGGAACATCCTACTCCTATCAATGATCCTTCACTTGATATACCTTCACATTCTAGATACGATCCCTCATTCACAGTTTTCCCGGTATTGGTTTCTAGGCGACGAGACTCACCATGAACCCACAAGAACTAGTCATGTTAGATATGGCATGTCTGATATCCTTGCACATGATCTGGCACATCATGCAGAGTCAAAAATTGAACCTAGAACTACACCTGGGGGCACTCCTATTCCTTTCCGTGTGGAGAGATTTGGGAGAAATAGTCACATTGCACCTTCCATCCCGGCAGTGGAAGCTGCCTCACGTGCCTATCCCAGACCTAATGTTAGTAGTCATATATAGATACTAGAGATGAGACGAGTGGCCATAGGGAATACCACTTATATCCCTTCACATTTCCCTTTGTCCTCTATTCCTACTCCTTCGAATTCATTTTTGACAACCCTTCATCCCCCACATTCATGTGGTCCTTCGGGTTGGAATGTTGCTACTAGTTAGGTTCGTACTGCGACTGCTCACACCATAGTATCTCAGAGTCAAGTATATCCCATTGTATTGGGAGGTCATATTCCTATTTCTAGATCATCTTATGGTCCATTGCAAGGAGTTCCCCATATCCCTACTTATGGAGCTTCTCATGGGATATCCCATGGAAAATCTTGTGGAGCTTCTCATGGACAAGCCTATGGACTACATTATGGACACAACTATAAACCTTATGGGTACGGGTATCAAAAACCCACTTAATCCTCTAATTATGGATTTGTAGCACCACATAGTCAAGGTAAAAACATCAAAATACTTCCATTCCACCCTATACGGGTCAAACAGGAGGAAGATATTATGGCCAAGGCCATGGTATTTACAGTAGTCAACCTTATATGAACCAAAACTATCAGGGAGCATGGCATAGACCGGATCAACATAGGCTCCCTTTCCTTGCAACATTAAATTTACCTAATTTATCGAGACTAATGAATGATCCTATATCTCATGATTTGTCATGATCGGCTGTCCCTACTAAGCTTCCCTTGGACATTCCCAAATTCAAGGGAAAACCAAGAGAAGATCCTAGTGAACATGTCACTACCTTTCACCTTTGGTTCTCTTCCAACTCTTTACATGATGACTCAATCTGTTTGAGGCTATTTCAAGGAACCCTCATAGGGTCTGTGGTGAAATGGTACATAGATTTACCAAGGGGGCATTCGTTTTGTTCAATGACCATGCTATGACTTTCCTCAATCTCTTCTAGCTACCAGTGCATTACGATGTTGGTACGGAGATCTTGTTGACATTTTAGAAAGACAAGGCCATACATATCTCAAACCATATCCAAGAGTGGCATAGACAGAAGAGGTTGATTAAAGCTTTCATACCACCAGAGTTTCTCCTTGAGTGGTTCCTTAAATCGTTGCTACCTTACATCGCGAAGGATATTTCTACATCCGGAGTTCAGAACGAGGAACAAGCAATTTTTAGGGCACAAGAATTGGATTTGATTTATGCTCAATCTAGACTATTATATGAGATCATACCTAATCCTCCGCGTTCTAGTTTCGATCCCAAGATCAAACCTGGACCACATGCTGATGGAATTGTGGGTTGTACGAGTACCAAACCTATGGATTCGGTTGTGAAACAAGTAAGTCATTTGTCTGTCAACCCATCCAAATGGTGAGTGTACTATTTATGTAATCGTCGGACCAAAATGGAAACCAACAGCATGGAAGGAATAAGAAAAAGGGTAAAAACAATCGTAAGGGTGGGAACAAGGACAAAAATGCCAATTTTAATCACAAGAATGACATAATGCTATGGGGGACAAGAAGTCTAAACGTAAGGTTAAGTTTCCTTAAAAGTTATGTAAGGATGACCACCTCACTCACTTTTGCCCTCGTATGGAAGACGCCTTGAGGTTCATAGCACAGGGCCTAGCTATGCTGACCAATGCTTTACCCCATAATCAAATGAAATCAAGGACCCATGATCCTCATTTTGCATCAGGTGGAGATCAAAATTCACCGGAAACCAGTACTGGTCTTGGGTGCATCAACGTGGTGCATGCCACTAAGGTTGCGACTCGTGCAAAAGACTATGGTTCATCACAATCGGACCTTGGGAAAGAACCTCCCCCTATCGAGAGCCCTTTGTGTATTGAAAACCCTATGGATAAACCTAAGATTGCACCTCATATTTTATAAGGGAGTCCTAAAGCATTCAAGGCACAATCCTAATTCCCAAGCCACCTAGAACTATTCTGTTGTCAAGGATTTGGGCCAAACTCCTTGTGTGATGTCTGCGCTTCAAGTTCTTCATAGTTTTCTGTCACAAAGGAAAGCTTTGCTTTCTGCTCTCGGAGTGAATGATGATAACTGTTATTCTGTCATCAAATTTTAAACCATGGGACTACAGCCTCGCTTTCCTTACTACGTGTCTCTCTTGATTCATGTGGAATGTCTTAACATGACCATCAAACACACTGTTATTGACAAAGGTGCTACTGCTTCCGTGATGTCTTTGTCATGTTGGAAGGGTTTGGGTTCTCCCGAGTTTTCTAAATCCACTACCATGTTGACTACCTTTGATGGTAGATCGTTTCAACTGCACAAAATTTCTTCCTTCTCTTAAGGTCCATTTGGGAGGGAAGATCGTCACGATCAAGGTCAAGGTTGTTGATGTGCCCCTTGATTACAATGTTTTACTGGGTTGGAATTGGATGTATAGTATGCAAGTTGTAGCATCTTGTCTATTTCAAGTTGTATGATTTCCATTCAATGGGAAGATTGTTAGGATTGATCAGACATCATTCAAAAATCTGAGTGTTAGTGCATCGTCGGGAGCTTCTATCCCGATTATCGATCATTCTCATCTGGCAACTGGGAGTGTGGGTGTTGGAAAGTATCCATCCCTTATGGGGACCTTTAATTGTCCTGCACCTATCCTTATGATTAAATCTAGTTTCGATGGGGCTTCATCTTCATTGAATTTGGTGTCTTTTCGCACTACACATATGGAAGATCCTTGTATTCTTCCTACACCGAGTCTTTCGAATGGACCTATCAAAACAGACATGTCATTTCCTATAGCAATGATTTCATATCAAGAAAATATTGATTGTGTTGTAGAGCCTAGTCCTTCCTCTTTGCGGACGGAAGAGGAGGACCCATATGTGCTGCCTACATGGGTAGTTGAGTCCTCTCATGCACATGAATTCCTTGATAATGTTTTTCCTTCAGATGAAGCTATTATTGAGGCCATGTATGGAGTTGAGCCACCTTGGGAAGAGTTACATCATAGATCTTATTTTATTCTTGAGCTTTACCATTTGGAGCATGAGGACTTTGGGGAGATTCTTAGCGAGAATATTGGTAGTCCCATGGTTCCATTAAGCTCTCCTGGTCAGATGGCTGATGGAAACATGGTGAATATATCACCTACAATTCCTATCAATATCTCTCGCGATCCTAGCAAGATTGAGAATGTCTATATTGGGGTAGAATGTTCCCATGCTAAGATTCTGTAGTATACAGAGCTATTCAAAGAATTTAGTGATATATTTTCTTGGTCATATGAGGAAATGCCAGGTATCGAAACTCATATTGTCGAACATGAAATTAAGATCTATCCGAATGCAAAGCCTGTTCGACAACAATTGCATGCGGCGAATCCTAGAAAAGCACCCGCGATTAAGGATGAGATAAAAAAGATGTTGAAAGTTGGCTTTATCTATCCCATTCACTTGACAGAATGGGTTTCAAACCCTATTCCAGTTGATAAGAAACAGGGAGCGATTTGTATATGTACTGATTTCCACAATTTAAATCGTGCATGTCCTAAGGATAATTTTCCCACACCATTTATGGATCATATTTTGGATGAGTGTGCAAGAAGCGAGGTATTTTCCTTCATGGACGGCTTTTTCAGATATAATTAGATTCAAATTAAGCCTGAGGATCAACACAGAACTGCATTTATTTGTCCTTGGGGTACGTTTGCATATCGGAAGATGCCTTTCAGTCTTAAAAATGCCTGAGCCACATTTCGGTCTTAAAAATGCCGGAGCCACATTTCAATGGGCTATGACCTTGATTTTTCATGATCTCAAATCGATTATTGAAGTCTTTTTGGATGATCTTGCTACTCATTCTCAACTGAGATTGCATCATCCATACCATTTGAGATTAGTATTCGAAAGATGCTGTCACTACTAGGTTAGGATAAATCCGCATAAGTGCATCTTTTGCATGAAGTCTGGTCGCTTCCTAGGATTCATTATTTCCAAGGAGGGTATAAGATTCGATCCCTTAAAGGTTGAGGTAATACTTCAATTGTCTCCCCCGAGAAATATTAGACATCTTCAATTTTTTCAAATCATGGTAAACTTCTTATGGAGATTCATGGTTAACTTTGCCAATTTGACTAAGGGCTTGATGGGTCTCTTGAAGAAGGACACTACTTTTTTATGGGATGAGCAAGGCCATGAGTCCTTTTATGCTCTTAAGCAAGCCTTAGAGTTATCCACTGTGCTTAGTCCACTTGACTATAGTCGAGACTTTTTGATTTAAGTGGTTGCGTCCATGGAGACGATTGGTATGGTTTGGGTTCAGGAGGATGAGGAGCTCCATGAGCATGTCATATATTATTTGAGCTGGAACCTTATTGATGCAGAAATCCGTTATTCCCATGTGGAGAAAATTTCCTTAGCTACCGTTAATGCAGTTCAGAGATTGAGACACTACATTCTCCTTTGCCAGACCTTGGTGATAGCCCATGTCGATCCATTTGAGTTCGTCCTCACTAGAAGGATGATCGGGGGAAATTATAATAAATGGATTTTTATTTTGCAAGAATTGGATCTCAAATTTGTTTCGGTGAAATCGAAGAAATTGTTAATTTTTGCGAAGCTCATTTCCGATTTCCCAAGTGAAGAGGAGGAGGAGGTTTATGAGGATACATTTGTCGATGATAATATTTTCCTGATCTCAACTTTGGATCCATCGTATGGGGATATTATCATATATTTACAAATGTTGAAGGTCCCTACTCACCTTTCATGGGATGAGTGATGACGATTACGTCACGTATCTAAGAACTACCTTATAGTGGATAGCACTTTATACTGTTGTGGGGTAGATTCCATTTTACATTGTTGTTTAACCCATGAAGAGGCTGAGGTTGTGCTTAATGATTTCCATAGAGGGGCATGTGGTGGTCATTTATCTGGGCTTTCTACAGCCCAACAAATATTAAGAGTGGGATATTTTTGGTTGTTGATCTTTAAAGATTGTGTTAATGCGGTTAAGAAGTGTCACCCTTGCCAGGTGTTTGCACACAATATGCACTCACATCCTACCCCATTACATCTAATTATCACCGTTGATCCCTTCACCAAGTGGGGCCTTGACTTCATGGATTGCAACCCAACTTCAGCTGGGGGGAATCATCATATTATAGTGGTTGTTCATTACTTCGCGAAATGGGATAAGGATATGCCCATGATTAAATCAGATGGTGAGACAGCCACACATTTCGTATTCAACCAAATAATGACTTGGTTTGGTATTCTGAAACAGCTTGTCACTGACCATGGTAGGAAATTTCAGAATCAAATGATGGAAGAGTTGGCCTCGAAGTTAGGGTATAAGCATGAGCACTCCTCTTCTTATTACCCTCAAATGAATGGATAGGTTGAAGTAGTTAACAAATCACTTAAATCCATTCTCCAATGAACCATCACACAAAACAAAATGAATTGGCATATTATGTTATATCCTACTTTGTGGGCATATAGGACTACGGTTAAGACTGCCACTGGTTTTTCTCCATATCAGCTTATACATGGAGTGGAGTTTGTCTTTTCGGTTGAATGCAAAATCCATTCATTGAAACTAGCTATAGAGCTTTTACTAGACACTTCTGCATTGGAAGAACATTTGGTCTGCTTAGAGTAGCTTGATGAGCAACACTAAGATGCTTTAGTGTCTCTAGAGATAAATAACCCTTGCATTATGGCCCAATATGATAATTTTGTCCATCCGAGGAGGTTTCATGAAGGAGATTTGGTCCTTTTATGGGATCAAACTAAAGAACCCTTGGGGGAAGGGAAGTTTAATCCCATGTGGCATGGTCCTTATGTGGTCAAACGTGTGTTAGAGAAGGGCACCTATGAGCTGGTGGATTATGGAGTGACAGCCTTGGCGAAGCCTAGAAATTGGCTCTATCTTAAAAAGTACTATGCATGATCTTCAGCCAGGGCTGATTATTGTATATTATTGTACAATTTTTTTTGCATAGTTAGGTTTTCTTATGGTGATCGAGTTTGTTGATTATCTTTCATTTCTTATGGCAGATGTCAATGGAGTCTTCCATTTACATAGGATTTGCTGATGGTGCTAGCCACCACACTCAACACTCAGCCTCTACTGCTTGGGTGATTTATACTCATACAGGTCAGGTATTGTCTTCAAGAGGTGTATGTTTACAGCCTTCTTTGAACAATGTTGCTGAGTATAGTGCTATTATCAAGCTATTACTGGATGCCATTTCACATGGTACCCTCTCTCTTGAGGTACATCTTGATTCACAGTTAGTAGTGTCACAACTTAATGGTTTGTATCATGTTAGGGATCCAACATTATTAAGAATATTCTTGCGTGTGAGATTGTTAGAACGAAAATTTTGACAACATAACATACATACATGTTTCAAGAATTTATAATCAAGTTGCTGACTCATATGCTAACTATGTGTTAGATTGGCATTTGTTTCATAGACCATAAGCACATCACAAACATACATTTTTACACACATGTAAATAAATAAAATTGATCATCATAAAAAAAATTTCATTAAACATCCAAAATGTGACGTCATAATACATAAGTGTCATAATACAAAAATGGGGCTTTCGAGCCACCAAAATATAATACACAGTAGTACAAAAATGAATCACTCTCAGGTCTCTAAGCTTGTGGAGGAGGAGGGGGGTTCTGATTGTGGTAGCACACCATGGATCTAGATAGTCATTGGAATAACCAAACCCATGCTCGTGGTACTCCAACCACCTGACGGTGCATGGCCTCAGGCAAGTCCTCAACTTGAGCCATGGGTACACCATGTTTCAGTCGTACAAAGTTTGTGTGGATGCTTTGGAGCATCCACTCTGCATCCACACCCATGATGTCATCTCCTCTTCCCATCCATCTATGACAAGGGAAGCCATCAGGACGCTGTGGTCCAACATCTGCATACATATGACAGAGTGTCACTATGTGTCGTCACACCAAAAAACATGTCTTTTGAGTCTATATATCAAAAAACACAAAAAAATTTAGTAATTCAAAAAACTTAAAAAGAGGGTTTGGGATTCATTACCAATGTCACCATATGCTGCTCCTGGTGGTAGGGAAATGTCAAGATATCCCCAAAAATATATCCCTGCATAGGGGTAATCATCGATGGCAACTATTTGCCATCGCCACTATGGAAAGAAATCAATTGGGTAGGGGTTAGACACCCTAAATCCACCCAGTTTGTGCATGGAATCTACCCAATGTCATTGTGTGGAAATTGAACCCAGTGATAGATTAATTTTACCCACAACAATTAACAATTGATCATGCAAAATCACTCACAAAAGAGACTGAAATTGGAGCTGAACACTAAACTGTATTAACTCAGTATACAATAGCCAACCCTGTAACATAATAGGTTTCTAAATAAATAAAATACATCAGGGATTCGAATGCATGAGGACCAATTCAAATCTAGCATAAAGCAGGCTTACTAAAAATAAGCAAATCCCCCATAGGTGCAAAAAGTTGATCCCAAATCAGTCATGGAGTTCATGAATTAGAAAAAAGTCTTAGGCAAGCTAAAGAGTGATGGAATGAAAACTAATACATGATTTTACAAGGAGAAAAGAGTGGAGGATGAAGAGGACAAAAAACTAGTTCACCTCACCTAGTCAAACTTTCCCTATTGCCTTAAAACACTGAAAAAGCAGGCAATAAAGCAGAAAAAGCAGAAGGGCATCTAGGAGGCCAGGAATAAAGCAAAATTGATTCCTTGAGGTTTCCCAAGCACTACATGGGTCAAATTAGGCAAGTTGGACCACTATGGATAGGTAATTGACAACTTGCATAAGGTGAGACACATGAACTAGGCAAATAAGACAAAAATAATTAAATTAATGTCTAAGGTAGTTAACTATGGGTTGATTATTCTAAAACCCCCCCTTAAGCCTAACTTATGAGTAATATATCAGAAAATTATAGGGCCTAGCAACAAGGCTTAGTCACCATTTACATACTGCATGTCCATTTAAACAAGGAAAGAGGCAAAACCAACTTGGGAAAATCCTCCCTCAAACATGGACTGTAAAACAAAATTTGGAAATCTTGTCTTCACTCATGCTTCAGAGCATGATCAGAAATCCCCAGCAGTGATTTCAGATTGCTGAAGGTCTTCTCACAAAATGCTTTGGTGAAGATATCAACTACTTGTTCTGAAGATGAACAGAAGAGTAGGTGAATGGTGCCATCATGCACAAGCTCTCTGATGTAGTGCATATAGATCTCAATGTGTTTGGTTCTCTGCTTCTGAACTGGATCTTTGCATATTCGAATGGTACTCTGGTTATCATAGTAGATGATAGTTGAGTACTCTGATTCGAAGCCACACTCTCCAAGTAAACCCTGCAACCATAAACATTGAGTTGCTGCATTAACAACTCCTCTGTACTCTGCTTATGTAGATGAGAGTGCAATGGCACTCTATTTCTTTCTTGACAAGCTGATTGGCCCTTCTGCAAGAATGAACACATATCCTGATGTGGACTTTCTATCTGTGCTATCACCTGCCCAATCACTGTCAGTAAATCCAATCAAATCAAGATCAGATTTTTCTTTATAGAAGATCCCATGTGTCTGTGTTCCCTGAACAAAGTTAAGGATCCTTTTGGCTTCTTTCGAATGGATATCATGAGGTTGATCCATGTATCTATAAGCCACACTTACTACATAATAAATATCAGGTATAGTATGTGTCAGATACAATAAACATCCAATCAATTGCCTATACAGTGTATTGTTTACCATAGGTGAAGAATCAACTTCTTCCAGCTTCACTCCTGAAAGGAAAGGAGTTTTGCTTTCTTTGCAATCCTTCATTTTGAATTTGTTCAGTAATTCCAAGGCATATTTGGACTGGTGCACCTTGATTCCAGCTTTGGTTTGAGCAATCTCAAGCCCCAAAAATTTACTTAAGAGCCCCAAATCTGTCATGGAGAAGGCTTGGTTCATAGCACCCTTTAAGGAAGCAATCTCATCCTTTGAGCTTCCTGTAATGAGGAGGTCATCAAAATATAACACAATGATCATTAATGAACCATTAAATAACTTCAAATAGACATTTGGATCTGATTTACACAGAACAAAATTCAGTGATAGCAAGAAGCTATCGATCTTGGCATACCAAGCCCTGGGGGCTTGCTTTAGCCCATACAATGACTTTCTCAAACTACACACAAGAGAAGGGTTAGTAGAAAAACCTTGAGGCTGCTGCATATATATCTCTTCAGTGAGATATCCATTCAGGAAGGCACATTTTACATCCATGTGATGTACCTCCCATTTCCTTGAGGTTGCAATGGCTAAGGCTAGCCTGATGGAATCCATCTTTGCCACTAGGGAAAAGGTCTCATTGTAATATATGCCATGAAAATGTGAGTAGACCTTGGTTACCAATCTGTCCTTGTACTTCAGTGGTGAACCATCAGCAGCAAATTTGGTCTTATAGACCCACTTACACTGGACTAACTTTCTCCCTAGGGGAAGATCCACTAGCTCCCATTTGTTTCTCTTCTGAAGTGAGGTGAACTCCTCCTTCATGGATGTTTGCCATATTGGATATTCTGCTGCTTCTTCATATGTTTGAGGATCATACTCCACCATCAAATAGCATTTTTCAGCAAACATAGTATCCTTCATGCACAGACCACTCTCAAATTGAGATCTAGTCCTCCTTGGGTCATTGGGATCCCCAGCTAGCTCTCCTGCTGCATGTAGTGTCTTGGCTGCCCATTTTGTCCTTGTAGGGATTTTAGGGTCTGCAATAAAATCATCTCCATTAGAAAAATCAGAATCAGCATGTTCAACAAACTCTTTACTTACTTCCTGAGGTTCAGGTGGAGAAGAGGCTTCTCCAACTTCCACTACTGCAAGGGGTTCTTCTTCAAACTGAACACACCTTTCGATGAAGGCTTTGTTTGTGCTCAAATTTATCAATTTGTACCCTTTTGAGTCTTCATAGTATCCAACAAAAATACACTCTTGGCTTTGTGGCTGCAAAGCCTTCCTCTTCTCTGTTGGAATTCTAGCCCAAGCCTTTGAGCCAAAAATCCTGAAACGGGTCACATCTGGCTTGTGCCCACTCCATGCTTCGAAGGGAGTCATGCCATAAAGATGTTTATGAGGCACCCTATTCTGAATATAGTCTGCACAGTTGTTAGCTTTGGCCCAGTACTTTGGTGGCAAAGTTTTGGCCTCCATCATGCATGTTGCCATCTCCTTCAGTGATCTGTTCTTCCTCTCAGCAACACCATTTTGTTGTGGTGTGTAAGGGATAGAATGTTGCATCTGAATACCTGAATCTACACAATAATTAATAAACTCAGACTTGACATACTCACCACCATTTTCATATCTGAGGACCTTGATTTTCCTTCCAT
>LPNX011165162.1:121663-153470 GCA_001517045.1 Pseudotsuga menziesii | reverse complement strand
ATGTTGACACTGTTGACAAGTCTACCTGTTCAAAACACAAGCTCAAGTTTCCTTGTAAGCTTTGTGAGGGAGACCACCTTACTTATAAATGCCCTTCTATTACTGAGGTGCAAAGAGTTTGGATTCATGGTCATCCCGTTTTTGAACATTATGGAGTCTCTCAACAACCAACCTCTCTTAGTGAGGTTGGACCCAGTCACTCAGCCTCTGTAGTTCACGCTGGGGGAAAACTCTCATCCTTTGCAGGTCATGTTGAGAGCAAACAGTCATCCACTGCTAGTCATGTTGACTCCGTTGAGAAAACTGGTCGTTCGAAGCATCATCTTAAGTTCCCTTATGTGCTATGAAAGGGAGATCATCTTACTCATCTGTGCCCTGCTATCCTATAGGTGCGAAGAGTGTGGTCCAAGACTCATGGATTTTGTTCTTCTGAACACCCTATAGTTTCTCAACATCCTACTCAACCTTTGGTTGATCAAGTGGTCGAACAAATCTCATATTTGGTTGATCCCACTCTTCTTTCGGAGAGTGCTCCTCATGTGATTGAACCAATGTCATCTTTGGTCAATCCCACTATCCCTTCAGAGAGTGACTTTCACCAAGCGGTTGAATCGATCCCAGTATCGATCAATCCCACTCTTCCTTTGGAGAGTGAAGTGTCTACTAGTCACATTTTCTTCACTGCCAGTTCAGATCTTACTGAACAAGGGGGCACTGAACTTGTTTCGGATCAACCCCCACCAAGCTCTTGGATTGATTCCTTTGATTGGGATAGCCTAGTTGAGCCACGCCTTCCTTCCCATGCACCTTTCCAGATAAAGGTCAAAGTTGAACCCTATACAATTGCTCGTTGCATTGTTGATGAAGGAGCCTCAGTTAGTATTTTGTCTGCTCGTGCTTGGTGAGGTATGGGATCTCCCAGCCTTGTGTCGACTGCTAATCAGTTACTGGCGCTTGATAGAAGAACTTGTATAGCCTTGGGAATTCTTGCTCAAACACCTGTTACTTTGGGTGGGAAGACTGTCTTAGTTGACTTCATGGTGATAGAAGACCCCTTGGACTTCAATATGCTCCTTGGACGTGATTATGTCTATGCCATGCAAGCTGTGGTGTCAACATTATTTCGTGTGATGTAATTTAATCATGGCGAAGAAATTGTCACTATCGATCAGTTGGATTTTCTTGATCTATCTCCTGACCCAACTAAAGACCAAGTCTTTCCTTTGTTGATTCCCATTGTTTCTGTATACACTACCCCGCCACAGGTGAACTATGTGGCTTCTTGTCATTTGTGTTTAATTGCTACTGAGAGGGAGCCTCTGTTTTCATGCTTACCTTCTTGGGACTTGGTCCCAGTAGTTGATCGAGTGAGTCATCCTATACAGATTGTAGAGCCTTCTCTCCACTCTGTCCATCCATTTGAAAGTTCAGATATGTGTCCTATCTCGAATGATTTCCTCCTTTCAGATGAAGTCTTCCTGGAGTCTTTGATACAGTCTGACCTTCTTTTCAGTTGTGATTAAGTATAACCCTGATTTGCTTAGTAAGCCTTCCCTTTTTCTTATGTTGGTTTTTGTTGAGTCTTTTGATTCTTCATTTGAAAAGCAAGTCAGTGATCTTGATGAGTTTGTTTTTTTTTCTTATGAATTTCTCAACTCCTGTGATATTGAGTTTGTTCTTGCAAACTCTATCTCCCTTGTTGATTTTTTCTTCTCTTCTAAGGTTGATCTTATTGATTATAAACCATCGAGCCTTGGTCCTATAGAATCTTCTTCGGTTGATTCTGCCTTGACTTTTCCTTTTGTAGAAGATAGCAAAGCCACAAGTGTTTCTGCCAAAGTGACCCGCATCGGATCGTTTCTTCTGATGGTGTTGTTTCTTGGAGACAGGATTATTAGTTGGATTCACAACTGTTTATGGGCCTCACCTTGTTGTTCAAGCTATAATTGCATTTGCATATGCCTTGCTCGAGCTTATGATCCTGATGCCGGCTTTCACGCTTTTAGCTCGTTGTATAAGCCCTCATCTTTGTTCTCATTGCCTCTAAGCCTTGTATCATTTTGCCTTTGCAACTTGACACCCTTTACCTCGAGGAGACCTTCCCCGAGTGTCCTTATCTTGCTCACTTTCCTTGCATTATGCATAGGTTTTTTCCTTGCACTTGGAACTAGTTTCGCCTGTCTATGACACTCGTCTCCTCGCATTTAGAGCATTCTTTCTGCTCTCCTTCGAGCTCGTTAAAAACAGTAAGGAGGCCGCGAGTTGACTTTTCTGGACTCGTTAAAACTTCATGGGAAAGATTATGAGTTTCTTTAGGCCCAATTCTGACTCCTCAAAATAGACTTGACTGCCGAGTAAACTTGTCCGTTTAGGCTCGTTAAGAATATGTGAATGGGCATCCACATTGGTGGTAGGTTATCTCTTTCTCGGATCATGTGGAATAATACGAGAAAGGATCCCTCTCTTTTCTTTATGAATTGAGAAGATTATTCTTAGGCATAGGTTTATCTCTTTTCTGGACCTGAGGGACTAAACTTACGAAAAAGGAACCCCCGGTATGAGCTTAGTTTTCTCTTTTTCGTGCTCTGGACCAAAACATGAAAAAGATTCCGAGTGTACTTTATGTCTTTGTCATGCTCGTTAAACCCTAAAGAACAAAGCATCGAGTTTATTGTTGTAAGCTCCATTTCTCGTAATCAAATGGATCTTTCCGAGTGATCTTACCTTCCTTCACACTCGTAAAACTCAGGCTATATGCTGCTTTTGAAGGAGCATTGGGTAGGTGGTAATTTAACCTTTTTCGGACCTTCCTGACTAATTACGAAAAAGGTGCGTCTTTTCTTCTTTGAAAGTTAAGAGAGTTCTTCTGTTGTTTGTTTTATACTTTTTCGGCCTCAGGAGACTAAATTGCACGAAAAAGGACCCCTCTGGAGTCTTCTTTGGAGTTTTCAGACTCTCTAAACTATGAAAACACCATCGAGCATGTACTAGTTTGGGCTCGTAAAATCCACGAATTAGTGCCTTATCAAGCATTCTTCTTTCTTTTCTTCGAGCTTGTCAAAAAATGAAGATGGTCCCGAGTTTGCTTTCTTGGACTCGTTAAACCTTTACAAGAAAGAAGGGAAGGGGAAGGGTTATTTCCATTTCTTTTATATCATGGTAGCAAGTCTTGTTTCCTTGAACAAAGCACCGGTTTTGAGTCTATCAACAGTTGGGCCCTAGTATTTTGACCTTATCCTAATTCAGAGTTTTTCACTCCTCTAGTTGGTCTCTTTTCCAATTATATGGGGAATCTGTCAATGTCCCCTACATTGCAGATTTCTTTTGTTGGTCTTATTTTGTGTCAAAAGCTGCCTAAGTCACTTTTGTGTCGTGCTCACTGTTCAAGGATTAAACCTTTGTCAGCCATTCTGTAGTTGCCTTGACCTTTTGTGTCGGCCATTCCCTGGTATCCGTTCATTGCATCATGTCTTCAGCGGTCCTTTTTGTGACATTCAGTACCAATTCCAGATCCAATTAGTCTTTGAATTACCTCGTATTGGATGATGAAGGATGCCTTAATGCCTTCCTTCCAATGAATCTCTTCCTATCGACTACAACACATCTTGCTCTGGGAATGAGATTTAGAGTTTTATGACAGTACCTTGGGAATTGTTGTCCTCAATGGCAATTTCCCTCGCTATTGGGTAGTTGGGAATACCTTAATGTATCCTACTCAATGGATTCTTCAAGTGTTCGACTTCAAGTCCTTGTAATCACACTTGTTAGAATGTACTAGGTACCTTGGGGACCATTTTCATTAATGGTGGTTTCCCTTGCGTTTGTTAACGGTTTTCATTATTGACCGGTAATCAAACAGTTTCCTCCATGTTCGGCTTCAGCTCCTTTTTTCACATGGTTAGGATTCGTACCTTTTTTGGGCGGTTTGGATTGAAGACCTTGGGGCCGACAGTATCATTGTCATTTTTTTCTATTGCCCGAGTTGCGCAAGACCTTGTTATACTTTATATGACATTTTGTTGAGACATAGATCCACCTTGTATTTTGTGGCTATGATCGATTGTTGAGTATGGATCCACCTTGTTCATTTGTGGCCATGGCTCCTTTAGATTTGATATGGCGCCTTTTTGCATATTGAGCGACCATAATAGTTTCATCAGTTATACATATGTTGGATCCGCCTATATCTTTATGGCGATGTTTTGTATATGGACGTGTATGTTCCAGAGATCATTTTTCTGACATTTATCTCTCTTACAGGTACCTTCACTCGAGCCTTTCGATCTTGGATTCTCTGTTCTCTCTCCATACTCAGCTGTTTCCTTTCTAATGTATTTCGGCTATCGTATTCCCCTCTAACCTCACACATTAGGGGGCATCTGTTATACACCAGAATGGCACCTCTCTGTCTGATTGTCAACTTTCCTTATGTTGGCACACAAAAGGACACTTATGGATTGAGGTTTCCCCAGAACACTATAGCTTGGCTTATTATGGAATACATTTCTGCCTTTATCCAGCCAGTTACTTTGCCATTTAGCCATGTTAGGATGTATTCGTGACTCTCCCTATTAACAAATCGTGCATCATTCGCGAGTATCCTTCACAGCAAGTCACGAATCTTGGTATTCGCGGGTTGCTCTTATGTAGAGTTGCGCATCATTCGCGGGTTGCTCTACTGCAGACTCGTGAATTTGTTTCTTAACATTTAAATATTAAAACATGCGTTAACTGGAGATTAGTTATGTCATGTAATTGGATTTCCTTAACTGATGTAACTTCTCTAACCTTCAAACTACCTTATTTCACCCATATAAATATAGGTAGGAAAGGCCATGAGAGGGGACTTGAATTTCTGCATTGTTATGCTGGAGGAATCGGGACTCTCTTTGCCCACACCTTTGCCCTGGAGGTCTTCCCCTTGTGTTACAGAGATTGGAGGCTGAGTTCTTTGGAGAAGAGAAGCAGCAGAACCAGATCAAGGTTTCGTGAGGTGCCAAACTTGAAGAGAAGGTATACTTGTACTTGTTTTCAAGATTAATAAAGATGTGATGTCCTTCTTCTTCCCAAATCATTGTTCAATGTGTGATTGAATCTCTGTTTATGATCATATGATGATGTTATTCAGATTATTATTTCAGATTTATTTGATTATCATTGTCTTATATGTGGTCATAATGGCTTGAGGAAGGTATAACTTGTTTTGCAGGTCTCTTGGAGCGGGAGGAGCAAGAAGAGGATTGAAGAGAAAGCTTGGATCAGCCTTCAATTTATTCAGGTGTGGACCTTTCTCATCTCTGATCTTACTTATATATGCTTGCTGAACATTGTGCATCTCTCTTTCAACCCCAGTACGTTGATGGCCTCTTAAACCCTAGCCATAGGATACTTTCCTTTACAACATATAGTCCATTGTTGTCAGAGTTTATACTTGAGTCTACATCCCTTTGTCCCTTGGAGCACTTTTTTTTCTTCCCAATATTTCCTTTTTTTGTGAGCTTGCTATCAAGAGATGGAGTATTGAAGTGGTGGAGGCCCAAGTGGAGGACTTAGTTTCTCCGATTCGCAAACGTGCCGACAGAGGTTGTGACTATTGTAATCTCATATTTATATTAATAGAAATATCTTTTCCTGTCCAATAATGTGTATTTAAATGAGTATTGAATCCATGGATGCTTTTAAATGCTTATATGTTATTGATTATATATGCTAGAGTAGGTCTAACACAATTATATAAAATGCTTGTCTTGTTTGTTGAATGTTGAGAGAGCAAATTATCAATACAAGCAAGAGTGGAAAAGCTCAACGAGGATCTACATCAACCGTATGGAATAAGGTATGTATCGAGATCCTTTAGTGTTAGATGTTTAGTTTCTCTTGCATATAGGAAATGATTGATTTCTACAGTTACTCTATCTATTGTGGTACCCCATGCCATAGGAAGTTTTCTCCGTAACACCTGTCCTTTTTGTTGGTACTGGAAATGGACCTATAAATTCGATAGCTTGAATTTTGAATGTGAGGCTTGGGTTTACTGATATTAAAGGAATTTCTGTACTAAGTAGCGGTTGACCTATACATTGGAAGTGATCACATTTTCTCACAAACATTTTACAGTCCTTGTATAGCGTTGGCCACCATAGTCCTGATTGTTGGATTTTCTTTGCAGTTGTATCCAATTAAAAATGTCCTTCTGCTGGTCCATAGTGTGCTTCATACATAATGTTTTCTCGTTCATGTTCTAACACACATCAACGGAGTACTTTGTATAAACCCATTTTGTACAGGAATCCTTTGATTAGGGTGTATGGGGCTAAATTCATGGATAAAATTTGTTTTTTCTTAGTGTTCATGCCTTCTGGTTCTTGGCCATTTTCTAGAAATTGCACTATTTCCTCTAATTCTATAGGAAAAACTTCTATTTGGAATAAGTGTGCATCCAGAAGGTCATATTTGACTCCTGTCAACTCCTCCCTCATGTTAACTCTTAACAAATGGTTGATCCCGACATTCAATCGTCCTGGTCGAACTACGACTTCGAATTCAAATTCTTGGAATAGTAATAGCCAACAACAGATTATCCCATGGTGCAAAGGTTTATTGACAAGGTATTTTAATTCTTGATGATCCATATAGAATATAAAGGGTAGCTAATAGGTAATGTCGATATTTTTGAAGAGAAAATACCACACCTAATGCCTCCCTTTCGATCGTGGAGTAGTTGCGTTCAACTTTGTGTCAATATTGATCCTATTGGTAATCCTAAGGCATCAATGTGCACATGAAATTCGATTGACCAGTTTGGAAATGAAAGAATGGGTGCTTCGACTAATTTTATTTTTAATATGTCGAACGATGTATCACATTCTTTTGTCCAATTAAACTCTTGATATTCCCTTAACAGTTATTCTAGAGGATATGTCATATCAGAGTAGTGCCGAATGAATTTTCTATAGTACCCTTTATGTCCTAATAGCACCCTAACATATTTTGGGTTCACTAGTGGTTTTAAGTCGAGGATAATTTTTATCTTTGCAAATTCAACATTGATACCTTATTTTCATACAATATGTCCTAGCAGCATTCCTATAGGGGTTAAGAAGATACATTTCTTTATATTGAGAGATAACTGGATTTGTCGACATCGTTCTAGCATAAGTCTTAACCATTTATAGTGATCTTTCAGCATAGAATATATCATCTAGCCGTCGAAGTATACTGCCATTGTTTTGTAAATGTATTCTTGAAATGTTTTGATAACTATTCTTGAGAATACTGCAGGTGATTTTTTAAGGCCAAATGGCATGACTCTGTAGAAAAATGAACTAAATTCACATACGAAGGTTGTCCTTTTCTGATATTCTTTGGCTATTGGCACCTAATTATATCCTGAAAAATCCATCCATAAATGAATAGCACCCATGTCCTGCGACTTCATTTAGGATTTCATCGGCGTATGGATTTGGGAATGGATTTGTTAAGGTAACCTTGTTTAATTCACAAAAATCGACATAGATTCATAGTTTTGTTGAGTCATGATTTTTCAGTTGGACTACCATCGAGCTTTCCCATTTTGACTGGTCGATGGGGTAAATTAGTCCAACTGTTAGCATATTGTCGATCTCCTTTTTTACTATTTCTTTATATTTATGAGAAAACTTATAAGGTATTTTCTTGATAGGTCGGGCATCAGGTTCGATGTTTATCTTCATCTCACCCATGTCAGCTACCAATCCTTTTAATTCTTTGTAGTCTCTTGCAAATACATCTTGAAATTATTTTAAGAATTTGACGATCTCTATGGTTTTTTATTCACTCCAATAATCGCCAATATTTGCCATTTTCAGTTTATTATCATTAGAAATGTCATTTTCTTTAGTTTTTACTTTTACATCCATCCATTTTGGTGGTTTACTTTCATTAATTTGTCGAATTGCTTCTTTGAACTGTGAAAATGTTGCTGGAAAGTCTGCTGCTATCATTCATTCGGTGTCATTTTTGTCGGTTAACTCAATTTTTAATATTGTTTTAACTGGTTTGATTGTTTTTGGGTGATCGATATTCCATTGAAAACTCCTTCCATATATGCATTCATTTTCTAGTTGGAGTCTTTTCGACTATGGTATTTTACTTGACTGAATGTTATAGCATGCTATATTTGGTTGGATTTTATTTTGTGTCATTTCGTTACTAGTCAGTTGTATAAATGCTTTTCTCTGTTTTGTAGCTTCAACTAGTTTTGTGTCTTCTGGTATAAAACTAAATTCCTTAATGAAATTCTCTCTAATTTCATTCCATAAGAATGTTTCACCTCATTCTTCTTCCATTTTGTACCACTTGTTAGGTAGGTCATCTAATGTCTAGGGTAATAGGTGTGTCCATATACACTCGTCTTTGTAACCAAGTCTTCTCCACTTTGTTTCACATATTCGTATATGTTTTTATGGATCTTTTCCTTGGATGAAGACATGTATTTGTTACTATTTTGTTAGTTTCCTTTCTCAAAATCTTTCTATGAATAAATTTGAAGCTGTTGTCCACATTTTTAGTCTTGACTGGTGGGTGTCCCACCATCGAGCAACTTGTCCTATAAACGTCTCAACCAAGCTTTGAAGTCGGCCATGTCCACCTAGGTTTTTAGATACTTGTTCTACATGGAGAACTGGTGATTCTATTTCCTTATACCGAAGACTCTGTTTATTATCTATTTTAATTGGTGCTAATGAGTGGTATTCCCTTATTCTTCTATCATATATTTTTGGGATAGTAGATACAAAGAATCATTATCAGGTTGGTTTCTTTTGGATAACTTGAATCATCCAGCAACCTCGTGCTTGTGTTTCATAATTTTGAATATCCCAATCATATAATTATGCATCTTAGTTATACCCAACCAATTCCTAGTTCCCTAGATGAAGTTCACCATAATTATTGGGTTCAGTATAGTCTTCATTATTGTGTATTTGGTATAGTTGTCGAATGTTGACTTCTTCATCAATAGGTTTGGTCTACAGTTCTCCTTGGGAATGATGAATGGGGATGATAACTTTATGTCTGTTCCCTTTTAATTTTATTCTTTCCTTGTCTAAGGATATTGACGCTTTCATTTTTCTTCCCCATGGTCGACCTACTAAGGCTGGGAAGGAGCTAGATCCTTCCTTAGGGTCGATAATTTCAAAGTTGATCTTAGTTGATATGCCTTTTATTGTTGCATCAACATTTATCCAAACCCCGATGGGTTTGATCGGTCCTTGGTCGATTAGTTTGAGGTATATTCCTGATTCATATAGTTGAGGTCTTCCCAACTATTCCCATGTATCTCGTGTAATAATATTTACTTGTGAACCGAAGTCGAGAACAACTGTCAAACATGATATCCTTCAATTTCAAGATCAACAAGTGGGTCAGCATGACTCTTGTGTTTTTTATTCAAACTGCATATATTTTTAGTTTGTCTTTCTGTATTATTTTTGTGCTTCATATTATATAGTAAGTTGATGAATTGAGACAATGATTTATCATTTTGTACTAAACTAAATAGTTCTTTAAGTGTTTTTTGTTTCTTGTCATCAACTGCTTCTTGTCTATCAAAATCCTGAAACATGTTTGATGCATCGCTGTATAATTGTTTTTGTTTTAATGGATTACGATAATCAATTTTCTCTTTAATTTTACTTATATGTGGGTTATCGTTTTCGATTCACTTGTCGAGTTACGATATGCAAGTTTTTCTATGTATTACATCATGTTTCTGAACACACGACAAGACATTAACCTTTTTATTTTTATGAATATTGTTGATCATGGTGGGACAATCCTCTAGTGAGTGATTTCCCACACCACAGCTAGTACAAAACTTTAGATTAGTTATATCCTTGTATGGATAGTCTACGCAGCAATGTACTTATTTATAACATGTAAAGCATTGGATGGGTCATCATGGTCGATTGTCTCGATTTCTAGAAAATTGTCCTCAACCTCCAAATCCTCCACGATGATTTTTGAACCAGCGCTCATATCGACAGAATTCGTATCTTTGATTCTTAGGTTCATTTTGATCATTGCTCCTTGGAATGCCATCATTAATCTATGCGAATGCATTCCTTTGGTAGACTGTTTGATAGTTTTATCGATTCTTCAGGTTCAGGTGGTAGTCGACCATTGTGAGACTCCTTACCTCACAAATTGTGCACCAAGATGATTTTCCATTCTTCGTGTTATATGAGAAATTTTTCATTGTATGCTCTCCATGTTCTTGACAAATGTTGTAGAAGCATTTTGTTTGAACAAAATGAACATCTTGCTACCTTATGTCTTGTCAAAAATTATCTTTAGTGTATTTGGTCGTGGAGCATTTTGTGCACCAGGTATCCTAATTTTTTAGATTCAGCTCTTTCAAATATTTCTGCATTATTTCTAGTTGTTCCTCCAGCCTAGTAGCGATGGGATATGCTAGAAAATACTCATCCATTTCTACCTGCATATATTTGGTAAGTGTGTCTTCATATGTTTTAAATGTCTCCAAGATTACGTGCTATTGGATTTTCTGTGACAGACCTGCAAAGAAACCACTGAATTAATAATTGTTCATCAATTACATAGTCTAGTTGGCTTAGGAGGTCCTTCCAATGCTTATCATATTCCTAGATGGACTCTACTAGTTTCTGAGATGTTGTTTTCATATTTTTTGCTGCTAGATGTTTTACATCTGGTGTTTTAAAGAAAGATAATAATTGTGCGTTAATGTCTTCTTTGGACACTTAGGTAGTTCTATCGATATAATTCATATACCAAGTTAGTGCTCTTTTCCATAAAGCACCAGTGAATTATGCCATCTATCTTTCTTCGTTCGAAACTTGATTGGCCTCCCATATTGACTCAAAGACGAACCAATGTCATCTGGGGTCTTTGTCACCCTCATAGAGGGGGATATGTGCTGATCCATGACCCATGTCGGTGTCAATGTCTCCTGTGGGAGGTGGCGGTGGTGGAGGTGGGGGGGGGGGTAGTGGGATACTCTGCTTATCTTGTTGTTCACAACTGTTGTTTATGGAACTCTCGTTCCTGCCAGTCCTTTTATTTAGTGTTTCTTCTCCCACAAGTAGTCATTTCGGGTCGACTTCTTTTGTTGAGGACCAGCTGCACTGGTGTACTTGAAAATTTGACTGTTCTATTTCTTGTAAAGATGTGTTTGGAAGGGGGGGTTCTCCATGTGTTGGGTAGAGAAATTGGATACTTTGGTTGGAAGAGTATTCTTGAAGTGTTATGCAATTTCCTTCCTCTGGTCGACAGATTACTAAATTATTATCATCAATTAATTTGTCGTCTAGTCGGATCCATATACCAAAATCACCAGCTCTTAGTCACATGTCCTCTTCGACAATGGCCTGAATTTGGGTACTCAGATTGGTTGGAGATAGAGGTCTTACCTCCTATGGAATTTCTAGTTGGAGAGCTTCCCGTCGCTCTATCCACAAGTATTATTCCATGGGTGAAGCTTCTTCATCCAAGCCTTCTTCCTGTCGGTCATGACCTGAGTCTGGCGGATTTATTCCTTGTTTTGTCACTCCAGTGGTCATTCATCTTTGCAACGCTCTAGATTTCTATCTTTTCTCTTCCCTTCTTTTCTACCTCTTCTCTCTTTCTAACTTCTACAAGTCCGACGTACCTTTGTGTGTCACTGTTCATTCAATTTCCTTCTTAGATCGACTTCTAATTGTTGGTGATGGTATTTTCTTCAGTCAACTAGAATCCTTTTTACTCTACCTCGACACGTGACCAGATACCCCCCATATNTGTCACTGTTCATTCAATTTCCTTCTTAGATCGACTTCTAATTGTTGGTGATGGTATTTTCTTCAGTCAACTAGAATCCTTTTTACTCTACCTCGACACGTGACCAGATCCCCCCCATATCCTACCCGACACTTTAGAAAGCTCAGATAGTTATTTTTATTTTCTTAGGAAGTAGTCCCACTCCCTTTCGAAAATGAATTTTTCTCACTTCTTTTTTTTGTCCACCCAATTAGTATTTGATGGCGGTTCAGGTAGTAATGGACGAGGCTCTACGAAATGGCCTACTCCCTTATTGATTAATAATTTGAACAAAAGGGTTGGTAAGGAGCAAAGAAACTGCTTAATGAGGTCTGTGTAAAACCTTTTCTCAATGATTTTGACTGAGACTCTTTCCTCCATGGCTTGCTCTTTGCAGAATTCATTTGTGATCTTTTTAAACCACTCTGACAAGTTTGTTCGTCCACCATGAATCAGTTTCTCTAGTAACTTTTGGTCTTTAGTTGCTTCCATTTTTTTCATCTAGAATTTTTTTCAATAGACGGGGTACCAACTCTACAAACTTCTCTTCTATTTTGGTGAAGAATTTCTCCTTCACTTGCGCAATGGTCAATCTGTTTCTTCTCGCGTAGTTTTGTAAGTAATTTGCAATCTCACGCTCCCACCAATTCTTAATATCTTGTTATGATATCATCTATGCATGGTCATGTTATCCGTATATGTACTACCGACAATGAAACCAATGGTCTAATCTCACAATCACATAAGGTTACCAATAATACACATAAAGAATCATATAAACATATAGATACAAGAGACAAGAAAAGGTAAAGGACCAACAGATTTATATTATAGAATCACATGAGGGTCCATACATATGTCCAAACTGAACCAAGTTTTTAACTAGCTCAACATCCTGATATATATGATTTACAAAATGGTTATGAGTAACTACTTGTCGGTTTTTGTCAACTAACACGACCTTTGGAGGTCGAACTAATCTATTATTAGTTAGTTAACTCAACTAGTGGGCTTACCGACTAGCTCTTCGAACACATGGCGACCCGACTGCACCTCTTCTTATGAAACTTGACAGGCTGAGAGATACTAAAGAAAATGAACCAGAGAGCCACTAGTCACACATAGAGATCGACAAATTGCAAAACTGAGCAGATACCACACTGAATGCCAAATTCAAATGCCATGGAATTCATATCTACCTTCCCCCTTGATATGGGACGAGCACGCAATGAATTATGCCACAGATCCATGAAAGGTAAGAGGAAAATAGGTCTTCGCCAACCCACCTCGCAGGTGTTGAAGAGACAGGCTGAGCTTCTCCCATGTGCGATGGACATCAAGGGTTCTAGAGGCTAGTGGAGTCAAGGTTGATGGACGGGTCGATAGATTGATGGATGCCACATGTCTGGGCAGATGCTAAGGCGATACATGTCGCCGGTCCTTAGAATGGTCACCCACATCCAGGAATATAGTACTTTCTTTCTTGCTCCATGGACTAGTATGTATTTATGTAGATCATGGGGCCCTTTGGATATCAAAAACTAAGATTAGTTACATTGATTTTGGAAATTTTCTACAGGAAAGTTTTTTCTGTAGTGAAGGCATCTTCCCGAGTTGACAAGTTCTACAAAATTGACATCATTGTCTCTCCTTCTATTGTTTCTGCAAATTTTACGACACTAGGTGAGAAGGTTTTTTTCAAACCCTTACATTCTTTTCTGTACAATCCAATTTTTCTTCAAATGTGAGATATTGAATAAAATTCCATGATAATGTTTCAGAACAAAAATAAATAAACTAGTTATATATTTATACTAAATTATGTTATTTTTTTGTGATCATTGCTATAGGTTCGTTTGAAAAGAACCAATTATTGTTCTCATTAACCATGTGTTTGTACTTGTAGAACTGACATAACATGAATTCTTTTTTCATGATATGATAGATGGATTGAGAAATAATTGTTTTAGCAACAATAATTTGTGTAGCATAGATTCATCAAACCTTCATATGTTCAAGGATATTTTTTGTTGTCTTTCTAAGATTATGTTTTAAAAACTATGTTCCTGAATCCTAACACTCGTATAGATTTATGTCTAGGAAGAAGAGAAGGAAATCCTTTTTTAAGCAAAACGACAAAAAAATGAGGTATGCAATTGCTGATTAACATTCTAGTTTGTGATGGTATTTCTAGATATTAGATTTGTATTGCAGACTCAGTATTTTAGGAAAATCAAGTCTAGTATTCTTTTTAGTTAGGCACTCTTTAGAAGTTGGATGTATTATACTGGATAATCAACATACTAAGAAATGAAATAAAATGATATTTTTTTATCGATTAGGAAATGGGTTAAAATTTCTTTTAATAGCCAAATTTTTAGGTGTGGATCCAATCTAGAAGCTATTGTAGTTTGTAATTCTAATAGAGACACATGGTTTACAATTAAATTTGGAGGATTAAGAGAGTTGCATTGCTCGTCACCTCCCTTTCTGCCCTAGCCACCATTTACTGCTTTTTCTTGCATAGACTGAAGGCCATGGAAGTGTTCCCTATTCTTGAAGTAGGCTCCTTAGGCTTTCCTAAGGATACTAGTTTTTCATATCCGTTGAAAATAGCAACAAAGTATGCCCACATAGTCCCTGTTGGTAGGGTTTTGAAGAAGGTGGCTTTTATCTTTGCCACTGATATCTTGGATTTGGAGCCTAGACTTTGTAGTGTTGTCCCAAGGACACTCCTAAAGTGTTTTAGGTTTTTTATTACTAATTATTGTTTGTTGTTTTTTAGTTTTTTCTCAAATAGGTAGACAGGAACATTGCTCAAAATTTAAATATTCTGATAATCGAGCCTCATTATTTCTTCTACCTTTTCTAGTTTGATAAAAAAAACTCCAAAAAACTTGTAATCCTTATGGATCCTCTTTATAAAAGACCAAAGTAGAAACTCATAATTCCTAGCTAGTGGATGTTAATCTATATAGTATATTTGAATTTTTGTACCATTCTCGTTTATTGTAAAATTAAAAAATATTCTCTATAGAATTTTGACAATTACCATGCCTTTGTATTTGGAGTTGTAAATATTTTAAGGTTGACAACCTAATTGATATGAAAGTTTCTATAGAAGAGGGTGTACAAAATTTCATTAGCTATTGACATGTATGGATATACAAATAATATTCTTCTTTTAATGTAGAGACATGGGTGTAATTCCCAAAAAAATGAGTCCACAGAAGAGTATTTGGAATGTGAAGAGACTTCTGAACTAGAAGCTTTGCGAATGGTGGAATACAAAACCCATAATAGGTAATTTATTATCTTCCTAATTCTTTGTGTATATAAAGTTTGCATTAGTGTGTAGGTAGATCTACTTATAATTCATCTATTACTACTCTTTAAGATCACAGTTCAAAGGTATTACTTGAACTCCTGTAACACCCTAGTTCTGAGTTTTGCTTAGACAGGTAAGTTTTTGTCCTCAGCTAGTCTTGACTGAAAAGTATTACCGGACCTAAGGAATGGTTGTAAGCTAGGTCTGTATTCATTCCATGACACTGAAATTATGAGGGTCCTCCACTCGAAATCAATCGATACATTAAAATTTATTTCCATGGTGATCTTAATCAGATGAGAAGAGATGTAAGTATCTGAAATAACGTATAAATTTTGGGTTGACGTTGATTTTTTTTCTGAAAAAAATGCTTGTTATATTAACAATAAAAGCACAAAGTTCTAACTGGCTCATGGCTATATAAAGTACAACAAAAATGTACTTGAGATAGCTTGAGCTCTAGGATCACAACCATTTCAGCATAAATTAACGAGTATACTCTTGTTGTAGGATAAGATATACTGAAGACATGTTAATTTTTTTTAGCCAACTCAAACAAGTATTTTTATTTTTTCTTGCATATGTACTATGAAAAGTCTAACTTGGAGTTTTCTATTTTCCAAATTCAGAAAAGATTTTTATGATAGCATTTTTTGTGCCAATTTTATTGTCTTTGCAGTTATGCAATGGTATAGATGTTGCTCATCTACTCAATGCAACATTAGTCCTGCCAAAATTTGAAACAACCTCATATTGGAATGATACAATGTAGCGTACAATCTTTGATATGATACTAATTTTCTAGAAATGTTTCACTACACAATGAGAAGAGTTAGAATCTTCTTTGAAGTTTTACAAAAAAATAAATGTTGGCACCCTTGTTTCTATGGTTATGTAAACAAAGAGCTAGGAAACAAATATGGAATTTCTATGAAGAAAGGGAAACTTAAATAAAAAACATGTGTTACTAAAGGATTACCATATAACCACATAAAAGAGAGGAATTCAACTACTTTCAAACATTCAAACCAATTAAGATATAAACATCATTAGACTTAGAATTCGAGAAATTTGGGTATCTCATTACATAGATCCTTAAAGATAGGGCAGGTCTTTCAAATACATTATGATGTATCTATACAAGGTTTTGAAAACCAATTGGTATAATATGTTAATTGAATTCATTCAAATGTCATCATTAGGTTATCCCTTTTAAGTTTTTATCCCCAATTGGCCACTAGAGATTTCTGAATCATGGCTTGCTATGTTCAATGATTTGTTTCTTAGGATCGCTTGGTATCTAAAACTACGAGCTGGATACATTATCTACAAACTCGTAAGAGACTAGAATTTTGTCCTTGAAAAGGATAAATTGGATCCTAGCATAATTATGTTGTTGCATGCATTAAATAAATCTTATTTTGCGGAAATACAACTCAACTTTAAGGAACATTCAAATCTCAGACATCAGATTCTAGAACATGCTAATCTAGAAGCATAACTATCACTCTAACCAAAGATACAAAAGAAAAAGTTTAGAGATACAATTGTAAGGCAAGAGACTAGTGATCTCGATGATGAGAAAGAGAGAGAGAGAGGATGTCAAGTTCTGCTGGTCCTGATGTAGAAGGAAAAGCGAGGGGGCGAGAACCGAGGTAAATTTTCATGATGTACAATTTGTTCCAAAATTGGACCAAATTATCATACATGTTTATGAAAAATTTGAATACAAATGATCTTATCTTAGTTTTTTCCACTACTATTTTAGCAGAGTATGGAACCCAAATAAAAATGTCATTACATATTCAACACCCCATTAATGAGAATTTATTGTGTTTTACATCAAGCATCTCCCAAAATTTATAAAGTTTATCCTTGCTCAAACAGACCAGAGACACATACTGAACATTAATCTAAGGATTCCTTTTGAGCAGTAAACAAAACTTGGAATTCCTAAAAATCCCAGGATTTTCTTTGGTAAGTAATCTGGATATGTAAATGGATTCTATATATAGAAAATAATATAGGGATTGGGAAGGGTATGTGCTAAATTCCTTAAATAAACCTATATATAAAATACCGGCAAGTCCATGTCCAGTGTAGGTGATATCCTTAGCACCCAATATATCCAGACTAAACAACCAGAATCTCCATTGTTTATTCAAATGGTTGGTCTAGAATTCAAAACCTTTCCAGACTAAATTAACCTCTGTTTTTTTATAAACCTACTTACAATTTGACCTTAAATGACCACATACTGGAGACATTGATGCTGTTGATTTTTTTTTTATTAGGCAGCTAGCATATGGTGCAGTAAATCTGTTAGTATTCCGTGAAGAGAAATTGCAGAAAACATAGTCAACATTGTAAACAGAAATTGGATATACTTGTACCGAAGCTGTGAATCTAACCTTGTCTATTTATAAGCTTCAATGGTAATAAAAATTCGACCAAGAATATAAAATAACATTTTCACTTTCCATTTCAATGCGTAGTGCAAAGCATTAAGACCCGCGAGCTCCTCCTTGTAAGCTTCGTGGACGTTGAAGGTTTGGGTATGAGTGTTGGTAAGTTGACCATGATATACACCTTGAAGAGGGGATGATATATCCAGTAAAATTTTTATCCCATGTTACTTTATAAATCACACGAAAGACTTGGGTAATAATAAAAATTTGGGTAAATGTAAGTATTTGGTATTTAATGTAATGTTAAGTGAAACTTGGGTAATAATAAAACTTTGGGTAAAGGTAAGTGTTTGGTAGTTGATGTAATGGTAAGTGAAGACAAAGAATTAACTTTGAGTTGAAAATCAACTTAAATTTGGCAAAGACCCATACTTTATTATAATCGTCTATCTCACTTGAATCCACGTTATCATAAATATATTATGAGTGGTATAAGTATAAAATAATAATATTTATTATTTTTAACAATAATCATTAAATAATTGTTTTATTGAAAAAGTGTTTAAAAGAAACCGTTCTAAAATTTAAGTGTCTAAAATTAGAAATATGCTTGAGATGACAACATATCCTTATGAAAGATGACAACATATCATTGTGAGAGCGCTCGACACCATGTGTGTTGAAGGAATTGCATTTATGTTATATATATGAGATGTTTAGGAAGACTCATACTAGTTTCTATCTGTGCCAACCGATTTTTCTCATGAAGGCATTGGCTTTGGTTGGTATCCAAGTATACAATTTTTCTCATGCAGGAATTGGCTTTGGTTAGCATTTTTTAAAGTATGTGCACATTCTAGCAAATAAACTATGATCTACTTCTGGAAAGAACACCCAAAATTCCTCAAGTGTCAAGCATGATACCTTAAGGCATGAAACAATCATAAACAATGTTCTAGGGAAAAGTCACTTTATCGAAAGTCCAATATAAACCATCCATGTCATCAAGGTATGAAAAATAGGCTAGAGAGCTTAAACCAAAATGTTAGTTCATGCCATCAAGAAGCTATATCAAGCCACAAATGTAAGAGCACTCCACTAGTCTTGATTCTATATGTCTGTGTCATCAAGGTACCGAATTAGCCTCATAAGCCTAGAAAACTCTCACTTTAACAGCCTCCAAACACTACAACAATATGTATAAAAAAACAAGTACTTGTGATCTATATGGAAAATCAACCAAGAATACTGGGGTATCCCTTAAGGAAAATGATCCATTTGACACATGAATGAAGTTCATCATCAATCTGTCACGTCCTCGACCCTCACACTGGCGAAGAGGATGCAACCAACACACCAAACCCAGGCAAACAGCCCCATGAACATGACAAAGATTAAATGCTGAAATTGAAAGCTTAACATGATGCATACGGAGTTGCATAAACATACAAGCATACACAGATCCACAGTTATTCAACATTCAGCGGAAGCAAACACATAAACATTTCCAGCACTTAACATGTTCATCATAACTCGTTTGACAATAGTATAAATTGCAGAGATGGAATAGTCAAGGTATCTTATCTTTGATGCAGAATTCTCCCCGCAACCAGCTACGTCGCTGCAACGTTCCACCCAACCATAGGCCAGTGTGCTCATCAATCTCTCAGCAACACTGCCACCCCTGAGCTGGGCATGATTCCTCAAGGAATAAGGGTCAACGCCGGCTTACACATAGCCAAAGTTTACAAAGCAGCAAACCAACACAGTTGGGATTTACAAAGTCATCCAAGAGCTAGGAAAGGCTAATGCTAAGCTGGTGGCCACAAAACCAGCCTTCTCAAGCATACCCAGCCTCCACATTCCACTCACAACAGTTTGAAGACCAACCACTGCATACCACAGCAACACAATCCCTTCACCGCCCTGTGAAGACAACAGGATGACAATCCGAACAAAGGCAAAACATAGTTCAAGCCCATAAGGAAACTCTGATTTGTTCTTGGCCCTAGCGTGGCCAAAACAACTCAACAACAACCCAAACCAAGGTGCATCAACAGCCCAAACTCACAAGGGATGATGGCAACAATCCACAGCCCACAATGGATAATAAACATCACGCAGCATAACCATGGGAGACTCAACCAACGGGTGTGGCAATCAACAGCCACAACTCACAATGAAAATGATAGCAACTATACACAGTCCCAAGCAGGGAAGAAACACACATGCACAGTCCGAAATGGAAAAGGGACGGACTCTCAACAGCACCCAGAAATCGTGGAAGAACAACAACAACTTAAATCGCGGATTACACAAACAGCAAGCCCGAATCAAGGGTTAAACCAACAGCAAGCAGAAATCATGGATTAAAGCCATGGCTACGACACATACCAGTATAAATCGTGCTCTTGAAGCCGTTTCACCTAATCGCTGCATACACAAACCAAACAAGACCCGTGACTGGTGCGTGAGGAGAAACAAGATGCCTCTCTGCGTGAAGATCCCAGACTGCGCATGAGGAGAAGGGAGTGACCATCCTTGCATGAGAGCGAACAGACAATCACCTAAGCACGTGGATGAATAGATAGATGAGAGGCAAACAGTTCCCCCATCGCGAAGGTGAAGACCAGGCGTGAGAGCCAACAGACCGCAATCGTGGAGGCAAGACCCGACGTGAAAGTAAAACCGACCATCCAGCGAATGCACAAGCACCCCTCTGGATGAGGATGAGCAAACAGAAAATGGAGGAATGGGGAAGAGTGCAGTCGTGGGAGAGTGGAGTGTGTATGCTTCTGCCCCACGTGACGGTGAAGAGGGGCGGCTGCTGGTGGAGTGGGCACATGGGCAAGGATGGACAGTCCTGCCACGCCTACCACCTACTCAGCAATAACTGCCCTCAACTAACTCAACAAGCATTGAATAGGTTGGATGAGACAAGGAAGATGGAAAATCAAAACAAGGTGGCAACATATGGGTTTTTCCCCCATAAACCAAGGTTTGACATCCCCCACCCCTTATCCTTTGGAATCATGCCCTTTTCATTCAACGTTGCACTGCCATAGCTGGTTGTGGTTTATTTTATTTGATGTGTGTGTCTACATGATGCCGAATTATAATGTGCCTGATAGCACGACATACCATCGGCAACTATCCCCATTGCCGAAACGTACACAACCAAATCGATGGTGGGGCATTTGCCTTTAGCTCCTCACCATGATTAATTACATTATATACATCATGCAAACGGGGTCAAAACCGGGGTGTTACATTCTCCTCCCCTTGGAATAATACCGTCCTTAGTGTTCCATTACATATATACAATACATATACAATTGCACATAATTTTTTTTAAAATTTGCAGATATGTCCCATGTTCAATCATCTACTTTGAACGTTCATGACCAAGCCCCTCGGATTCCATGGACTTGTCCTAGTGGTTCTCAGCTTCTAGCTTATCCCAAAGTCTAGGAACTTTGCGGCTATTGCCCTCATCATGTTCCCTCATTGGGCAGTCCCGGCGTAAATGATGACCTTCGCATCTCCAGCATTTCACTAGCTGCTTCATCTTTACTTGCTCAATTTCCTTTGAGTCTTCATGCCTGGACCATTTCTTATCAGGTCACTTGGACGAATGTCCCATCGCTGATCCACCTTCCTTTCCTTTGCCGATTGCTCCCAGAAGGCCTTTCGCCTCCCTTTGCAAACCAATAGAGTCTTGCAAAATCTGGTGGTTCATTTCACTTTGCCTTTTCTGTATCTTGAGCATCTCCCCAATATTCTCTTGGGTCTTGGCAATCATTTGAAGGAGACTTCCAGCTAAGTCCAACAACTTTTGATCTGCTGCCATGATCAATGTGCACCACCTGGTTTCACTTTTCTCACCTGTGAAATTCACCATTGAAATTCTATCAGACCAAGCATAATATAGACATTAAAATCAATCAGTTAATTACCCAATTAGCATGACAGTCTAAGTCTCATCAAGGAGGCTTCCATATTTTTCATGCCTTCCCAACAGGCACACGAGCTCATTCATGTCCATTCTTGGGTAGGGAATTAACCACTCCAGCATTCACAATTTACCTTCAGCAAAAACACACATTCCATTTTCAGTCATACATGCATTCAACAATATTTTGTTTTTTTTTCACAATGCATATATATATATAATCAAAAGGCAAGAGAGAGCAGCAAGAGTTTTTCCCTCTTTGTTTTTGTTCCATCCTGGAACTCACACCACGGCGGTGGCTTTTCATGCTCTCAGCCACTTTCACTTCACCGTGAATGCTGGACCAATCTCTCTTGGTCATGACACTTAGTGTCTCTGGTCTATTCCAGACCTCTAAACCATGGAGTCTCTCCACATGGTTTGTCTCAACTGCTAGGAACCTCACGGTCTCACTAGCACCTTTTTCATTGCCGCTCATTCCGAGCTTTCCAGGACAGTCACATGTCCACATGCACCCCTAGGATTCTCTCATAGTCCTCGCTTCCAGTGATACCTATATCCAAACATTGAATAGATTCACATGTTTATTTTATTCACATTAGTTTTATCTCTAGAACAAGAGCTTAAAACATCATAACCAAATCATATACATAGGTATATTCATAAGCAAAATAATCCAATACTTATCTGTATTGTGCATTTCCTCATTTGTCCACAGGATCCTGCTTGGCTTTGCAAGCCTTGGGATCGCCTATGGACTTAGATGTTAGGTCAGCACACCAACTGCTCTACAACATCAAATAATTAATGTCTAGCCAGTACATTCTCATGTTAACTGGGCTTAGAACTTTATCACGACCATTTCCAGGTCTAGGATCTACTATGGATCCCCAGGCATATCACAGCCCAACATACACTTATACTAGCAATAACCCTTTCTCCGCAACCCCTCACAACAACCATTTACCTTTACCTTTTACCTTTAGGGTGCAACACCCCACTGTATCTATTCATCATGTCAACACAAGCGACACATGAAATACAAGCAAACTCATCAGCGTTATTGCTCTAAAACTGTAATCACATTTCATATCATTCACTATCAAGTATTGAGACACCAGGAGTGCGTTCACTCCCTAGAGTGTAATCAATATTGAAAACCCTTTCATGATCTGACATCGAAAAAGTGTGCACCCTTTCTTGGTGTGTGCCATGCAGGCCCTATTCATGCTCAAGCAATCGGTCATAATGGATATTAAATAAAAACATGTTCTGCATATGGAAGTTAATAATTAAACATGCATATTCATGGCAAGGGTCATAGAACACTTATCCATTTGGCGACGTAGTATTCCTTTGTTAAGGAGGAATGGGGGATCCTTCTCTGAGTTAACATTCCCTCGGTTTTCCATCCCAACTCCTTTTTACATTTCACATTCACACATGTCTTACCGACATAACCCATACCATCTCACTCATGTTACTACCAAACATGCAGTGCAAATGAGACATTTCCAAAATGTCCAATGGTGTTTCACCCGAAACCCATTTCCAAGGGAAAACCTTCCCATGAAGTTCGGCTCTTGCAGGCCATCACACATGATCTTCCTGCAGTGTGTATCCCTGACACATTCATCAAAAAGCCAAACAGTCAATCATTACCTGATAATACAATCCAAATTGATTGTTCCATAACCAAGCAATGACATTGGTAATCAAATTTAATAAGAATTTTCAATTCTGTCTACTACAGAAATTGACTTGCTCAATTGTGGGTTTCTTGTAAGCAGCACTACTATGCCTATTATAATTTTATGCTTACTATCATAACATGAATACCCACTTACCATGCGTCCACCTGACACAATCTTACACAAGCCAACAGTGATTAGTAGTCCTCAGCAATTTCTTAAATTCGAAATTCAAAATTCTAATTTTAACAACCTATTATGCATGGCAACTACTTTCACAACCATGAGACTCTTCTCATAAGGTTTGGCTCTTTCATATGGTAGATTTTGGCATTGGTCAGGGTCTTACCTCTCACTGCCATGCTCGAAATAATCTACCTGAAACCTGGGATTCAATCAACCAAACACAATCTTATGCAAGCCAATAGTGGCTAGTGGTTGTCAGCAATTTCTCAAATCCGAAATTCACAATTCGAATTTTAACAACCTATTATGCATACCAACTATTTTTACAACCGTGAGACTCTTCTCATAAATGGTAGATTCTGGCATTGGTCAGGGTCTTACCTCTCACTGCCATGCTTGAAGTATTCTACCTAAAACATGAGCTTCAATCAACCAAACACTTGGTAAGTCTAGATGCATATAACCTTTTCATTTCTACAACCATTACTGAAGCATTTTCAGAATTTATAAAATTCAAATACTTCTAGCTGTTAGTCACATCAATGTATACCAAAACTCATTTGCTTCATGCAATCACCATCATAGTATCATTTGCAATGTATAGTCACATCATTTATGCAATTAAATGAAAGGTTTAGATACTCCTTACTTCACAAGTGTATCATTTGTACCACCTTGCTCTTGGCATAGAGCATTTCCGGCAGCCACTTGATCATGACTATCCTGCATTCATAACAACCTTTGAAATGGTCCCTGAATTGTCATCAATTCATCATTTCATTCATTAGTTATTCATAATATCACAACATTTGCACCTGTACTTATGCAATCAGTCACTCACACCCTTCATATGCATACATTCAATGCATAACTACATGATTTATAAAATCTTTTCAAGGCACATCCACTCAATGCTACCCTGCATTGATTCAGGAATACTATGCGTTCAACATACCATGCATGGCCTAACCATGACTACTTCATATATGATGTAGGACTATAATCAATATCATCAACATATACATGCATGACACCTTTCTATATTCAAACATCCACATGGTATGAGGTCTCTTACCTTTACCATTCCATGGAATTTGTCATAATCAAACTCTTACCTACATGGGTCCTACTTACACCCTTGGCATGACCAATTTGGTTGGTCCTTGCAGGAGATTGCAGAATTTGCTCACCAACTTTTGCTATGGACTTGTTGCTTTATCCCTTTCTCCATAGGGTTGCTTGTCTCATTCATTAGCATCAGCAACATATTCATCCGGGTCCATGTCATCGTTGGTTTTGCCACTAATGCCAACATCAAAGCAATGATTATCATTAGTGGTTCATACAAAACATATCCTCATACATTTCAAGCATAAAACTTAGGAAATGTAGTTATAATCAACAATATAGGGTTTAATGAAAACTTCCCTTTCAAATCCCTCATCTTTTCATGGAATTCCTCTTCCACATAGCAGCTGGTTGACTTCATAGTCCTTGCTACCCCTAGGCATGCAATTTTTCCAGATTTGTCCATTTGATAGTAGCAGCTGCCATTAGCACTTTGCTGCTCCATGCTCAGATTCTGGCGACTTACCCTTGTTCTCTATTGGATAATATTTCCAACGCCTATCCACATGCTTCATTCCGACCTCGGGTGTGAAAACCACACCACTTCTAAAAATGAAGACTCTCACCAAATCTTTACATTTTACACATAGTTGCATTTTGGACTGGGTGCCAACTTCAACCACCTGTAAACCATGGAAAACAACTGAAAATCCCACTGGAAAATAGTTGAAATCTATTGAAAAATCCTTCTTGAAAATCTCAAAATTTTTCCTTTATTAAATCGGGTCTTATTCCAACTATCCATCCGCAGAATCGGTTCTCAAAACCACTAATTTCCCCGCTGTTTTGGGGCCCCAAACAGCTAACATCTTCCACTGTTCGTTGGAAATCGGAACAACTAAGCTCTATCAGCAATCAGATCTTCTAAAGTTTTCCAATGCTTGCTGTACTTAGAAAAATTTCAACTTTTGAAAACTTTCCCCTTTCTACTTTCTTCCCCCGACAGCATCGGAAGTCCTTTCAACTAATTTTTCACCCACACTGGCTCAGCTTTCTTCTATCTTTCAGCGACTTAGTCCCTTCCGCAGCCGCAACGGCAGAACGCAATCCCTTATTCTCTTCCAATTGGCGGCCCAATCTCCTATGGTACCTGATCGGCATTAGCAGTCTTTCCCCATCGGCAGTCTAGTGTTTTTCACTTCCGTGACGGCGGCACATGAAACACTATCTTCTTCTGATTCCTCCTGCTGCATTGGCTACTCAAACTTCTAAATTTTTCCGATGATTTCCATACTTAGTCGAATTTTTCTTCTTTCTAAAATTTTTTTAATTTTTGTTGGTGAGGAAGCTCCATCAACAGTCGCAACGGTGGCTCGTCATCCTCTATCTCCTTCCGATCGGAAGCCAAATCAACTGTGGCATGACCTGATCGGCATCGGCGGGCTTTCCACATCGGAAGTCTAACGCCTTTGGCTTCCATAACGGCGGACATTCGATCTACTTTCTGCTTTCGATGGCTGACATTTTCTAGACTTAGAGAAATTTTTTATTATTCTTCCTTTCTACTGCTTGGTCGGCTCCCTTAACTTCTTCTTCGTCAGCGAATTAGTTCTACCAACAGCCGCAACGGCGACGCATCATCTGCTATATCTTGCCGATGTTCACCACTAAAGTCCGTCGATCTCCGATGTTTTCTTGCCTTAGAAAAATTTTCAAATTCCCTTCTCATCGGCTGTCGGATATCTTGTGCTTCGAGTGGTTAGTCATTTAGGCAGCCGCAATGGCGGCCCACCAACTTCATTCCCCTTCCGATTGGCGAACTGATCCTAACCGGCATCCGAAGTCCCTTCTCATCGGAGGTCTAGTGACTTTGACTTCTGCAATGGCGGACAGACGAACAACTAATTTCTTCCGATAGGTGGCGATTTCAACACTTAGCCAAAATTTTCAAACTTCTTCATGGCGTCAGCAGTCAGACGACTTTTTTGTCGGGTGCGTAGTAATTTAGACTTCTGCAACTGCGGATTCTCGAAGAGCTATTTTCTTTCGACGGACACTTAGACAAGTTTCTGCGATTTTCTTCAAAATATTTCCTCCGTCGGGTATGCTTCTGTCTTACTCTTCCGCTGCACCGGAAGTCTCTTCCACTAAGTCCTGTGCTTCATCAGAAGTCCAAACCGCTAAGTGTTTTGATGATTGTTCAAACACTTAAACAATTTTCTTGAAATTTCTTGTCTGCTACTACGCCTCGTCGGATGGCCTTCCGCCTACATCTTCCGACTGTCCAACACTTAGGAAAATTTTTGCTGTCATCCACTTTTGATCTCTACTGGGAAGAACTCAATTCTACTTCTGTCCCTGCACCTTGGTGGTCCATTCAGGCCCATGCTGCAACATGAGCTCTGATACCACTCTGTCAGGTCCTCGACCCTCACACCGGTGAAGAGGACGCGACCAACACACCAAACCCAGGAAAACAGCCCCATGAACATGACAAAGATTAAATGCTGAAATTGAAAGCTTAACATGATGCATACAGAGTTGCATAAACATACAAGCATACATAGATGCACAGTTATTCAACATTCAGCGGAAGCAAACACATAAACATTTCCAGCACTTAACATGTTCATCATAACTCGTTTGACAATAGTATAAATTGCAGAGATGAAATAGTCAAGGTATCTTATCTTTGATGCAGAATTCTCCCCGCAACCAGCTACGTCGTTGCAACGTTCCACCCAACCATAGGCTAGTGTTCTCATCAATCTCTCAGCAACACTACCACCCCCGAGCTGGGCATGATTCCTCAAGGAATAAGGGTCAACGCCAGCTTACACACAGCCAAGGTTTACAAAGCAGCAAACCAACACAGTTGGGATTTACCAGGTCATCCAAGAGCTAGGAAAGGCTAATGCTAAGCTGGTGGCCACAACACCAGCCTTCTCAAGCATACCCAGCCTCCACATTCCACTCACAACAGTCCGAAGACCAACCACTGCATATCGCAGCAACACAATCCCTTCATCGCCCTGTGAATACAACAGGATGACAATCCGAACAAAGGCAAAACACAGTTCAAGCCCACAAGGAAATTCCGAGTTGTTCTTGGCCCTAGCGTGGCCAAAACAACTCAACAAAAATCCAAACTAGGGTGCATCAACAGCCCGAACTCACAAGGGATGATGGCAACAATCCACATCCCACAATGGATAATAAACAGCATGCAGCATAACCATGGGAGACTCAGCCAACGGGTGTGGCAATCAACAGCCACAACTCACAATGAAAATGATAGCAGCTATACACAGTCCCAAGCAGGGAAGAAACACACATGCATAGTCCGAAATGGAAAAGGGACAGACTCTCAATAGCACCCAGAAATCGTGGAAGAACAACAACAACCCAAATTGTGGGTTACACAAACAGCAAGCCCGAATCACGGGTTAAACCAACAGCAAGCAGAAATCATGGATTAAAGCCATGGCTACGACACATACCAGTAGAAATAGTGCTCTTGAAGCCGTTTCACCTACTCGCTGCATGCACAAACCAAACAAGACCCGCGACTGGTGCGTGAGGACAAACAAGATGCCTCTTTGCGTGAAGATCCCAGACTGCGCATGAGGAGAAGGGAGTGACCGTCATTGCATGAGAGCGAACAGATAATCGCCTAAGCGTGCGGATGAACAGATAGACAGGAGGCGAACAGTTCCCCCATTGCGAAGGTGAAGACCAGGCGTGAGAGCCAACAGACCACAATCATGGAGGCGAGACCCGACATGAAATTAAAACCGACCATCCAGCAAATGCACAGACACCCCTCTACATGAGGATGAGCAGACAGAAAATGAAGGAATGGGGAAGAGTGCAGTCGTGGGAGAGTGGAGTGTGTATACTTCTGCCCCCCGTGATGGTGAAGAGGGGCGGTTGCTGGTGGAGTGGGCACGTGGGCAAGGATGGACAGTCCTGCCACACCTACCACCTACTTAGCAATAACTTCCCTCAACTAACTCAACAAGCATTGAAGAGGTTGGATGAGACAAGGAAGATGGAAAATCAAAACAAGGTAGCAACATATGGGTTTTTCCCGCATAAACCAAGGTTTGACATCCCCCACCCCTTATCCTTTGGAACCATGCCCTTTTCATTCAACGTTGCACTGTCGTAGCTGGTTGTGGTTTATTTTATTTGATGTGTGTGTTTACATGATGCCGAATTATAATGTGCCTGATAGTACGACATACCATTGGCAACTATCCCCATTGCCGAAACGTACACAACCAAATCGATGGTGGGGATTTTGCCTTTAGCTCCTCACCATGATTAATTACATTATATACATCATGCAAACGGGGTCAAAACAAGGGTGTTACATAATTCCTCACAAAAACAACATTGTCATGACGAGGATGATGATGATGAAGAAGATGGTGATGATGATGATGATGATGATGATGAAGAAGTTGATGATGATGATAATAAAGTTGATGATGATAAAGATGTTGACAAGGAAGTGGGTGATGACAAATATGATGATGAATATGATGATGATGATGATGAAGAAGAAGATTATGATGAATATGGTCATGATGATGATGATGTCCTATGACATGATGAATACTATGATGAAGAATCTGATGACCTTGCCAAACAAATGACGCCAAATTGTGCCGGTCTTTCTAGGTATGATTACGATGATGATGATGATGATAACGATGATTAAGATGATATTAGTTATCCCAATGATGATGACAATGACAATGATGATGATGATGCCGACGATGACGATGACAATGCTGCTGTTGCTGATGATGATGATGGTGAAGATGGTGATAATGATGTTGATGTCATAACTAAAAGTTGATGATGTTTATGATGTTGATGTTGATGATGATGATGATGATGTTTAAGTCTAGGACCCCTACAACAATGTCAATGCATGTGTCTAGTCTAACCATGCCAAAATTCAAAAACAGGTCGACACATATATAAAAAACTTATCATTGTCCCCACGTAGCACATTAATTAATATATAGGTATGGTTTTTGTTTCTAGAATTGTTAGTGAAAGTCATGTTTGACGATGGGGATGATGATGAAGTTGATGATGATGATGATGATGATGATGACGATGATGATGATGATGATGATGAAGATGATGATGATGATGATGATGATGATGACGATGATGATGATGAAAATGATGATGATGTTGATGATGATGATGATGATGATGATAATGATGATGTTGGTGATGATGATGATACTCAAGTCTAGAAACCCTCCCACACCGTCAATGCATGTGTCTAGTCTAACCATGCCAAATTTCACACCAAGCTGAAACATATATAAAAAATTTCACTGTTGGCCCCACGTAGCAAATTAGTTGATCTATAGGTATGGTTTTTGTTGCTCGAATTTTTAGTGATAGCCATGTTTGACAATGATGATAACAATGAAGTTCATGAATATTATTATGAATATGATGGTGACGATGATGTTGATGATGATGATGATGATGATGATGATGATGATGTTTAAGTCTTAAAACCCCTCCACACCATCAATGCATGTGTCTAGTATAACCATGCCAAATTTCACACCAAGCCGACACATAAATACAAATTTTCATCATTGGCCCACGTAGCACAATGAATATGACGATGAAGTTGAAGATGATTATGATGATTATGAAGTTGGCGATGATTATTATGATTATGATGTTGATGATTATTATGATGATGTTAGTTATGACGATGATGACGATGGTGATGGTGACAATGGCGATGATGATGATGATGATGATTATGAAGATGGATGACTTAAGTATTGAAAAAGAAAATGCCAAACAATATTAGATCCAAATACATTGAACATCAAGTTAACATTGATAAGATTTAACTTACGAGTAGGTGGAAGCACATTGTTAACAAGAATAAATATTTCTTTCTCTATGCCTGCATTTATTCTCTTGCGTATAATATTAACAAACTGTCCCACCGTAAAATCTATTGGAATCATATATATGCAAATACAAAATGATGATCTATTCAAATACAATCAAAATGAATTATATATTTGTACCTTCAATTTGATGAAATTAATTTCTTTTGCAAATAAATTATATAATAATAGTCAAATATTTTAATATTCAATATATCAAAAAGTAACTTATTTACAATTTAACAAGACTTGGATCTTATAGGTATGATATTTGGATACTTGTCATGGATTATTTTAGCCTCGTATTTTCTCCTATCGGTAATGTGAATCATTAATGTTAGTTACTCTTTTCAAAACAAATAATATAAAATAATATTTATAATTAAATTATTGAATTTTCAGTGCCAATTGTTAGTGCTAGAAATTGTTCCTAGACTACCACAAGAACAAGCTAACACAATCTCGAACAAAAATAAAATAAAATTGGTTTTTAGGGTTTTGGTTTAAAACTTCATTAACAAGGAGAAAACAACAAAAAGCTAATACAGAACTAAATTATGCACAAGTAGATAAACTGGGGATCAAACACATCCCAATAAAGAATAAACATTACACATGAAACACTAATTTCACCCACAAGCTACAAGCATTTACATGAATAAAACCTTTAAACAAGAAATGAAATTGTAGACTGCGAAATCAACCTGATTAGAAATGAAACATCATGATAAGTAAAAAGTCTTATCAGTTCATATATAATAAAAAAATAGTCATCCACTTACAAAAGAGTTGTGAGTGCTACCTTGAGATATCACAACACAAAAAAGGCCTCTCCTTGAGTGAAAAATCGAACCCCCAAACTGTATGTTTGTCTTTCTTTTATCATCACAAAAGTAAATTAGTTCCTAAGTACCTTCTATGTTGAAATTTCAAATAGTTACATCAATTATTTACATGCTAACTCAAAATATTTAAAGACAGTTAACCCAAAAATAACAAATCGGAATTGGGGAAATTTGGCGAATTTCTGAAAATTTGGGTCTCAAAGACGCCTCCATATCTCTCGATCCAAGACACTTTTGAAAAAAATAAGAGAGGTTTTTTTAAATGCGTCCATGAAGAAGAAAAACCTCTTTAAAAAAAAAATCCCCCTTAAATGGATCAGAATATGTGCTGGCTATTTGTGACTAAAACAGTAAATTATTAAAATTTTCAAACCCTGAAAAATAGGCCACAAAGATGAATTCGAATATATCAAATGATAACATCTGTTGCAAAACTTAGAGAGGTTTTTGTGAATGAGTATATAGTGGAAACAAAACTCTTTTGGTTTTCTAAAATTCATTTCGATCACCTTGGAATCAGCTCCCAATGATAATGAAAAAAACAGGAAAAACAGAGCTGCTACAGGAATC
>LPNX011165162.1:89703-121089 GCA_001517045.1 Pseudotsuga menziesii | reverse complement strand
TATATATATATATTAACTATTAATCCCACAAGAGCAAACCTTAAAACTAAAATAATGAAATAATCAAACCATTAAAAGCATTAAATCAAACAAAAAGTACTAATTGCCAAAAAATTCTCAAAACCAACTTAAAATGTAAAATCATAGTAAACAAATGCTTGAAAAAATAAGACAAAAAACCTAAGAACAAAATCTAGTTATAATATCTGGCTCCTGCTGTGGGATGAAAGCCTCCTTGTGAGGTTTCGAGAACCTGTAGATCAGTGCCTTCTGCACACTCAACTAAACCTATCTATTACTTTGCAAAAATTCCATTGGGATATGGAGTCTTTATTCAATATCTGTAACTTTCTCAAACTATGAAAACATACCTATGAAATGACAAAATACTACTACAAACCAGCATACTAAAAATAATCTACATGGTCATATAGTGAGCTTATTATGCTATTTACTGCTACTTCTAATCAGAGGAAACAACCCAATCAAGTGTAATCATACTTCTTGTGAAGCCAAGAAACCATTTTACTGAGAATCATAATTCCATGCATGCTATTTCTTAAGAAGACCCACAAAAGATGTGATAAATGCAATAAAGATTCTGTAGGTAGCTGATACTTACTGGAAATATGAATTATGCCAAAAGCTAGAGCATTAGAAACCTTTGAAAAATACAACTCCATCCAAGAAGCCATGGGATCATGAAGCTCATGCAAAATTAACCCTTCATGTTGTTCAAAAAGAGTGGACTGCAAATGGGTGTCCTCAATTCTCAATACTCCATGAGATAATGCAATAAGAGAACAATATATAAAATATTCGACTCTATTGAGGTTATCATGTTTTATATCTTCCACTAACTCCAGCTGACTGATTTCTGAAGAGTGCTGCTCAATTGATGAGGACTGAACGAATGGTTGTAGTATTTCTTTATATCCATAAAAAAATGGCATATTTTCATAATAGTTTTGAGCAGCAAAGTTATCATGGCCATGGCTATTAGACACATCTAATATTATATCCAAAGTATCTATAGTCTGGCTGCTATCAATTTGAGAGTTAAAGCAATTCAGAACTTTTTCTTCTTCAATAAAAAGATTGGAATATAATTCACCTACAATCGGTTTTTGTTGATCATGAAACTTTCGATCTAAAACTTCAATGTCTTCTTCATATTCATCATAAAAAGGACGATTTGAAAAAAAATTAGCATGATCTTCCTCATCATTATCATTATTAATCTTGCACGGTGATCTAGGGACTAAACATCAGTCTCATCAAAGATTAATCAGCAAATAACTCATGAAATGGTGTAAATGGGCTATGGCATGAGTAGCCACTCTGTATATTCACACAAATAATGAGAAATTACATTACATTGTCATGCTACAAGCATGAATGAGAAGCAATTCCAATTCCTAAGGAGGCCATTCAAATTGAATGAGTGAGTCTAGCTTAACTGAATGTAATCCACAGTCAACACTCAAGTTAACCACTGATAAAAACTGTAATTGAATCAACTGAGCCCTAACTGAAGTTAGAGTGCAATAAGTGACTAAATCTCAACTGAAATAGATCAGACACATGTCACAGCAAGCCAACCATCAAGTGGTAGCGCTTCAATGACTCCAATGAACTCTGATGAGGTTAACTGAAGTGTAACTCAACATCAGAAGTGGTTGGAGGCGCCCCTATTGACTCCAGTTCATTAAATAATCAATTTAATAAAGGGAGGTGCCTTCAATTCCCTATTTAAATGATTGTAACCATGAATTATCAATTAGGTGCATTAATATCAGTTAGATCACCCCCAGAGTGCTCTAGTTAGCCTCCCTGAATGTAGGAGAAGGCTAAGTTAGCCTCCTTAACTAAAGGTAGGCATGGATGTGATCTAGCTGATGACATTTAATGCTCCACTAATGTTAATTAAGCCAATAATACTTAGGATAGTTTTTTACCTAGGCCAAATTGACCAAAATTAGTGTGTAAGGTGGTAAATGTCTCCAACACTCCCCCTTAAGCTATACTCAAGAGGAGTTAGAAAACATAAAATGCATAAAAATGATAGGTCCCCAACAACTAAGGCCATAGGTCACCTTGTACAATTTTGAAACTAAAACAATGCTCAAAAACAAACTAAGTGAGTAAAAGAGGGAAAACCCAGTGGGAACGCCCCCCCCCCCAACCCTCAAGCTAAACACTGAAAGTAGTTTGAATCACCCTAATGAACTCACCCCCAACAGTGAATGGAGGTAAGTGAACTTATTTTATGAAAATATCTTGGTGAATATGTCTGCAATCTGCTCATCAGTTGGGCAGTATTGCAGAATGATGGTCCTGTCATGCACTAGCTCCCTGATATAGTGCATGTGGATATATACATGCTTGGTCCTCTGCCTGGTAACTGGATGTGTGGAAATATTCATAGCACTTTTATTTTCATAAAAGAGGACAGTGGACAAAGTACTACCAAGATCAAACTATGAAATAATGAGTTGCAACCAAACTGCTTGGATGCAAGCATTCACCGCTCCTTGATACTCGGCCTCTGCTGAAGATAGTGCTATGGCAGCCTGGTTTTTTCTAGACCAGAAAATGGGGCCACCACCAAACATGAATACATATCTAGAAGTAGAATTATGATCAATATAATCACCCACCAAATCAAAATCTATGTATTCAACCAGTTCTAGCTCAGAGTCTGCAGCATAGTGAATGCCGTAGGTCCTAGTTCCCTGAATATACTAGAGGATCCTCTTGGCTGCCTTCCAATAAATATCATGAGGCTTTTGCATGTATATTTATATATCATTCATGGCATAATATATGTCATGCTAATAATGTGTCAAGTACAACAAGATACCAATTAGTTGTCGATAGATAGTGCAGTTCATGGGAGGTGTGCTTTTTCCTTCTTCAAGGCTGATCCCTGAAAGGAAACGGAATGGTGTAGGACTATAATCAGCCATTTTAAACTTGAATAATAGGTATGAAATTTATTTTTACTTATTGAACATAATCCCATCAGAATTTTTCTCAATTTCGAGCCCCAAAAATTGTTTAGGACACCCAAATCACTCATTTCAAAAGCATTGTGGAGAGCAGTTTTGATGGCTGAAATGGAGGCAACTGTGCTACCTGTGATCAGTAAGTCATCAAAATATAAAAAAATAATAATAATATTACCATCATACTTCTATAAATACACATTTGGATCTAATCTACACTTTTGGAAGTTTTGCGAGAGAACGAAGGCATCCATCTTGGAATACCACTCTCTTGGGGCCTGTTTTAACTCGTATAGTGACTTATTTAGCTTGCAAAGCAAAGATGGATCAGTGATGTAGCCCTCCATATGCTTCATGTATATATTCTCATGAATATCTCCATGTATAAATACTAACTTAATGTCTAGATGATGCACTTCCCAGTGCTTAGATGCTGAAATTGCCAAAACTAGGGGGATGGAGTCCATTTTTGCAACCGGTGCAAAGGTATCATGGTAGTCCAAACCTTGGACCTGAGAGAAACCTTTTACCACCAGCCTTGCCTTATATTTTTATTTTATACCATCAGCAGCAACCTTTTTTTGAAACACCCACTTGCATTGAACCAATTTCCTTCCCAGAGGAAAAGAAACTAGCTCTCAAGTAGTGTTTTTCTAAAGAGAATTCATCTCTTCATCCATGGAAACTTTCCATCTCAGATCCTTACGAGCATGGTAGCAGGATTTTGGATCTAAAATAATCATCAAATATTAATTTTTGGACAGCAAATTATCAGGACAAGAGAGCGCAATACCTGCTCTTTGGAAATCAGACCGGGTTCTCCTTGGATCATCCAGATTTCCAATGTTATCTCCTGCGGAGGAGAGTGTCTGTCGGGCCCATGTAGGAAGATGATTTTTCACTTAAGGTTCTGATTCAGCATCTAATTATTGCTGTGCAATGATATCATAAATTAGAGGATCCAAATCAGGGTCATCACCCCCAATTTCATCATCCAAATATTCAGTAGAATAGGAAGGAAATTCAACAGTTTTCTCCTTCACTAGTTCCACCTCCTGAATAGGCTCATAAAACTTGACACTTCTCTCGATGATGATCTATTTGGTTTTGATATCCAGCAGCTTGAAACCTTTAGATTCATCAGGATACCCAATAAACATACATTCTATACTTTGCGGTTGCAAAGCCCTTCTTTTATCACGCAGAATCTGGGCCCATGTAGTGGACCCAAACACCCACAGGTTCAACACATCCATATTGTGTCCAAAGTATGGTTCAAAAGGGGTCTTCCCTTTCATATATGAGTGTGGAACCCTGTTTTGAATGTATGGTGTAGCATTCATGGCTTCATCCCACAAATTTGTAGCAAGCTTATTTTATTCCACCATATAGATGGTCATCTCCTTAAGAGACCAATTCTTCCTTTCTGCTACTCCGTTCTGCTAGGGAGTGTAGGGAATTGAATGTTGGACTTGCATACCACTTTGGGAGCATATGTGCAGAAAATCATTACTGACATACTCCCCTCCATTATCATATCTCAAGCTCTTGATCTTAATCCTAGAGGCATTTTCGATCAAGGCCTTCAATTTAGAAATTTTTTCACATACTTCAGACTTCTTTTTGAGAAAGAAGACCCATGTGTACCTTGGAAAATCATCAATAAAATTAAGAAGATACCTTTATCCATTCATGGATGTGACAGGCATTGGACCACTGATATAAGAATCTATCAGCCCCAATATGCATGTAGCTCGGTTTGCCTTCCCCTGATCGAACTTGTGCTTAGGGTGTTTTCCAATCACATAGCCCTTGCAAATTCCTGTGGTTGCCTTGATGAATGGGAGGCCTTAAACCATGGAGTTTTTCTGTAATTACTGCAAATATTTGAAATTTAGATGGTGAAACCTTTCATGCCACAACCTACTAACCTCATTTCCATGAGTTAGCAGAGCGGTGGGCTTTGCATCCGGTACAAAGTGGGAGAACTCATAGGCTCTTGCATGATGGTTTGCAAGACCTTTAGCAATGAGTTTCCCAGATGCAAGCTCCATTATCTCAAAATCATTTGGGCTAAAAGAAACTCTCTTGGGAACTCTAGTATGTGTCATCTAATAGACATTAAGGAGATTTCATGCCAGAGATAGTACATACAACACATTTGAAAAAAACCATTTTCAAGATAAACAATACCTTGTCCTTCCGAAATGATGGTGGAGTCATCTCCCATGTGGATAAGGATGGATTTTCTAGTCTCCAAGGATGAAAAGAAGTCTCTTTCAGCCATCATGTGGTTTGAAGCTATAGAATCAATCAAGAGTGCTTCGGACTTCAAAGTGCTTTCCATGAGGGCATGACCTTTTTCATGCTGTGGTTCCTGATCTTGCTGATCTCTCCTCCGAAAGATTTCCGGAAGATTGATGTGATTTGTCTCAAGGAGAGAGGTAGCTTCATCAAAACTATTCTTCATGCAGGCATGTTCAGGGTGGAAGCCCTTCCCATAGTATGAACACTTGAATTTTTCTTTTCCATGGTGCCCTTTTCCTTTGTTCTTCCTTGAGCCAGAAGACCCATCATGCTGCTAGTTTTCAACTATAGGCTTAGGAGCATCAAATTTAGTTTTTGGGTTCTTTTACTGCTTTCCTTTACCCTTCAGATCTTTGGGCCCCAAGACATGGAGGTATTGATCATGGGAGGATTTGTTGATCCCCATATGGAAAAGCTTGTCATGTTCACTTGTTAGGGACTCAATGAAGGCATTGAGTGTAGGAATCTTCCATCTATGGGTTGTGAGCTTCCCCGCATGAAATGTAGAAACAAAAAATGAATAATCAACACCAATTTTGGAGAGTATGGCAAGGATGAGCTGATCATCCGCCTTCTCCACTTTGTATTGCTTCAAGAGTAAAACAATGTGCTTGAAATTTGTGAAAAAGTCATTCAAAGTCTCGAAATTGGAGGGATGGAGAGACATCAATTCATTTTCGAGCCGGTAAACTCTCAAGTCATCGTGCTTTCCATATAGAGTTTCCAATTTGTCCCATATTTCTTTTGGAGTCTTCAATCCTGCAAGATGGAAAACAAGATCCCGAGAAATAGAGAGGCATAATAAACCAAATGCTTCATCCTTCTTGTTCAAGAATATTGATTTTTATATGGCAGAAACAGGCTCATCTTAAGTGTCCATGGTGAATCTATAGAGTCCTCTGGATCACAGCTGAATCTCCATGTCACCTTTCCATGACTGGAAATTGTATGGAGTCAAAATATCTACTAAGGAGGCTATCTGTATCTGCTGGAGTGAATGCTTCACCTATAGAAAACTTGAAAATCGCAACAGAAAGGGCAATGTAAGGTCGGACATCCTGCACATTTTAGGCTTTCATCACACCTAGCATAGTCAATCAAGCAAGCTTGATCAACAAGTTATTTACTTGGGGTATTAAGTGGTAAACCGCCTATGCAGCGTGAGATCTCTTCTAGATCTCTGGCCTATTTCTATCTCTATATTGCCTTTCTTTCAATATATCCTTCCCTCTCTTTCCTCTCTGTGGATGGTTACATACAGACACAAATGACTCATAGACAAGCTAGGTGTCTGGATCATTACAACACAGTTTGTCTGACTGACTCCTCAGTCTACTTCAAAAATAATCAACAGACCAACTAACGACTCATCATACGAACCAACCAACCCTTTACAATACAAAATACAAGATTTTATAGGCGGCCTGAAGGTCTCGCCATTACAACACTGTGGGCCTGTCCCAACAGTAACCCAAACCCTAATTAGTGACAGTCGGTCCTCTCTGTCCTTGAGGTAGCCGCTTCCCATCACACCACAGCTCTCTACAGTCTTCCATGCTTCCTGGCACTGACCATGGGTACTATGCACCGCTTCTCTACTTTCTGTCCTTCGCCTTCAATGCTTGAGCCTCGTTGCTCCTTCTTCTTTATGAGGGTCGCTGAGCCCTCCTGTCTTCCACCGCTGCCTTCAATGCAGTGGGTGAGCTCTCCCTTCTCAGCCGCTCAGGTACCGTTGCCTTTCTTTGAATTTCGCATCCCAAAAAGTCACGGTTTCCAGCTCTGCTCTCCAGCTGGAAACGTGCTACGACGTCGTAGCTCTTCCTTGTCTTCTTTCTGCCAAAATTATATCTTTTCGCCAAAATTATCAGCTTCTTCTGCAGCTGCGGGAACCTGCTCCAACAGTCCCCTAACACTCACTTGTGGCTCGTCCTCGAGCCACCTGCAACAGGCTTCTCCTGCTACAACTTATCCTTCGCCTCCTGCGAAGTGCACTGTAACCTGCCTTGAAGTCCTGCGACTTCATTCTTCATCTCCTCGGCATGTTCTCTTGCCGTTTTAGTAACTTAGTTCGCTGGGCTCTCTTATCCTTTCTGCCCATAGTCATGGTTTCGCTCTCTTCGCTCTTTCTTCTCTATGAGCGCTCTAGTGTTTGAGAAGTGTTCCACGGATATCCTTTCCTTTTTATCTGGGTTAGAAATTTTATCACAAGGAAAATCTGTATCTTCTAGCCTTCTCAAACATTTCCTTCCATCTAGAGCCTCGTGGATGGAGAAGAAGCAACCCATGAACTCCGCTCCGAGAACAAGCCTTTGTCCTCGTTCTGGAAGTCTCCCCTCCGCTGGGTTTGCAGTATTCTTCCACTTCTCTGCTCTTCGAAGTGGTCTAGATCCACATGCTGCCTCTGACCCTCAGGTTTCTGTTTCAGTACCTTTGCAATCTTTTGTGCTTTTCTTAGTTGATCAGATAGGTCAGCGATTTTCTCCTGTTGCTTTCTTTTTCTCATTTTTACCTTTCTCCTAGCGAGAGGTTTCTTCTCATCATTCTTCTGCTCTGCGTTCTTCTTCTCCTTAGCAGAGACTTTAGTGACAACTTCTACTTCTGGCGCTTGACTCTTCATGCTTAGCGACTGTCTAACTTGTGCTGTCTCTAATTTCACAACCTTGGGTGGCGCCGCCATGGCGAACGCACGGCCAGTACGTTCTTTCTAAACTTTACTTTTATAGGTTCGGCCTCAGTCAGAATCCGCTTGGTTCAATACTCTGAGCGTGTAGTGGCTTCGAACTCTGGAAGTCACTGTACTCTACAACTTAGTTGGCTCTGCATAGGGGACACTTAACACTGCCTTGCATAGCTCTCGATATTTGGCAACTGTACCCTTCCTACTTGAAGGATGTCTGCTTTTATGCTGAAGGCATACTACCGGATGCAATGGTCCTCCTGGGTCAACCCCGTTGGTCATCATAATTACTTGGACGAGACCCTACCCGTCATTATGATCTGTCATAATTGCTGAGATCTGATCACGTGTCCCTCAAAGCATGCATAGCCGGGCACTGGTGTCGTCGGAGATTTACCAAATCTAGAAAAATTTATTATACTGCTGCCAAATCTACGGTAGGGGATACCGGTCATTTCTTCATTAACTACCTGTCAGATAGTGACTTGACTAGCCCACTGTCGGTTGCAAACTGAATACGTGGCAGGGGGAAACATCTGACTACTGCGATGGAACTCCGCATCACCTACGCGAACAAACAGTGTCAAAAATTAAATTTTTTTTTTTTTTTTTTATGTAGACTCATTCCCGATGCGATGCCTCCTTTCAACTACATTGGACATCTGCACCGTTGCAGCTGATTTAAGTGGACTGAGAGGTGGGGAGGCTGTCACTATAGAGCTTAAGCCTACTGCCATTAATCCATGTGGGAAAGAGCTCCCCGTTTAGCTGGCTGAGCTGAACGGCACCTCCTTCTGTGACTTGTTGGATTTGGTATGGCCCCAGCCAATGCGTCTTAAAGTTCCCTGGGAACTTGATGAATTTGCTGTCATAGAGGAGCACCAGGTCTCCAGTCTGGAAAGTCTTATTCTTAATGTGTCTATCATGCCAAGATTTTTCTCGGGCCTTCTGCACTCTCTGATTGAATCCGGCGATGAACCTGTCTTCTTCTAGGGCAAGCAGCTGTGCGAGCCTTGCTTCGACTGTGTCTGTATCAGTCATCTCGGTAATCTGAGCGATTCTTAAGCTGGGAAGAATATAATCCATAGGCATAACAACCTCTTGTCCATATACCAAGATGAAAGGTGTGTGTCCTGTAAGTTTCTTGCATGTGGTTCTGTATGCCCATAAGACAACGTTAACTCTGAGGTCCCAATCATTCCTCTCGCTATTACAGATCTTAGTAAGAGCATGTTCTAAAATCTTATTGAAGGCCTCTACTGTACCATTAGCCTGCGGGTGGTAGGGAGTGCTCTTATGGTGCTGGATCTGGAATTCTTCTGTTAATGCCTCAATAGTACTATTCAAGAAATGTGTACCTTGGTCGCTCATCAAAATTACTGGGCATCCAAACCTGCTGATGATGTTTTCAAAGAGGAACTGTGCAGCTGTAGCAGCATCACAATTTCTTAGTGCTTTGGCCTCTGCCCATCTGGTGAGGTACTTTGTTCCAATGATAATATATCTCGCACCAGTGCACTTCCCTGGTGAGTTGATTGGACCCACGAAGTCTATAGCCCATTTGTCAAATGCGCGCAATGTGACCTGCAGTCGCAGTGGAATTTCATCGCGTCGCAAGGGTTTTCCTACCCTTTGGCAGATATCGCAGCATCTGCAAAAGTCCTTAGTGTCTTTATGCAATGTAGGCCACCACAAGCCTACCTCTAAGATTTTCTGCGCAGTCGGTTTTCCAGTGAAATGATCTCCTACGGTTCCTGAATGAGCCTCTTTGATAATAACGTCTTTTTCATGTGGCATTACACATGTGCGTAGAACTTCATCTGGGCCTAACTTGTATAGGCATCTTGCAATGAGGGTGAAGTCTACTGCCTTAACAACCAACTGTTTCTTTTGCTTCTTAGTAAACTCATCCGGTGCTACTCCTGTGGGGAGGAATTGAATAATGTCGGCATAGTACTCATCTGCAATCTGTATGGAGAAAAACGGCGCATCTGGCAGATTGTCTTCTAGGTTACTGGGCTCTTCTCCTGAGTCTAACCATGACATATGATCCGGTCCTGCATTCAGTCTTCCTGGTTTCACAATGATTTCAAAATCATACTCCTGGAAGAGGAGTAACCATCTGCAGATTCTCCCCCCTAACACTGGTTTATTGAATAGGTACTTCAATGCGGAATGGTCAGTAAACATTTTAAACGAGGCGCCCAATAGATAGTGCCTGAACTTCTACAGTGCATATACCATAGCTAAGCCCTCCCTTTCTGTTGTGGTGTATTTTCTTTCTGCTGGAATATGCGATGGGATGGTCAAGATCCCCTTCTCCTGGCTGGGTCAAGACGACTCCTAATGCGATGCCGGATGCATCCACATGTACATGGAAAGGCTTAGTCCAGTCCATAAATAATAGGATGGGTGCTGTAACCATCTTCTCCTTAAGTATGTCTAGACTCTGCTGGCATTCCTCGTTCCATAGGAATTTTACATTCTTCTTGAGCAATTTCTCCATCGGTGCTGTAATCTTTGCATAGCCCTTGATGAAATTTATATAATACCCGGTATGACCAAGTACTGTCCTCAGTTGCTTGACCGAGTTGGGTGCTGGAAGGTTTACAATGATAGCGATCTTGGCGGGGTCTACCATCAAGCCTTGTCTACAAACAATGTGACCCAACAAGATACCAAACGGTGCACATAATATACATTTTTTCAAGTTTAGAGAAAACTGGTACTGCCTACATTTCTCTAACATCAGTCTTAGATCACCTATGTGCTTATCGATTAACCCAAATACAGTCCAATCATCAAAATATACTTCCAAGAATTTATGAATGTATTCTTTAAATACAACAACTACTACTCTAGAAAATATCGCTGGTGCATTCTTAAGACCAAATGGCATTACCGTATACTGGAACGAGCCCCATTCTGTGGCAAAGGTGGTCTTAGATCGATCTTTTGGATGTATTCTGATCTGGTGGTAGCCTGAAAACCCATCGGTGAAGGAGTAAACCTCCTGTCCTCCCACGTTGTCTAATACTTCATCAGTGAACGGTGTTGGAAATGGATCATGAAGTGATGCATCGTTGAGTTTTCGTAGATCAACACAAATCCTGATGTCCCCTTTTGTTTTCTTCTCTTGCACTACAATAGGGCTAACCCATTTGCTTTCCTCTACTGGCTCAATGATTCCTGCTACTAGCATTTTATCAATTTTGTCATTTACTTTTTCTTTGTAGCGCGGATTCAATCTGTATGGGCGCTGCTTGACTGGTCTAGAATCCTCCTTTAATGGTATCCTCATGACTCCCAGGTCTCCAACTATTCCCTTCATCTCTGTGAACTTGGTGGGAAATAGGTCCTGATAGTCCTGTAGCAGATCTGCAATCTGTCTGACTGTTTCATCATTCCAGTAGTCTCCAATAGAGGCAAACTTAGGTTTTGCGTCTGTGCCAATATTGATCTTTTTAATCTTGATGGGCTCAGTGATCGCTGGAATCTCTAACTGTGGTCCCTTCACATCATGAGTGCCTTCTGATTCATGAATGTTGGTATTGCGAGGATCCTCATCCACCTCGTCTGATTCTGATGCAAAATTATAGCATTCCAACGCCTCTTCTAGCTGGATAGTCCACTCATGTTGGACTGGTACTGAGATGGTGCGATCCTCAAAAATCTTTGTCTTGATTATGTCTAGGGCCTGAGCAACACTTGGATGTTCTGACTCAAATGCAAAGGTGAGTAGGAAGCTGTCTGTCATAAGTGACCATGTGGTTGTTCCCTTGTGCAGCTCAGTCTCTGTATACCAGTTCCTTGGAACTGTGTCCAATGTGTGAATGAATCTGTGAACCCATTCATCCTCTGGAATGTCCGACCAATTCTGTTCACATGTCTAAATGTGTACCCTAGGGTCAGTTTCTCCTGTGTACTTCTGCTGAACATACTCTCTGTCATCAGAAAATCTGATCGCCATCAGTCTTTTCATATTATCCCATGATGCGATATTCTGTTTATGCGCATACCACCATCTTGCAGGTGTGGCTTGAACTGCAAGGTCCATAGCTGCGATCCTCTGCTCATGAGGAATTTGTTGCTCAAACTGTTCAAAAAAATCCTGGATATCCGTCATACCTTGATATGATGGAGTCTCAGCGATCTCGGTGCCAATCCATCGCAATGACTTACTAATAAACGCACATCTGCATGCTGAGACTTCGTAAAGTCTGTTCTGCCAGTTTTCTAGACCAACATCAGAATCCGATGCGCATGAGCTGTTGCATCACCAACTAATGTTCCCTTCTGCGGTTGGATTGATGTAGTCATTCCAGTTTGCAGTCATCTGGTAGAGGCTATCGATGTTATGTGCCTCTTCCTCTGCTCGGATGGGTTCAATATATCTAGGACCTTGGTAAGGATCCAGCGGTGTGATGACCTGGATCTGTGCATCCTCAAAGGTCATTTGTCATTTCTTTAGGTCAATGACAGCTTTGCTGCCAATCACCCAATCAATACTTAATAGTGCTGGATATGGTCGACTGTCGCCAATGATTTCTATAACCTCGAAGTCCACAAAAGTACAAACTCCGTCAATATCAACTGGCACCTGTGGTAGTCGACCCAATGGTGATACTCGCTGCTGATTAGCTAATCCCAGGTGGATAGGCGATAGGGCTAACTGAGGACTACCCATCTATTCCCATGTCTGCTTAATTAGAACATTCACCTCTGATCCTAGATCTAAGACAACCTCATCCATTTCAAACTCACCAATCTCCGCTGTGAATTTCATCTCTCTTCCTGTCCTTGTATGTCTCGTAATATTATGGACAACACGGTGTGCACTACCCGAGAGAGAGGGTTGCTAATACTGATCTATCATGCGCTGTAGCTCACCAATAGCTTTATCATTTCTCAGGAGTTTCAAGCAGCTATGTAGGAAGGCTTGTACACTTCCTATCGATTCATCCTCGTCACATCTTCCCGATGTGGTAGCTTGCTATGCCTGCTTAGGGCTATCACTACAAGGTACTTGCTGCGGTAAGCTCCTAGATGGCGGTACCTACGGTCCTAATGGTGTAAGTTCATAAAAGGAAGCCTTAGCTTCATGAAAGGTCTCTTTATTCTGCTGTAGGTTGAGTGTTGTTGCTTTACTAGGAGCTCTGCGCACCCACCCCTGACTTGTGTTCTTTCTGGTCTCCTGCGATGTGCCACTGGTGGAAGCACTGCTCCGAGTCACAATATTGACTCTTGGTTCTGGTTCTTCCTTCTCAGCAACGATAAGTTGGATGTTCTGGTGTGCGGCTGGTTTAGGGTCTCTAATCTTAGCTATCAAGATAGGACACTCTTCTATGGTATGATCATAATATTTGCAGTAGTTACAAGTAGTAGTGGCGTTTTGACAGTCTCTAGCATAGTGTCTTGTGATTCCACAATTATAACAAGTGACTGGTCCATGACCTTGGCCAAAACCTCCTCCACGGCCAAAGCCTTCTCCACGTGCGAAGCCTCCTCCACGGCCTCATCCTCTGAATCCTCCTCCACGGCCTCCATAAGTCTGATTCGGTTGTGGTCCTGTTGCTGGACCCTGTGTGTCTGCTTGGACTCTGTACACATCATGTGTTCTTTCTGACATGAGATCATAAGCTCGACAGTCTTGTTAATCGTGCCCGATGGACTTACAGAAGATACAATATAGGTTTTTAGGTGTCTGTACATACTTTTGAAGAAAAGGGCATTGCTGAGGTGGATGTCCTTGTGTTTTACATATTTCACACCATGGCCCTTGTGTTCGTGGTAAGGGGTTAGGATCCCCTGACGCTAAATATTCTGCAAAGACTGGACAGTTGTCTTTACTATGGCCCTGTGCTCTACACTTTATGCACCATATGTCTTGCATAACCTATTTCCCTTTTTTAAGTTCGTGTATATGTAATGTAAGGTTGGCCAACTGGGTCTGTAGAGTTGTCATGCCTGTACTGGTTTCTGCTAAAGGTGAAGCCTCTAGTTTCATTGCCATCTCTAGTAGTAAGTTTCTGCTGCATTAGTGTCATTCTGATATGAGGGAGCAGCGCCGCAATAAACCATTCCTTATGCTGCTCCAGTGCAAACTCAAAACTTACTTGGTCTATAAGATCTTTGAATTTCTGGTCGAAGTCCCATACTGAATCTGATGGTAGCTGCTTAATATCCTTAAGCTCTGTAATGCACTAAGACTCAGACTTAGGTTTCTTAAATTCTTTAATCATGGCGTTCTTGACCTGGGTAAGCATCTTGGGTAATGTAGTATACTTTATGTACCATGTCAAGGCTCTGTCTCTGAGTGTGGTGACCAACTGTACAAGTTTAAGGTTATCGTCATTGATTGTTTTAATGGTCCACATAGCTTCGCATAGGAACCAGTGTTGTTTCGGGTCTTCTACTCCTGTACCTTTAAAAATAGGTAGCTTCATGTCGTCTCCCATTCTATTTCTCTGTGGTGGGTTCTGACTGAATGGGGTACTACCACTCAGCGATGTAGGTGAAGGTGCTGTAGCAGGAGTAGGTACCGACTGTGAGCTACTAGATGGAGTACCTACGGGGTTATTCTGAGTCCATGTCTGCTTCTGTGGAGTATAGGGGTGGTAAGGGATACCCCCCTCTGGTTCTTCTGTGGTGCTAGGGCTCTGTTGTCTAATACTGTCTGAACTGTCTTCAAATATAGGAGAACTAAAATCTACTTTATACTTCTTTCCACTACGTGTTCGTCCAATGTCATCAAAATCACTTTCAAACTCTTGTGACATTACTATCTTTACTTATTCATCTAAGACTAGATCCATTGTTCCTTTTTCATATAGCAACATCTTAAGGGACAAGTTTAGAGATCTTAGGTACTTACCATGATATCCTATGAAGAAGTATCGTTCAGCTGCGCTGAAGCTCTTTCTCTGGTCAACTGCAAATTCTGTAACAAAGCCTTCTAGCACACTTGTCAGCCAGAAGTCCACTGCTCTTGTAATCAGATTGTCGAGGTTCTACATGGTATGAATTAGCTCTGATGTCCAGACAATGTTTCTTTTCTTCTTGAATGTATTCCTATCTGTCTACTTAGATAACCAGTCGAAAAGCTCATTTCCATAGGTTGCAAAAAATATAGCGTGTATGTCTGAAGCAATATGCTTTTCTAACCAGGCCTCTGTGCTCAGTTTCGGACTCCGATTCTCTTTCTTGGCGAACTCCCTTAAGTCTGAATCTAGCCACTGGTGAAACTCTTCTCTAGTAGGATGCCAACAGAACATTAACTCCCAGTCATTTAAACCGGCAACGGAACCATTTGTTGATTGCATGGGCAGACCCGGGTTTACTATAATCAATCAACAACACCCCTAACTCACTCGCCCTTTCGGCGACAGACCGCGAAGCGATCTAAAGTCTCACCCGAAGTGAATCTAATGGGTTGGCCAAGACTCAAGTGTCTTGGACCAGGTTCTGCGCATCCTACTTCTCTTCTCTTACTCCTGTGGGTCACAAAATCAGCTATATTGGAGCATCGCATGTCCCCTTCTACTCGCATCACTTTCAGCCGTGCGATTCTTATCCACGTGCAAGTCACACGGTTTCTTCCCACATCACGCAACTTCCACTTACTCACAATATCTCCAACCTTATCGCATCTCTGCGCACCGCGGGACACCCAACCTCTCCTCAACGCTAAGCCCTCAGCTCGCAGTATCACGCACCGCAGCTCCTCTGCCGGTGCGATATCACCTCTCTGCGATATCTTACCACTACAACTTTGCACTCTTAGAGTTGACTATGTCAATGTGTGAAAATCTACTTCCTGGAAGTTATATTGTGATTAAATGGTCATTAGAAACAGACGTAAAGGAGTCTTTAAGCAGCTTACTAAAATACTTCAACTTATCTCTATCTTCCTGCATTACCGTGAGCTGAACAATACATACATTCACTTACTGCAACTAACATTATATGCATAATAACCAGGAATAATAAGCAAGTACAATCACATTCATGCAACACATAACACGCATATTTAACGTGGTTCACCCCCGGGATGGGAGCTACGTCCACCAAACTGTGCTTCTATTATATATCTTGAGGGAAGTTAGCACAGTCTATTGCACCGCCTATGCAGCGCGAGATCTATTCTAGATCTCTGGCCTATTTCTATCTCTATATTGCCTTTCTTTCAATATATCCTTCCCTCTCTTTCCTCTCTGTGGATGGTTACATACAGACTCAAATGACTCATAGACAAGCTAGGTGTCTGGATCGTTACAACACAGTCTGTCTGACTGACTCCTGAGTCTACTTCAAAAATAATTAACTGACCAACTAATGACTAATCATACGAACCAACCAACCCTTTACAATACAAAATACAAGATTTTATAGGCGGCCCGAAGGTCTCGCCATTACAACACTGTGGGCCTGTCCCAACAGTAACCCAAACCCTAATTAGTGATAGTCGGTCCTCTCTGTCCTTGAGGTAGCCACTTCCTGTCACACCACAGCTCTCTGCAGTCTTCCATGCTTCCCGGCACTGACCATGGGTACTATGCACCGCTTCTCTACTTTCTGTCCTTCGCCTTCAATGCTTGAGCCTCGTTGCTCCTTCTTCTTTATGAGGGTCGCTGAGCCCTCCTGTCTTCCGCCGCTGCCTTCAATGCAGTGGGTGAGATCTCCCTTCTCGGCCACTCAGGTACCGTTGCCTTTCTTTGACTTTCGCATCCCAAAAAGTCACGGTTTCCGGCTCTGCTCTCCAGCTGGAAACGTGCTACGACGTTGTAGCTCTGCCTTGTCTTCTTTCCGCCAAAATTAGCAGCTTCTTCTATAGCTGCGGGACCCTGCTCCAACACCTTCATGGAGTTAGTTTCTATATGCCTGGGAGAGGTGGAATTCACCTCCCTCATGTATAGGGATATCATTCAATTCTTTTTCAAAGTCATCCCATGGGTTCTAGGCCTATAAATGAAGCCTTCATGAGGAGAGTGTGGGAGGATAGAAAAAGCATCCTCATGCTGCTAGTTTGAAGTCTGAACCAGAGGCAAAGTAGAGATAGCTTGTGTTTGGAGAGGTCTTCATAGTCATAGGATATTGTATACATTCTTGATTGAGACAAAAACCATCGAAATCAAGGCTTTTGGTTGTACTTCTTTCTCATCCATATATTAATACAAAGGCATTTACCTTTCATGTATTTGATTGTAGTGTTTGTAATTAAATGATTATTGTATTACTTGATCACCAATATGGATAGTCAGTTATCATGATGCTCTCATCCCTTTTGTTTGTCTTGTGATCTCTTTTGCAGATACTGAATTGTTTTAAGGACTTTCTAGAGAGAAGATAAATGCTTCCAAGGTTGAGGTATAATGTGTTTCATGTTAATTGATTTAATTATTCAAGGAAAGGATATGTTGATGTGTCTCTTTTTTCTGTAGTTGTGTCTTACATGAGAGAGGAACAAGTAGTGTCCACAATAGTTGAGAATTCCTATAAACAAAATTGGTGACTCCGCTGGGGATCTAGCTTGATCGAGTCAGTTCTGGTGTAGATCCAGTCAGATCTACAAACTCTGGCAACCATTCCATCTATGAAGGTTGTTTCTCTCTCCTTTTAGTTGTTTCAGTTAACAAGGTAAGTTATCCATCTTATGCTTCTGATCTTTTTCCTCTGTTCTAAGTAAAAATTTTGCACCTTTTTCAGTCATCTCAGTCTTTCTAGTTTCTCCTGTAGACTCTTAGATTTTTCACTGTACTGTTCATTGGTGCCTTTCTCCTTGGATGAAATAGCATTCGTTCACCCTACACTTTTTTTTTCTTCTCAAAAAGGCATTGACACCACCTTTTCTCTTGCCTAACAGAGCGTCGACGACGCTTTTTTACAGAACTCTAGGAGCACCGTAGTAGCCTCGAACGCTCTAGTGCAGTGCCCTTCAGCGGGTCGAGGTAGGTATTCAAAAATGGATGTTTACAAAATTTTTGTTCAAAAAATTGGAATTTTTTCTGTCCTTTGATATTTTTTCAGTTTGGTGTGCTTCATTGCTTGCTATCTCATTTACTGGTTTTTGTGAGTTTGATTCTCTATTTTAGCTCAGATTCCAAAAATTTCTATCTTTTGCACTGTCATAAATGGAATTGGAAATGTAGTTTGATCTTGGTTTTTTAGTGAAGTGTCTGAAAATTTCCTTTTGAAAAAAAAGCCTATAGCCTCTTCCTAGAAGATTAGCTTCTTTTGTAGAAAAGACTGCTTTGTGTGCCTCATATTTTCTAGAAAAATACAAAAAGAATCGTTTTATTTTTCTCTTGATTATCCTTGTGAAAATTGTTTGTTTTTTCATTTGCATGAGTGATTTAGAAAGATAAGTCTTTTTGACATTGTAGAAAAAATTAGTTTTGCATGCACATTAGAGGCTTAGTTTTCTTTCTGTCATTTTCAGAAACTTTAAAGTGCTTGTTTAAAAGACTTTTTGTGTTTTGAAAGGACTTCCTTCGAATATCTTTATTTGATCTTGTTTTGTTGTTGAAAACATCTTTCTTATGGTATATTGTTGGAAAGAAAAGAAAAAGGTTTCTTCCTTACCCTAGTTAGCTCTCATCAAAGTAAAAAATTGCATCTACATCTAGATTAATTTGCATTATTGGAGATAACATTCACCTAATCGTCCATATAAAATTAATTGTAGATTTAGGTCTAAAAATTGTATATAAATTTGAGTGATAGGTTAGTGACATGTTTGGGCGTTGTTAAGCATAGAAGCTGTCATTATTTGTCCACACTACAACCCGGGACTCACGCGGTTCTTCCACATACCATCGGTATATTAAATGGTCTTTCACGTACCATTGAGGTATATATAAAGGTACTTCACATACTCGATTGTATATCAGAAGGCCCCTTGTAAATGGTTGTGCATTAGATAAAACTACTACCGATTTGAGCTCCCACGTACCTTGCGTATATCGGGAGACCCTACCAGGATACCCTGACCATCTCAAAAAATCCCTTTGGTCGTCTTGTGTGGAGAAATACACTGAAAAAAACATTTGGGAAGAATGCTACGCACGTACCCCTGAGGTATATCGTGATTGCAGCCACTTAACAATCCTAGTGAGAGACTGGCTATTTTGAACCCATCCTATCATTTAAGTATGCTTGTGAACTTTAGCTCTGTGTAGGTTTTGTTTGTGTGTTTTTTTCCTTTTTTCTGACCTAGATTAGGTAACTTCGGCCACCACCATGGTTGATCAACTTGTGAGACATCAATCTCGTAGATTACAGGGTTTATCTCTTAACTCTCCTCCTACCATGGAAAGACAAGAAGGAATAACCATGGAGAAACTAGCTTATGCTAATGTTCATGTAGGAACTGCCTTAGCTAGTGAAACCAGAGAAGATTTCACTATTTACACAAATCCTTTGGTTCAATTGCCTCCTGCAGCTGATGTTTTTGCACATCCACCTTTGGAAGGACTTCTATGGGTCAATATATTGCTAAATTCGAGGTTATTAGACCTTCACCAGGGAACCCTCCTTTGGGAGAGGAGCAATAGAGAATAATTAATGCATCTCTTGATCGAACTCGTAACTTTTTAAAGAGAGTAGAAATAATCATTCCTTCACCTGTGTCTCATTATGAAACTTTGTCGGCTCGTTTACCCCATAATACAGACCCATGGCCTGAAGAGTATCGTTCACTAGCTCAAATTTTAGGTCCTATTGAAGAAGTTCCATTTCAAGGTAATCTAGGTCCAAATAACAATCCTACAGTCTCACATATTGGCCCGATTACTAGGCCTTCCATACCAGTCATGGTTGGGGGGAAATCCATAAATCAAGTTATGTCAGCACATTCTAATGTTGGGGGGCAACCCCTAGCATGAGTTACATCATCTGTTAGTGGAATTATTCCTAGTTCAGGACAAGTTGTAGCTATAACACAACCTGCATTAGTCATCCCTCCTACTAATACCAATGTTGTTCCCCCCCCATCCAGTTTATTCCAACCCTTAGGGGTGCAACCTGTTCATAACCCATCTTCTTAGGGATATACTTATCCAGGAACTCGGCCACCTACGGTCAATAAAGTTTACCAACAACCCCCATCAGAGACTATTTAACCTAGAATGCCCTACCCTGGGAATTCTTTTGTACCTTTAGGACAACCAAATTAGTCAAATGTCCCGTCATATGGAGGAGCTTTTGTTAATACTACTGTAGGATACAGTGGAACACCCCACAGAGGACCACCTCTAGGACCTGGAGGACCTGAAGAACCTGGAGGTCTTGGAGGTCCTGGAGGTCCTGGAGCACCTGGTGGACCATTTGGAGGACCACCACCACCACCTAGAGGTGGAGGACCAACACCTGGAGGACCACCACCACCACCCCTTGGATGACTACCACCACCACCACTGCCTTCCAGAGGACCCCCTCCCTCAGGCGGCCCACCTCCCCATGGAAATTTTGGAAATCAACAACCTTTTCAACAAACTTCGGGGGCATCATCCATACCCAACTATCAATTGGCATATGGTCCTATTGGTCAGCAAATGCCATATCAGTACTACCAGTATCTGCAACCAAATCAACAACTACAATTTTTGGCTACTTTAGATCTACTAGACTTCTCAATATTGAAAAATGACCCGATCCATCATGAACCCTCTTGGCCTACCATTCCTGTAAAGATGCCTTCAGATATACCCAAGTTTTACGGTAAACCTGAGGAAGATCCAAAAAACCATGTGATGACATTTCACTTATAGTGTTCATCCAATTCTTTGATGGGTGGTTCAATCCGTCTAAGGATTTTTCAAAGAACCCTCAGTGGTATTGCCACAAAGTGGTATTTCGATTTATCACATCACTCTTTTTGGGACTTCAATGTTTTAGCAATGGATTTTTTAACACACTTTCCATTTCCAATCTGATATGAAACAGGTACAAAAATTTTGACTTCTATTTGATAAAATACATCCACCCACATCTTTGATCATATCCATGAATGGAGACAAAGATGAAGGTTAATTAAGGCCCCCATTCCTGATCAGTTGCTCACTTATTGGTTTAGAAAGTATTTAATTCCACCTATTGCTAGAGATGTTTCCCTAGGAGGCACTATTACTAAGGAACAAGCTATTAGCCATGCTCAGTACCTAGACTTGGTTTACCCCCAGTCATGTAATCTATATGATCTGATTTCCCATGATCCTTGACCTACAACTGATCCATCAAGACCCACAACTGAACCACCTACTGATGGAATCCTTGGTTTAGTTCAAACGAAAATGGCGGCAAAACCTTCCAAGAAACAAAATCAAGCTGCCACTCTGTCAAATCAGCCAACACCATCTACTGAACTTTTACCCTCTCCTGTTTCTTCCGATGAAGTAAACGTGATCCAATCAAATGAATCTTCCAGTAGAAAGAAGAAAGGAAAAAATAAATCTAAAAAAACTAATAACCAATAGGAAGGAAACAAAACATAGAACTCAGATGCTGATTCAAAAGGTAAGCAAAATATAAAATTTCCTTGTTTAATCTACGGAGGTGACCATTTTACAAATGAATGTCCTCATCATGTGGAAGTTAGTAAGTTTTTGAAAACTTCACCCACCCTAGAAGTCTTGAAAGACCCTTTCCCTTCCCAACAACAGTTAATCAATCATAAGTCCTTAAACAAAACTTCTTCCTCCACCGATGAAGTTTGCATGATGTCTAGTGAAACAGTTAATTTAAATACAAGAGCACACAATTATGACCCTCCTCCAAAAAAGAAAGATGATGATATTCCATCTAAAAAACCCTCAAATTCCACAACTCCTCCTAATAATGGTCTTCATATTGAAAAACCTATACTAGAAGCAATTTTATATCCACTAGAGGGTACTCTACGTAAGTCCATAATTAACCCTAATGCTCGTGCCACCCAATATTATAATATTGTTGAACATTTGGCTCAAGCACCCTGCGCTATGTCAGCTTTAGAGGTACTTCAATCCTGCCCAACTCAACAGAAAAATTTGCTTACTTCCCTTGGAGCTATGGATCCCGAGAATAGTAATATCATCACTTTCAAACTGGATGATTTCAAGACGAGACTTTCACATCAGTTAGATTTCCATATCGCTACCAATATTGCTGGAAAAAATATCCATCATACCATTTTGGATGAGGGGGTCTCTACATTAGTTATGTCTTTCTCTTGCTGGAGAGCCATTGGTTCTCCAGAAATAAACCATTCACCTACCACTTTTAAGGATTTTGATGGTCACGGCTTTTAACCCTATGGATTACTACCCGCCATCCATGTTGAACTAGGGGCAAGTGAGTCTCCATTCATATTGAAGTCATCGATTCTTGTTTGGATTACAACTTAATCCTAGGTTGTAACTGGTTTTATGCAATGCAAGCAGTAGCCTTGAGTGTTTTTCAGATCATCCAATTCCCATTCTAAGGAAAGATTGTTACTATTGATCAGTTAGATTTCATCACACCTAGCCATTACAAATGATGCAAATAGTGTTATTCTCTTGAATACCCCATAGTATAAGGACATTGGAGTAGGTCTTATCAAATATTCTTCACTCATGGGAGTCTTTCCCTCATCCGATCCTCCCCCCACTTTGCAAATTGCATCCATTTACATGATTTCTACCTCTCATATAGACAAAGGAAAAGCAATTGCTGATGAATCAACATCCTTTTCCCCTTTTGAGGAAATTTACAATGCAATAGAAGCTACCAGTGATTCCCCCATCAATGACCATTTTTTGGTGGCCTCAAACCACTATCACATGCCATACTAGCTAGAAAACCCCTCCCCATCTCTAGATTATCTTTCACACACACTTCCTACATGCGAATCTATTATGGAAGTTATGTCGTTAGAAGAGATGCCTTGGGAAGATTATCACCAAATATCTTCTTTCCTTCCCCCTTGCCATATGGTAGAATACCACTTCACCTCTATGGTTTCATCTGATATAGTCCTCAACCCTCAGTATCCAATCCTCACTCATAGTGTCGATTCTGAAGGAAACTTATGCAACATTACAAAAACTATGCCTGTAGACATATTAGGGAAACCTGGCGTTTTGGAAAACAATTTCATAGGACATAACTCTTCACCTAAAGAGGTTAAAACATACATGACCCTTTTTAAGGAATTCAGAGATGTCTTTGCATGGACATATGAAGAAATGCTAGGGATTGATCCCTCTATCATTGTTCATGAAATCAAAACTTACCCTAATGCCAAGATCGTCCATCAGAAACTATGACAGGTCCATCCAAGAAAAGAAGTCGCTATTAAAGAAGAAGTTGAGAAACTTCTCAGGGACGGTTTCATTTACCCCATACCATTGACTGAATGAATGTCTAATATAGTCCTTGTAAATAAAAAGCAAGGTACTATTAGGATTTGTATCGATTTTAGGGATTTGAATTGAGGTTGTCCAAAAGAAAACATCGCCACTCCCTATATCGATCAGATAATTGATAACTATGTTGGAAGCGTTATTTTTTTCCTTTATGTATTGCTTCTCTAGCTACAATTAGATTGAGATTCTCCCATTAGATCAACACAAGACGACATTCATTTTCCCTTGGGGTACTTTTTCTAACCATAAACTGGCTTTCAATTTAAAGAATGTTGGTGTGACATTCCAACATGCCATGCCCTATTCTTTTCATGACATTAAACATGTTTTGTAACCCTATCTTGATGACCTTCCTACTCATTCCAAGCAGGGGGATCTTCATGTCGATTATCTAAGAGCTGTGTTTCTTCGATGTCGTCATTTTAATATCCATATAAGCCACCATAAATGTGTTTTTTGTGTAGAAGCTGGTCGAATCCTTGGTTTTATCATTTCTAAAGATGGCATCCATATAGATCCCTTGAAAATTGAAGCTATCTTAGCCCTACCTACTCCCATGAACGTAACTAAACTCCAGAGTTTGTAAGGGAAGGAAAAATTTCTATGTCATTTCATCTACAATTATGCAGAAAGGACACATGGTTTCATGAGGTTGCTCAAGAAATATACCCCATTTTTCTGGGATTATTTCGCGTAACGTGTGTTTGATAATCTTAAACATGCACTTACCCATGTAGCAGTGTTGCAGCCACCAAATTATGCTAAGGACTATTCCTTTTATGTGGCTGCATCCTTGTCTACTATAGGCATGGTCCTTGTTCAAATAGATGAACACAACCAAGAATATGTGATTTATTATGCTAGTAAAAGTATTCTCAACTCTGAAACTCAATACTGACATGTGGACAAACTTACTTTGGCCACGGTCATCATGGTCTAGAAGTTCAGTCATTATATTTTGCTCCACACCACCACTGTTTATGCGGATTCCAAACCTATGTACTATGTTCTTACATGTCAAGTGCTTGGGGGAAAATACTCATGTTGGATCATAATTCTCCAAGAGTTTGAGCTATACTTCACCAAAAGTACTTCCAAGAAGTCCCTCATTTTTTCATAGCATATATGTGACCTTCCCCGTACTACTGAAAATACAGAGCCCTTTGATTCATTTTTCCTTGAATCATTGTTTCTCATTAGTATGACTAATCCATGGTATGGAGATATCATTTTGTATCTCCAGACCTTACGATAGCAGCCTACTTCCTCTAAAGATGAGCGTTGTCACATTCACCACCAGACTAAAAGCTATCTTATTCTAAATGATACCCTATATCACCATGGTGTTGACTCTCTCTTACAATGTTTCCTTACACATGAAGAGGTTGAGATCATTCTAAATGATTTCCATGCAGGAGCTTGTCGAGGTCATCTCTCTGGGTTGGCTACTGCCTAGAAAATCTTGCATGCTGAGTATTTATGGCCTTCTATTTTCAAAGATTGTATTGAAATAGTCAAGAAATTCCCACCATGTCAAATGTTTAGTTCCAACAAATGCACACATCCAACTCCGCTTCATCTCATTGTAGCAGTTGGCCCCTTTTCCAAATGGGGCATAGACTTCATGCACTATAGACCTACCTCAGCCGGGGGGGCATGGCTACATTATTGTGGCTATGGACTATTTTACAAAATGGGTTGAGGCAATGCCCACATATTCCGAAGATGGTAAGACTGCTGCATTATTCTTATTTAACCATATCATTGCGATATTCGGGATTCCTAGGGCGATTGTGATCGACCATGGGTCACATTTTCAAAACAAGATGATGGCAGAGCTTAGTGTAAAATTAGGGTTTCATCATGATAACTCTACACCATACTATCCTAAGGCTAATGGCCAGGTTGAGGCAATAAACAAAGTATTAAAAATGATGCTTCAGTGGATGGTAGGGAAAACCAAGTCAAATTGGCATTTACATCTCTTCTCTGCACTCTGGGCCTATAGGACTACTGTCAAAACTTCCACTTTTTTTACACCCTTTCCACTAGTATTCAGTCTGGAAGCTACTCTCTTGATAGAATGTGAGATACCTTCTTTAAAACTTACTGTGGAACTATTACCCAACACCACTATAGACGAAGAAAGATTATTGTATCTGAACAAACTTGATGAAACGCAAGGTGATGATACCTTAGGTAATGAAGCACATAAAAAAATAATGAAACTCCAATATGACAACACTGTCCAACCCCATTCCTTCAATGAAGGAGATCTAGTTTTGACCTACGATCAGAAACATGACAAGTTGGGGGTAGGAAAATTTGAGTCTATGTGGCATGGGCCCTATATTGTCAGTCGAGTTTTAGAGAAGGGGGCATATGAATTGGTTGCTTATGGTGGGATACCTTTGGGAGAGCCCCGAAATGGGCTCTGCCTCAAAAGATACTATGCCTAGGTTATCTATCATAGAGTCTTTGTAAATATTGTTTATAGTTTGTTGTGTGTCTTAAGCTTTGAGAGGTGTTTCTTTTGTGTGATTTAAAATGTGTTTTTTCATAAAAACCTACTTATGCATGTCTTTTATCTGATTGACAGATGAATTCCTTCATTGGTTTTGCTGATGGTTCTCATCGATATACACTTAACCTTGCATCAACAACTTGGGTATTGTACTCTCCTACAAGTGAGCTGGTGAATTTAGGGGGTATTCTTTTTAGTCCCTCCACCAACAACCTGGCAGAATATCATCCCGTAATCAGATTGTTGACGAAATCCCTAGTTAATGATGTAAGAAAAATTAAGGTTAACCTAGACTCTGAACTAGTTGTTCAGTAGCTTAACCGAGTCTACACTGTTAACCCAAAAATCCCCCACTTAGCTCTCAATGGCCTACACTACCCAAGGACACCATCTCACAACTCTCATATCACTCCATTAGACCTTCCATTAGACCCCCACACCTCCAAAATATCCTAAGGATGAAGAAAAAGGGATAAAAACCCCAAAAAGGAGCCCAAAATAGCCCCCTAGGAGCTAAAGTCCTCAAAAAGGGGCTAAAGTTAGGGCAGAAGGGGATAAAAGCACAAAAAAGGGGCTAAAGTCCTGACCAAGGGCTTAAAACCCTAAAACCCCTTTGAAAAGATATAAAATGAAGGTGGGGGGTCACTCTCAAAAGACTTCTCCCATTGCATATTGTTATGCTTCCCATGGATGCTTTGAGACCTTTTCATCTCAAACCACCCACACTCCCTCTCCTCCATCTCCATTTCCATTTGAGCCATTGATCCCCAACCAAGAGAGAGGCTTCCACAAGCTAGGGCATGGTGGCCCATTCCCACTAGAGAAGGTATATTTGTGATTTCATGTTTTGCTTCTTAGTTATTTAGTTTGCTTTGATTTCTAACCATTGTTTTTATTTGCAGGTTTTTCCATTGTAGATTAGGTTTATTTTGTAGGTTTTGAAGGCAACACCCTAACCCGTGTTTGCAGAGGGGTTCATCAACATTGCTTCTATTTCTTTCTGTTGTTATCTTAGCCTTAGTTTAGTTTACTGTTATTTACACTATGTTTTATTTTGTGCTCCTAGTTTACATTTCTGTTTCATTTTTCTACATTTACCATTAGCAGGAACCTACCCTTCCGTCCTATAGACAGAAGGGAGCCATTCCTACCCCTGTAGCAGGGAGAAATCCTTGCTACATACACCATTCAAAATACCATGCTTCTTCGTACTTTTCGAAGAGTTAGGTTGTTAGAGAGGTATTTTGAGAAAGGTACATATCATCACATCCCGAGAAACTTAAATGCTATGGAAGATTCCCTATCTGACTATGTCTTGGATTGGCATATTGCTCATATTTGAAAGGTCCATTTGAAAACATAAAAAACATGTGTAAATTCATAAGTAGATAAATCATTCCACACATCACATTTTCCACACACAACTATAAATAAAAAAGTTTGTCATATATATAAAAGTTGTAGCACTGAGATACAAAATTTTGGCTAAAGCATCTCTAGCTTTCAGTGCCTGTTCAGGACCATAAAAATTCAGAATACATGTACATAGGGAAAAATATGAAGCTTCAAAGATTTTAGTAATACATATACCAAAAGTGAATATCAGGTAGACTAATACTCATGGTGCTCATGGTAGCATGCAATGTCTTGGGCCACTCTGTGAAGTAGTCTAGAGAACCATTTGGAGACACCTATGGTATGGAATTGATAATGCTTGGGAACCTCATCAATGGTCATGTCGGGGATACCCACAATCAAGTGTTGTAGGTTCTCCTCAAGATCTCCGAGCTCTTCCTCAGCTTCAGAGAGGTACACCACCATATCCCAGGTACCTGCTTGCCTAGCAATAGGAAACATCCCAGCCGGACGGGCAGATCCAATGTCTACATGAAAAACATTTTTATCTTAGTAATACATAAAATAAAAAATGAAATAAACATAAAATTTCAAAAAACATAAGTGGATAATGTCTTCTTACCTCGGTCATCCCACACCTCCCCCTCAGGTAAGACTAGCTCCAGGTCATTTTGGAAGTATGCCCCCTCATAGGTATAGTCCTCGACCATAAGTAGTTGGTTTCTCAACCAACGAAAGAACCTGGAACCGTAAGTTACTTTAGGTCCTCCACCTTCAAGGTGAGGCATAGGTGTCACCCATGAAAGAATCCTCGGATCCTCAGGATCTAGTCTAGTAATAGTCACCTGGGGCCTCATGTGAGGTACCCATTGCAAGATAAAAGACACCACCACTGCTATGTAACCAAACTGCTTCAGTGTCCCTCTTTTGCACTTCTTTAGTTGACTCTTCAGACACGCTAACATGCCTTCACACCAGTTGAAGACAGTTGGATCCATGCACTATAAAGCGTATAACATGTGAGATCTACTGGTAAGGTGGGCAACCCTTGTACCTGCCACGTTACCAATGGTATATACCACTGTCCTCAGGGGGATATCCACTAGAGACTTGATCTTTAGCTTTCCTGATTGGGATTCAGTACCCAATGAGCAATGCTGAGCTATGATATCATCCAAATAACCTTCTCCCCCTCGTGCTCAAGATAGAACCACAAGGATTCCCCTCATAGATAAACCGGTCAGGAAGTAAATATCTTCAATATCTATAGGTAGAATGTGGAATCCTACCACAAAATTCTCTTGGTAGGGATCCCACATGTCTATGATGTACTCCAGCAGTCAGACATGTGCTTTCATTCCTGGAATCCAGAAGTACCTAAGAAGCCCGCAGTTCTGCAAAGCCTCGATGGTGGCTGGGTCATTCACCTCCTGGGTGTCTGGGATTTCATGCTCCCTTTCTTTCTAAATTACCATGATGAACCTGTGACATGTAAAATTCATAATCAGAAATTGTATCATGGCAAGAAAGAAAGAGAGATAAATGACATTATAAATTGCAAAGCAAGATTAGAAACATGAAAAGATTGTCTTTTGGGTGGATTATGGTTTTGTTTTTCCTTCTTTTTTTCCTACAACGCTACTGGCTTTTATGCATAGAGCACCGCGGCACTCTTGCCTTTGGTGAGTAGAGCGTCGGGCACCTTCCTGCTGTGGATAGAGTGTTGTCGACGCTCTTATCCTAGCATGATAGAGTGTCGTCGGGGACGCATACCGATGGCCAAAAACACCTAAAAGGAAAAATTATTTCCCTCTGATGTGGCTTAAAACCTATATGGGGATGGAGAATAGCATATCCTACCCTTGCAAAAGAAAACATACTCTATATATTGTCTTTTAAACCGTTTATAAACATTTTGGGAACTTGGAATTAATTGATGCAAAGAAGAAAATGAAATTTATTGGACATGCAAGGAGGAAAAGACCAAATGCTTACCTTTTCTATGGATAATGAAGCAAGAATGAAGTGGAATTCCCTTTCCAAATCACTGGAGGAACTCTTGCTCTCAAATCCAACTTCCAAAAACTCACAAATGGTAAAAATAACTTACCTACCCTTTCTATTTATAGAATGTTTGGAAATTTAAAATATGCATTGTGATTTATTCAATTTTGAAATCCAAATTATTTGGGTAAAAGTGGGTTTTTATTTTTTATTTTATATAGTTTTGAAAAAGTGGCTTTTAATGTTATTTTTTGAGTTTTTCAGGTGAATGTTGGGTCATGGTTACGATTTAAGTTATTTTTGTCTTTTTCGAGATTAGAGTGAGACTAAAAAAGTACTGAGCGTTGTTTACACTTTTTACATGCTCATTAAAATTCTAGTAGAAAGGTGTCGAGTATACTTTTTCACTTTTTCAGACTCGTAAAAAATGGATTATGAAAAAGGAACCTATTTGGGGAGTTATATTTAAGATTTTTTCAATCTCGTCAAAACAAAAAATAATGCCAAGCAAACTTGTTGCGTTCACTCTTGTAAAAGGATCAGAACAGTCCACTAGTTGAGGGAAGGTTATCTCTTTTTCGGACTGACTGGACTTATTTATGAAAGAGGACCTTTTGGAGTCTTATTAGTCATTTTAGACTCTCTAAATGTGAAACGAGAAATGAGTTTTCTTTCATTGGACTGGTAAAATCAAACGATGAAGGACCCTCTTTTGGGCACGAACCCCTCCTTTCTCAGGTTCGTGAATGGACTCATCACTTGATGAGCTTCAAAGAGTGTTTGTTACCCTCTTTGGAATCGTGAAAAAGAAAAGAGGCACTCACCTTTCGAGGTGGGGAAATTAAAGGAAAGGGGAATGGTTTTTATTTGTTTATATGGTAGTACTCTAGAGTCCACCTTTGAATGTAACGAATATAAAATAAGATAATAATTGAATAATTAATAATTAGAATAACTAAGTTAGGTTATGAAATGAGGTGTATCCTCATCATCAATTCCCAAGCCATATTTAAGGTAGGGCCACCATTGTAACATCTTATATCTTATCTATTCAATCATTAATATTAATTTCCTTATTGCTTATTTGATTTACCAAGTCTTTTGGTGATTTCATTGTGTGAGCGAATAATTATTCGGCTCATTTGGTATCAGAGCGCTTTGATTCTCGAATACGTGCTGACTCTGGCCCTTGGCTGTATTTTTTCTTTTAGCCATAATTGCAGAGCTTCTATGACTTAACAATATTTTTAATCCAGTCTCTTCACACTCCCAAACATTTCTGCTCCACTGCCCTCCACTCCTATACTCTCTTCCACGTTCCAATCTCTCCAACGCTCCGCCTCACCACTCTGCACACTCCAACAACTAACGTGACCTCGACATCCCTTTCAACTTTCCTCCTTACCACCTGCCTACCTCCTAACTAGGCCCTCTTATTTCCCACACCACCACCCACACCTCCTCTCGCTCCCTTCCCTCATGCATCACTTCTCTCTTTCTCCCATGCCATGCCACACAATTATGCTCCTGTGCACTCCACCTTTCTCCTCCACGCTGGACTCCACTCCACTTGCATCCCTCCAGAACCGTTGGCTCTTCCTGCTTCATGCCATCCTATATCCCTCCACACCACCTCATTCTCCCACCTTGTGCTACCTCCCCATCATGCCATCCCATGCTACCCATCTGCATTCACATTCGTGCTCCATCCCCATCCTTCTGCTGCTCCATCTTCCACACTCCCCATCCACTAGCGCTCTGACGCTTCCTCATGGGTCCAACACCTACGCCCTCCACCCCACCAAGCACCATGCTAGCTCCTTCCTACCGCCCGCTCTGATTGCGTACACCCATCACTTGGCCTCCTCACGTCGTCATTCCACCTTACCTAGCCACGTCATCATCCCATGACCTGCAACAACAAAAAGAACACAAAAAAATAAATATTATAATATAATATATATTCAAATATATTAAATATTATATTTATATCCACCTACACCAACAGATACCTTGCTTCCTGTGCATGACCCAGTCTCTCCTCCATGCTCATAGACTCTACTCCATTCATGCTCCGCTTCTCCTTAAGCACCCCTATTTTAGCTCGTTTCATTACTTGTAGAGACC